>JANAVB010004798.1:892355-1233747 GCA_029216955.1 Iris pallida
TATTAATTATTAATTATTAATTATTAATTTATAATCGTTAATATTAATTTATTAATTATTATATTAATTATAATTACTATTATAATCATTATTATTAATTATTTAATTTATAGTATTAATCATAAAATCAAATCCTATGTTTGGTGGAGTTGGATTTGGAGTTGGATTTGAATAGTAAATCCATGATTTGGATTGAAGGATTTCCAATCCAAATCCAAATAGTAATATTCGGTTACCAAACAAGCCCTTACAGCGTTAGAGACCCAAGAAGCCCTAAGTTCTCTTTCCTATCTAACCACCCACAGCCACAAATAAAACCCTAGAAATTTTTAAGTCCTAGGAATGAGAATGAGCAAGGAGAAGAAGAACAAGAAGAAGCAGAAGGCGAAGATCAAGGAAAAGAAGAAGGGAAACCCACTGAAGACGAGGGCGCTGGCGTGTGGCGGCGGGCTTCTGTCCGGACATAACCGTCCGATGAAGATCTGGTCGATGGAGACTCATGGCGAGGCCAGATCTAACGACGGAGAGAGTTCTTGATGGCGACGTCTCCGACGAGTGGCGACAACGATAGATCTAGTTGTCGAAGAAGAACTGGTAAGGCGGCGACCACGACGATAACTCCGTGGTCGGATCTGGAGAGGACGGTCGGATCTGAAGTAAGGCACGGCGCTTGGGGCATGACACGTGGCCGAGGCTAGGTGCGCGCTCGAGGAACACGTATACCGAAGACATGCGGCTCGAGGCGAGGAGGCGGAAGAAGCTTCTCGACGTGGTCGACCAGGCTAGGATCTCGGCGTCGCTGGAATCGGTGGCCGCAAAAGCAGTACTATCACTGCGAGGGACGACGATCGACAACTTCTTAAAGGTGGCAGCGACGGATCTGGGATGCATGCGGTGTCGGTGGTGGCGGTCAACGAGGCGGAGACGAGCTCCGATGGTGATGGATTTGTAGCGACTCCGGTGGACGTCGGCCGGACACGGGACGACGACAACAAAGAATTAGGGTTAGGAAGTAGATCTAGCGTTTGGGTGGATCTTGTGTCTGTAACAGTGTCCTATGTCGGGGAACCCAGGACACAAAAGTAGGGGTTTTAGGGTTAGGAATTAGATCTAAGGTTCGGAATGGACACACGAATGTAAATGTAAAATACGGAATTTTGCGTAATGGACATGAACACAAGGACACGATCATTAGGCCACTAGGGTTAGTTAGGAATAATTAATCAGCAATAAATGATGGCTATTTATAGCCTCATTAGGAAAGTCCTAGACTAATCATGATTAATACTAATTATTTCTAATTAGTCTAATAATTCCAGAATGTGTTCCACTAAGTTATGTGACTAGTAATTCTACAATAGATTTCCTAAAGAGCCATCCCACTGAGGAGTAATATAAATCAGCCATTCCAAAAAGTAAACTATAATTAATTAATCCAATAAAATATTCTAATGAAAAATTATAATCTAAAATGAATTCAAATAAAATATTCTAAATAAAATATTGTTAAAATTATCAAAAAATAATAAAATAGTAAAATATTAAAATAATCGAGATTTTGAAAATAGAGGGTTACATAGAGCACTCCACAATATTCTTTATTAAAATAATAGAGACTCCATTATTTATGATCCAAAAAATCTGTACTCCCCAGCTAGCCTCTATCCACCACCTTTGTTCGCCCTGTTCGTCGTCGTGCGTCTCCGACGACCTCGCCCGAATTATTTGTCGTCCCAAGTTCTTCTCCTCCTCATCTCTTCCTTTTCTCTATTGATCCCAGCCATCAACTCCTCGACAATCCTTATTCCTAACTCCGGCCACACCACCACCGCCAACACCACCATAAGCCACCACCACCAACACCACCACAAGCCACCAGCACCACCGCCACTGTAACTCCTCTTCCCGGATTTGTAAATTTTTATCATTTTATTTTCGTGTTTCTGAAATAACTCCTCTTGAAACGTATAGACATTATTTTGAAAACCAGCTTAAAATTATACTTTGAAAATACTATTTAAATTCTAATATTTATTCTTGAATCTTATCATTTAAAATAACAAATGATATTGATCAATATTTGTTGACTGCAAAGGATTAGTTTCAAAATGGTTTTAAAGTCATTAATAATGTAATAATCAGTTATTTGATTATATTATAAATTATTTAAATTATCTTGATAAAGTATCGATGTGATTCAAATTATTTTAATAAGATAAAATACGTTTTTAAATACTTATGGTGTCTAATGGTGGCATTAAGAACTGCCTAAAATAGTTTGAAATATTAATTGATTTATGTGAAGATTTATCTTAATAATTGATATTTAAATTTGTATGTTTTAAATTATTGATATGAGATTTATATATGAGTTGTTTCTAAATTATTATATTATTTGATAATACTAAGTATTATTAGTTTCAAATTTTTAGTATGATCAATGATTGGATTAAGATTTAATTAAACTATTTGTTTTAAATATTTTAGTCGGTTGGAAGATTTAACCTATTGAACTTTTAGCATTTGAGACTTATCTATGTATTGGAATTAAATTATTTATCCATTCAAATAAATCTTAAAAGTATTGTGTTGATCATTTAACTGCTATATATTTATATTCATATAATTTGAAATATTTGATATTATCAAATATCCATTTAAGTTAATACTGTTTATGATTTAGATAAAAATAATGGCTTTTAAAGTTTATTCGATTTAAATATAAGGAGGGCTTTATCAACTAGGGATTTAATCTCTATCCAACTTAGAGTCGAAACTCCTATTTAAGGAGAGCTCCTTACGAGCTTTCTCACAACTCAAGCAATTTCACCTTTTCTAATTACTTTGCCCCCCTCGATACCTACGCCTCTGATCGAGCACCGGCATTAATACCACCGGATCCGGGCCGATCTCGGTGCAGTCGACGCATCGAACCCATCCGACGTCGCATCCTTGCTAGATTCGTGCTTTGCCGCTGAACCGTTATGTCACCTCCGTTAAAAGCGGAGCTTGAAGAAGTGAACCCGACCGCACACGAAGCAGACGCCGGGAAACGCTACGGGAAAGCCATCACCACTCCACCGAACGTCCAAATCGCTGTTACTGGTAACTCTCCTTGCCTCAAAAATAGCTTTAGGAAAAGAAAAAATTGTTAGTAGAGAAGTAGTTATGTTCCCAAATAATCTTCTGTGCACACACGTAGACAAGGTGCACCGGCTGTATCAAAGTTTCTCCGCACCGATCATGGCACTATTCACGTTCGAGAGTAATGAAATCCGGCACTATCGAAAAAGGATTAAGTATTTTACACATAAGATGTTATCTTAATTGGAATTTATATTATAGATTATAACTTAGTTGTTTAAGGGTATCATAGAATAATGGAACAATCAAGGCTCTTAATGTAAAATAACTCCCTCTTTCTCCTTAATTTGTTGTGGGAATTGTTTTTACAAGTAAGCCCCTCCGAAAAATACTATTTGCATGTGATTGAGAACTTGTGTCTATTCCCTTTATTAGTAAGCAATTTTCAATAAACCCTCCTTTCCATAACAATGTAGGTGGGACCGGATGCATGTGTTGTTCCTATAAACGAGAGAACCTCCAAGCTGGCTATGTTATTCTTGTGAATAAAATAAAATTTATTTAACATCTTTACTTTATGCCTAGTCTAATTACTCTTAATTTCTCATTTAATATGATCAAACTGATCGTAGATGATCTTTATTTGATACCAACTAACCATAGTTGATACAGAACTGAATGGGCTGGAGCCCAAACCAGTAACTGTGCATAGTAGAAAGCAAATATGGGTCAAGGACCATTGAAGAGACTAAACAAATTGATGGGCCTAATAATTTGGGCTGGAATTATTAGCTCATATGTAAAAACTATTTTCGAATTTTGTGTACAAGTATTTTATCAGCATAATTAATAATATTATTATTGTTACCACTAGTATTATTATAGTTATTTTAATAAATATATATTAAATAGATTCCAAATTCATTATGTTGGAAAAAAGTATAGTTTTGGGAAAATTATTATGGTCTTATATATATAATGGGTTTTGGTTTTGAGTTTTATTTTCCATTAGAATATGTTTAAGCCATTTTAGTAATATTTTCTAAGCCTATGAATATACGTATATCTTTGGGCTTTTAATTAGTTAATACTTTTTAATATTATTATTAAGTATTTTTACTTGATAATTTTATAAAATAAATATTTTTCTTAAAAGGGGTTCAATACCTACTATGTTTAAAAAATAGTTTATAAGTATTTTATCCAAATAGATAAATATATTTTTCTAAATTGGGAATAACTTCTTCTAAATCAATTTTCTATTCGGATTAAGTCATTTCCTATCGCAACTAATCGTATTCCTATTTTTCTTGACAAATCTGAACCTCTGCACATCGACCTAGCCAATTGGACTATCCTGGATGCAAAGGTATTATTGGTTTCACTAGCAAAGGACCCCAGTCGAGTACATCTCTGATAGTTTTCATATTTGATTATCTCTATGAATCATGCACGTAGTAGTATTTTATATTGATATTTTATTGGTTCTTGACACGATGTTACACGAGATAGTAGTTTTGGATTCTTACATGTTGTTCGTGACCAATCTGTTACCGTGTTCGTGACCTGTTTGGATCCATGAGTACTAGTCGGACGGGGAAATACTCTAGACATGTAAACAAACCCAAAATTATTCGTGCCTAATAGCAGTCGCACACTTGACGTGCGGGGTGCCGGATCTTATTCGTGCCTAATAGCTGTCGCACATTTCATGTAACCCTTAGCCGTTTACATGTCGAAGTAGTATTTCAACTCACTACATAGATACAGTTTCTGGTTCTACAGTATACATTGCTAGCTACATGTCTACTCTGTTTAGTACTCACTTATCATTTTTACCATGTTCAGTTTTGCCATGATTCCATGCTTATCTTTTTGTCGTATATTTTATTATTATTTACAGATTTACGGATTTTATCATTTATTGAGACTGTTGTGAGAATGTACTCGTTCCATTCCTGACTGGAAACCATATTTTTTAGGTTAGCCGTGGCTTCTTTTGCATTGGGAGATTCGGGTATATTTGCAGGCCAAACCTAGAGATTAGATAGCTGTGTTGTAGTCATTTCAAATATGTAAGAACATTGTATTTCCTTTGAATATAATTCTTGTAAATGTTATAATCTATTAGAAATGTGAATGAGCAACGAAGTTTATTTTGAGCATTATTTATTGCGGGCTTGACAGTGTTCTATCGTCGACTCTGCGGTATAGGCTGGCTTGGACACGTCTCGTATCCGGAAAGCGGGTACGAGTCGTGACAGCCATTCACCTAGAGCTACTGACACTAG
This sequence comes from Iris pallida, assembly GCA_029216955.1. Classification (NCBI taxonomy): domain Eukaryota; kingdom Viridiplantae; phylum Streptophyta; class Magnoliopsida; order Asparagales; family Iridaceae; genus Iris; species Iris pallida. The sequence goes on from JANAVB010004798.1 coordinate 897,731, forward strand.
GGGTGAGTATTCGGTTTATTCGGTTCCAACCGAACCGAATAACGAAAACCGAATTGGCCCGAAACCGAATAAGCAAAACCGAAACCAAACCGAATTGGTCAATAGCCGAACCGAACCGAATTAAATCGGTTCGCTTTTCGGTTTATTCGGTTTTTGGGTTTATTTGTGTTTTTTTGTTAATATATAATAACTAAATATACCTAGATATATTTATTATATACCTATAGTATATACCTATATATATATACTTGTAGTATATACCTATATATATTTAGTATATACCTATAATTAATACCTATATATATATATATATATATATATATATAAACTAAAATTTCTTATTCAGTTTTCGATTTTTGACCGAAACCGAAATCCAAAACCGAAAACGAAACCGAATAAGAAAATTTAGTATTTTTAAAACCGAAACCGAACCGATTTTTTTTAAAACCGAACCGAATCTCTTATTCGGTTCGGTTCGGTTTTCGGTTCAAAACCGAATAATGCTCACCCCTAACTGACACCACCTCATCTCCTCCTCCTACCACTCACTACACCACCACCAGCACCGATATTAGTTGCCAGATCCTCCATCCTATCGTTGGATTAGCTCCGCTCCGGCGACCGACTCCAGATCCAGATCCTCGGAGCCGTGTCTGAGCTTCACCATGCTACTAGAACTCCAGCGCAGGGCCGATCGCCATAGCGTTGCACTTCTCCGTCGCCAGATCTGAACCTTCGGCCAGATCTGCTGCACGCCGACGACCCCAGTTCGATTATGGCGTTTTCCTCTACCCATCACGCCTTTGCGAGCAGCCACGGTGAGCCATCCTCTCTTATTACACTCCCTCGGTCTCTATCACTCTTGATCCTCTCTCACTCTTCCTTCACTCTTATTCTTTATCTTCAAACTTCTATTACTGCTTCTTCTCTCTCTGTCTATTCCTTTCTTTATTTTAAAGATTAAGAGCAATACTGGGCCTGAGCCCAGTAGGCCGGGCTGGGTTCAGAGCCCAGTAGCATTTATTTCATTTTGTTAAATGTTTGGGCCAGGCTTCAGGCCCATTATATATATATATATATTTTTTATATATTTTTATATATTATATATATATATATATATATATATATATATATATATATAAAATATAGTATTAAATATGGGTACATAAGTATATCCATTTTATACTGTTTATTATTATTTATATTGTGTATAGTAAATAATTATTTAATAAATACTTCTAGAAAATTATTTACAATAGACTTGGAACCCATTCAGTTTCAAAATGGGATTTGGAAGTTTAAAATATTATTTTACCTAATATTTATTTTTATCTATAAGTTGTAGTTGCCAAATTTTAGTTTAAAATGATTTCCTTATTATCAAATAATTATTTCGAATATTTTGACTAGTAAAACTTAGTTTCTCAAATATTATAAATAATTTCTAAAATAAATATCTCTATAAAATTGTGCATTCCTCCTTCGATTATCAATTTCATCAATTACTAATTGTGTGTTTCCATCTGTGCATCTGATCAATTATTTCTAAATCAACGAATTGTGGACTATTATTGGATTATTGGACGATGGATCGATCTTGGGTTATTTGGTTGGTGGACTATTATTGGATGTTATGATCTTCTATGACTATGATTTGGGATGATACGATCTTGGAATTTATTTTAGACTTTGATACTTTCTGTGTCAACACGTTCGTGTCGCGCACGTTGACTTCAGATACCTGAGGCAAGTACTTACAATGATCCTTTTCATTTTCTGATAGTTACTCTATTCATGATTTAGTGTACATTTAATGATTGTCATGATTATTACACGAGATTATTGTTTATGGATTTTATTTCATGATTACCGTATTCCATATTACCGTATTTCCGTGATTACCTACTTTTATGTTTCGTTTTGTGAATCCATGATTACTAGTTGACACGAAATACCTTAGTATATATGTGATCAAAATCCCGTACGTCGTGTTACCGTGCCTAATAGCTAATCATACATGTCACTTATGATTGAGCCGTACCAATTAGATCCCTCAACCCGATCACATATAGAACGTGGTATTTTAAATGCACTTAGTATAGTTATGACTTATGCATTTCATATTGATTATGTCACATGCCTTGATTCCATGCCATGATTTTTCTTCTTCTTGTTTATATACTTGTCAGATCATGATTATAGTTTATTCATTTATGTTCTCTTACTCTATATCATGTTATATAGTTCCTATCATGTATGAACAGTAGATTATGTTTTGTACTTGCTTCCATCCTGACTGGATGACCACATTTTAGGCGATGACTTAGAGGACTAGTGTCTTATTTATTATGGCATACTTGAGGCTGATTACGGTATACCTGAGGATGCAGGAGATGCAATAGCTGACTTACCACTGGAGGATGGTTAGATTAGATTAGCATTTCACTTACTTGATGTATTGTTTCTGTTATCAGACTTTATTGAGACGTACTATATTTTGAGGATTCATGTATCTGACTTTCTGAAATGGACCTTGTGGATAATCTTTATATTGCATATCTACCTGTTAGCACTTATGATTGAGTTAGAATCTTATTATTATGATTTACATTATTTTGCTAGATTGGATGTTACTTGAGGATTAAATAGCGTACTACCGCCGACTCTACGGCGTAGACTGGACGTGTTTCAATGTACTTGTGCCCGAACATTCGGGTATGGGTCGTAACAGTGACCGTAGCGTGGTTAGGATCTTTATATTGAATGCACGAGTATACTGTAATGCCTCGCACCGCATGGTGCATTACGCTGAGTTGATGACTCGAAGAGTTGCGTTGACCCGAAAAATGCATCGAGTCGAATCAATGCAAGAGTTATGTTGGCCCGAAAGAGAATGCTTTGAGTCGATTCGAAGACCAATTTTTTTTGAATCGATGCAAAGCATAAGTCCGATTCGAACAAGTATTAATTTTAGTTAGTTTTGTGTGCAGGCTAAGCTTTTACGCTAAATTGTAAGAGGTCGAACTTGTGCTTTATTTGCAACGGTGTCCGCAGAACCAAAACATCACCTCACAACGGACTGAGGTATGGGCACATTAGGACGAATCAGTCAAGTAGTTCAACGGAGCATGAAGTGCTCAAATGGCTAAGTCGAAAGAGTTAGCCGTGCAGAAAAGTTATGAAATCGAGCTGCATCAGCTCGGTGAAACAACAAGACGTATCGGCTTAAGGTGGACAGGTTCAGACCCTTCTCCCCTAATCCTTCATGCCTAATAAATGAACAATATCGTGCTATGTTCTAGTAATTTCTATGCGCAAGACTCGGCTGTGTAAAGTCGTAGTGTGTGTCGAACACTAAGAATAGAACATTGAATAATTGAGACGATGTGGTTGATGGTAGAACATTAAAATGCAACATCGAGGCCAGGGGCGGATCCAGGATTTAAAGTTGGGATGGGCTACTATAGTACTACTATATCTCTATGTCAAAAATTTGGCAGAATTTCTACTATATTTGTAAGGTTCGATACCTGTCATAATGAATAAAAACATTGACCTCTAGCACTAAATAATCATGAACAAGTTCAAAATCATTTATTGACACAGTGACACCTCCCCTAACCCCCCAGACAAGGATACATAAGAACTTTACAGTTTTACAAGGTTTTAATTTTAACAGACAAGGATACATAAGCATTCTAAACGATGTGCTCAATGTAAACTGAGCTCAATGTAAACTGAAATGCTAGTTACAAATTAGGTTCATTCTTCATATTATCAACCATAATGTACCAAGATTCTTTCCAACTGCTACTGGGTTGGGGTTATGAAAATTTCCTTGCCAATGATTTTTTGGGAATGGATTGAAGAGCAAGCTACGGTTGCTGCTTTGATCAGGTTCCTTTTCTTAGTGTGCTCTAGATCCATGAGATTTTATACTACACACCCTTTGGCTGCCCATGAATGGGTTAGAAGGCGTGTACAAGACAAGGCTGGATGATGATGACAATGATGTAAAACCAGCTAATAATATGAGTAGCCAAAAACTAATAATTCATAAAAGTGAGTGTAGCTAAACATGTGTATTAAACTATGTATTAAACATGTGTATTAAACTGTTCACCGAAGCAAAATGAGAACTCCAACGAGTAGCTCCAGCTCGTTGCAAATTGCCAATCTGATTAGCCCCTCTGCACGTCTCAAGTTCACCAGCTTCTAACCTGAGGTAGTGATAAGATTGACAATGGTAGTGATAAGATTGACAATGGTGTTCAACATTGAGAAAAGTAGTGATAAGATTGATAAGGTTGAAAAAAGTAGTAACCTCATTGCAATTTTTGAAACTTGAGCAGAATGTAACTCATTGTGACGCTTATAAGAAGTAGTGATAAGATTGACAATGGTGTTCAACATTGAAAAAACAACCAAATATCTTGGACATCGTTACAAGCAGCAACCAATGCTAACTGTAGTCGATGGGCAAATCAATGCACATAGTATGCATATGGACAATCTCGGAGAAATAGCGCTTGTAATCCTTTCCATGCACCACGCATATTGCTAGCACCATTGTACCCTTGGCCTCTCATATTGGCAGTATCAAGATTGTAATGAGCAGGAGCATTGTCAATCTCAGTTTTCAGTGTTAACGCGGTGGTGTCGGCAACACCAACAATCCAAAAAAATGCTCTCGTATAAACCCCCTATCATCCACAAATCTCAAGATTATAGCCATTTTTTCTTCATGAGCTTCATCTTGTGATTCATCAATAAGAATACAAAATTTATGATTCCCAATGTGTTCACGAATCTTCTTCTTCACTCTATTTGCAAGAATGTGCAAAATTTCCTTTTGAATAGATGGTGCGATATACTTGGCATTTCCTGGAGCATTTTCTAAAACAACTTTCTTGACTTTCTTATCACAATATGATGCATACTTTATCAATTGGATAAAATTGCCACGATTTACCGAAAGCAATGACTCATCATGGCCTCTAAATGCATATGCTTGATATGTAAGCCATCGAACTGCTTGAATCATTGCCTCGAGCCGCAACCTATTCTTCACCACCATTTCTTTAGATTGTGCATCCAATAAATTGCGAATATGTAGAGATGGTCTCGCTAAATTCTCTTGAGATGCTACAGCACAATAATATGGTGAACGAGGACCTCCTATATGGTGCAAAAATGCACACCTCTGGCCATCATTAATTCTTTTCCAATTTTTAAATCCATCAACTGTAAATGTAGGATGCTTAGGTGGATGTGTCTCAAAAAGAAAGCATGGAAAGCAAAATGCTTTATCCTTTAATGGAGAATACTCTAGCCATGGAAATTTCTTGAACCAAGAAGCTTGAAACCGACGGTTTTGATCTCCCGACGACTGAGAGGCTGGATATTCTGGAAGAATAATTTGATATGGTCCAGATTTGATATAAGCCCGTTGAACATCATCCCGTTGATTAACATTATGTTGACATAACAGATGACGCATTCCGGGATCACGTTCAAAGCGAGTATGATCAAAGTTCAATGGCTCGACACTGTCTATTTGAATTATTGTAGTAGGAGGTTGTCCTTCAACTTCTTGAGAAATATTTTGTCCATCAACTTCTTGAGAAGGATGTTGCTCTTGAACTTCTTGAGAATTGTCTTTTGGTTTAAAGAAAGAATGCAATGTTTTAAACGCTTGGGCGGTTGACTCATATTCTGATATTCAGATGATCATATCTTCTCAAGTTTGATTTCTAAATAAATCAAAAAAGTATGTATAAGCCTCAACTATGATTTATCAATTTATAATATATAATTGAATCACTGATAAACAATCAAAATAATATATCATTATCTTCTAACCTTTTTTAAACCCTAAATTTTCAAATCTCCTCATTTTCTCCAATTTCGATACCCTAAATTTTTAAGAAATTGGAACAAATGAAGTACCGAGTAGGCGAGTACGGATAAACCCTAAACAAATTTTTTTAAAAAGTAAATCAGAAAAAAAAATTAGTTGTAAGAAGATTTGAAAAAACTTACATTTGTTTGAGATTCTTCTGTCCAGGCTCTGGCTCCAACTTGCCTCGACCGACCTTCTCGAAGAGCTCTAAGCCTCCAACCGGAACTGAGAAGAATGGAAGGAAAAAATTGGAGAAGCCAGAAGGAAAAGTCGAGCTCTTCCTCTTCGTCGAACAAAACTCAGAAAATAAATTCTACTTTTTCTTCTTTCAGACTCTTTCTCTCTCTATCGGGTTAGACTTTAGTTGGATGGCCCAGCTGGATTTGCTTTTTGATGGCAGTATGCTCTCCAACCAGAACTGGGTGGGCTTCATTGGGTTTTTATTTGGGGGGGGGCTGATGTACATATCTACTAAAAAAATAGGATGGGCTACAGCCCACCCAAAGCGGGCCTTGGATCCGCCCCTGACCGAGGCGTGCATCAAGTGCACGACTCGGAGAATCATTGAACATTAGGCCTAGAACATTGAAAGAAAATATCGAGACGTGCAAATGTGCACGGGGCTCATGAAATACCATTTATATGCGAAGAGGGCAGTTGGGCACAACGCCATCAAACTGTCATAAAAATATTAAAATATATACTTCGTGCAATTGAAGTATGCAGTTGTGGCACAATTGCTACGGAACTGCCTATTACGAGATGGCTTAGAGTGTTATTCGTATGACTTGTTTATCAAATGATGCGTTCGGAACCTACGGTCGATATGTTAGAGCATGGTGCATCAATACAGATGTGATTGGGGCATGGTGCTGATGGAACTTAAGTCTTCGCCTGTGATTGATTGGTTGTTACCTTGTGCGTTGCATGGTCACGAACAACGAGGATAAGCCTGTGATTGGGTGTGAGCTTTCCCTGAACGTTATGTACCGGGGCACCGAGGGCATTCTTCCTAGAGGGAATTTGAGATGCTGAGAAAGCAAGTATTGTGAAACGATCAGTGAGATTCGCTATCTGTACTGGTTAAGGCCACCGTAATACGGTTGAAATAGACCTTGGACGAGTTTGCTACCTGATCCTAAGGCAGCCGAACATCTTGAGGCAAAAATGTCCTTAATGGCTTGGAATGCCGGTGACCTTCATATAGATAAGGGCGTACACAGTCGAATGTCAAATGCGAGGCGACAAGTGTATCGCCTCGTTTCGGTAAGCGATGGTGGGCATATTCATATAGATGAGATCGATGGGCTAAATGGAATCAAGTACAGGAATGCAGATCCTGAACCTTGATTAATAAAGATGATTCGCCTTTGGCATAACATGAATAGTTAGTAGCGTTCACCTTACATCAAGGTAAGGCTGAGCGATAGATGGCACGACTCGATAAGTTCTTATGATTACGTTAATGTCGTCGGTTGTTGGCTTGGACCTAGGACGATGCGAAGACGTGCATGATCACTTTGTTTATGCATATTATATGGCTAACAATGTCTGATGAAGGGATACGATTAGGGGTGAGCAAATATCGGTTTTGGAAACGAAACTAGAGATCATCATTTGGCCCGAAGTCCATGGGCACCCGAAAAGCCCGCCCGCCCCGATGGGCCAAAGCCCGATAGAGCCCGATCATTAGGGTAGCCCAACCCGGTCCATAATAGTATATGGCCAAGATTGGGCTATGCATCCGTTTGCCCGAGCCCGGCCCGAGGCCCGACCGATACAAGTTTGGACTATGCGTCCACCCGAGTACGGCCCAAGGCCAAATGATGATCCCTGTGCTGGTGTCCAGAATAGTGATAATAGTCTTTCGGAGTGTTGGGCGTTGTTGATCCTATGGTCACTACCACGGAAAAGAAAACATTCAAATATGTTTTATTTTATTCTTCCTAGCTTGTTAATGCATCCATGTATGATCAGTCTGAAGTCAGCCATTGTTCCTACTTTGAATCTGAACATTTTACCCCGTATCATTACATGTCCCAGTAACACACTCTCTCTCTTCTCACACCTCTCATTCACTTAACACTCTCTCTCTCTTCTCACACCTCTCATTCACTTAAGTCTCTACTTAAGCATCCATTTAGGATTAGTAGGCATCAGTCAAATAAGCAAGCAAAAATTGTTGGTGATGAATCTGTTAAAGGGGTATTTATTTTGTATTTTGAAAGAGTAAATTTCATACAAATTATTAATTTTTATAGAAATTGCCCGGCCCGATCCGACTTGGCCCGAAAAGCCCAAATCTTGTGGGCGGGCTTGGGCTTCATAATTAATAATTAAGCCTGGCCCGACCCGATCCGGTCCAAAATTTCTTTAGGGCCAAAAAAATTGGCCCGAGCCCGTACTTTATGGGCTTGGACGGCCCGACCAATGCCAATCCCTAACCGAAACCGACCCGAACCGACCGAATTTAACAATTCGGGTCGGTTTTGGAAATATCGGGTCGGAGTTCAGTTTTGAGTTTGGGAAATATCGGTTTTACGGTTCGGTTGTCGGTTTTGGATTTCGGTTTCCAACCCGAACCGAAAACCGAAATAGTTTAAATGTAATTACAATTTTACCCTCCATTTTCTATATATACAAAAAAAACCTAACATTCTCTCTCATCCTCCATTTCTTTTGTGCCGGCCGCTATCTCTAGAGATGACGCCCTCTGCCCTCTCTCTCTCCCTCTCCGAGTCTCTCTCTCCACTCTCCAGAGGTCCATCTATGACTCTCTCTTCGTATCCCTCCCTCTGATCTCCTCTCTCTCTCTCTCTTTCTCTCTCTCAAGCTAGATCTAGATCTAAACCTAGATCTACTAAGGGTTTGGACCAGAACCCTTGCTATCCGACAATTCGACGTTCTCGAATTGACTCAATGAGGTTAGAACACTAAATTCGGATACTTTTACATTTTGATATTTATTTTTGATGTATTTTTTCTTTTAATTTACCCTTCATCTTCTTGCAGGACTCTTGAAACTCCTCGTCTCTTTCTTGATCGATAATTCGATTTATAGGTACTTCTAATATTTTTATTGTTATTATTAATCTTTTTTTAGAGTTTTTGAAGTTCAAATTCGTAGATCATTGTTATCTTTTACAACAAAATTAAAATTAAAACTAAAATTAAAATTAAAATTTAAAATTAAATCATTAATGTTTATCAATTCTTCTTTATTTTATTGTTATTATGTTGTTCAAATGCATAGATATGTGATCAGAATAAAGGTTGTAGAGGAGTACATTTGATAATCTATGGACTAATTCAGTTATTTTGTATTTATTTATTGGTTTGTTTTAGATATGTGCTCAAAGAAATTAAGGGAACATGTTAGTATAATGATTAGTGGGTTTTAACCATGCATCCTTTGTTAAAAGAAAACCTTCATGTTCCCTGTAATACATATATTCACATCTTTGTTGTATAATTTCAAATCAGGTAAGTAAAGGATAGTTGGAAACTTGGAGGATATTCGATAAGGTAAAAAAAAGTTCTTTTTTTTATCTAGTATAATTTCAATTCTCTTCTTCTTTTACCGTGGTCTATTTATTCTTGAATGTTGATCATTTGTTGGATATGGTAATGGTTGTATGTTGTTGGATATTAAAATGTGCTATATTTCAATATATTGTGGTTGGATTTGTTTGGATGATATGAATAGAAGAGTTGAATGCTCTATTTCAATGATATACCAAAATGTAAGTTTTTGTTAGTGCACTTGATTTATATTTTGATCATGCACTTATCTCTTATTTTGTTCATTGTATATAAGATTTTGATTATTGGGTTTGATTATGTACTGATAAGAACCGATCCTACGCTTAGCTCATTTTGATCATTGGGTTTGATTATATTGATATACAAGGGGTGAGCAAATATCGATTTTGGAACCCAATGATCAAAATGAATACTGCATAATAATTCGGGTCAGTTTTGGAAATATCGGGTCGGAATTCGGTTTTGAGTTTGGGAAATATCGATTTTACGGTTCTGTTGTCGGATTTGGATTTCGGTTTGAATACTGCATAATACTGTATTTTGAAATGTTACAAATTTTTAAAGGAGTTGTGATGATGATATGGCATACAGTACCGCCAATGGCGAGGCATACGATGTATCATTAATGATGCATAAAAAGCCATTATGAGTTTTTATTGTCCCTCTTTTTTTAGTGATTATATAATACATGATTGGCAGTGCCAAAGTTGGGTGGCATGACATTTGATACTTATTGCAATGCGAGGAAGAGCTTCCAATGGGCCAAGCGATGTATGACATTTAAATATTAAATTGTTGTAAAAGTTTGTATTTGTAAACTAGTGATTTTTTTTGTATTTGTAGAATGGTTCCTATATTGTATTTGTATACTGGTGAGTAGTGCCTATGCTGTAATAGTGTAATTCTAGAACATTATGCAAAATAGTGCTTATTGTGTGCATTATGCAAATTGGTGTATGTTGTAAAATGGTGCCTATGTTGTATTGGAGGTCAAACATGTAAAATGGCCAGTGGTGCCTAATTTCTATGCTACAAACTGGTTCCTATGAAACTAATTCAAATTTGCCTATATATTGTATTTCAAGCCTGGCCCAATGGTCTGCGGAACCCTATAAATTTATATGTGTAGGCCCGGCCCACTGGCCCATAAAAATCGAACCGGCCGAAAATCGAACCAATTTTTTCGGTTCAATTTTCTTCTTCAGTTTTACACGAAACGGTTCGATTTTCAATTTTTTCGGTTTTTAAAAAATCGGTTCGGTTTAAACCGAACCAATGCTCACCCCTAGACACGATACTTGAAACCTTTATTGTCTTCAATGTTATCGAGAATTGAATACATGTTTTACTGCTTCCATTGCCATAAAACTGATCCTAAGGCTAAATAGAAAGATCACTAAATAATCTGCATGCTTCACTAAATTACTTAATGTTGGTTTTGGCGAGTGGGTCTTGATCAATACGTGAGAGGATTAGTACTGATCCCCCAACTGATTGTTTGCAGGTTTCGGATATGTTCGGCTCGTGGCGGGGCTTGGCTTGGACGCACCAAGCATGGAGTCCTTAGCATTTTGAGGTTGGTTACCGCGTTGGCACTCGGACTTGCAATATGAAGATGTTCGGCCGAAGACTACGTGTTGGCTATAAAGAGACATAATGTATGGAATAATATAATCCTTTGTGAGCTAGAGATATCATGAGTTTTGCAAGCCAAATCGGTATTGTTTATGAGTTGGACCATTTAGTGCCTTTGTAACTTCGGTTCATTTATCAATAAAGAGATTATTATTATATATTTTGTTTTCTTTTGCTGTGAATGTTATCAATTTGAGATAAAAAAAAAACTATGTGAACCTGTCATCTTGCCTTGCAAGAGTGCAACTCCAAGCTCGTGCGGCATCACACCGCAGCGAGAACGATCATTTCGATGAAATCATGCGAGGACGAAGGATTTCCCGGAACCGGGGCGTGACATATACGCTCTTAGCTAATTACCAAAATAACAATAATTTCTAAATAATTTCTAGAAAATCAAATCATAAAATTAAAAATAATAAAAAATTGGGAACGGGGATTACATATATTTTCTTGGTTATGCAAATATTTGATGATATTGAGGTATATCAAATATCGATAGACGTTGGCTCAGGGATAATCTGGTAGGATGGATGATGATTGTGAAGCATAATGAATTGCGTTGAACTATATTGTCTTGGTCGTTTCTAGCTTATGGACCATAGATGGATTGAATGATAGTATGGAACTTTGGGATGACTTGGTTAGATGAATCTGAGCATGGTATAAAATGATATTAGTTAGACTTGGCTTAGCAAATGATGGAATTCCTTGTGATTGGTATAATTGATTCGGTGTTAAACTTTATGGATTATGAGAATTTTGAGTAGACCTATAATTTGATTCGAATAGATTCGTAATTTTGAAAACGATTGGTGACTACGAGAATTGTCTGGAGTTTTGGATTGATTTTAAGATGATCTTGATTATACAAGTGAATTAGATGCAGGGATTGAGTATGAGCTGTATTGGAATTGAAAGTAAGTTATGATTGGTGGATTGGAAAATTAAGAAATTACGACTTGTGATTGGTGATTTTGATTCTTGACTTATGATTTGGTGATTGAGATATACAAGATTAGATTGGTGGATTGATCAAAATGAATTGAGGATATGGACTATAAGATTTGCTTGGATAGGTATCATCAATCATGATATAATTGATGATGATTATTGGATATATTTGCCCTGGGAGAGGCTTTGCTATACTTCGATCCTTGGATTTTGATGATGTTAATGTTAACGGGATGATCTATATTGGATGTTTAGATGTTATGATTTAGAGTGTCTCCTCTGGCTTTGTGTAGAATGGCTTGGATTGTCGGGTAAGGTTTGACCCTACGCTTTGGATGAGTGCAATGATTCTGGTTGTTTGTTTGAGATGAGTTAGCATGCTGGTTGATTGTGGCATTGGCAGCTAGCCTAATGGTTAGGCGACGTTCCAATGTTGAGAGATAGGATCAGCAGGATTGCCCTTTAGAAAGTTGCCTAATTAGATTGTGTTAGAATAAATCTATTAGCGAGATTAGAATATACGGCTTGGAATTGATTCAGTTCTTGATAATCTTGACAGATTACTTGTTGTTGGAAGAAAGAAATGCATTTGGATTGAGCGGATTAATTTCTTATTGTCGAATTATCTTATTTGATTATACTCAAATGGTGTTGTGTTGGATAAAAATGGTTGACGAATTGGATTAGATTCAAAATTATGCACTTGGAAGAGTGATTGATGGTAGTATACTATTTGGATTTGATTTGCAATATTTTTTCGTAACTGACATTTTGCTATCACAAATAGTTTTTCCGAGGGTATTCCGTCGTCGTGCACCCTCGAAAATGCAAGCATCGGAAAAGCTTTTTTTTTTTTGATAAACCGTCGAAAATGTGGGTATTTGCGAAAGGATATGGCCAACGTATTTTTTTCTCATTATCAAAAATAAGCTTTCTGAACATCAGACAGATGGATATTTCCGATGATTCAATGTCTTCGAAAATAATAAATTGGTTGTCAAAAATGTTTACAATCACACGACGAACAATTTATTTTTCGACAATGTCTAAGATTATTTTCGATGAAAGGAGATCCTCGAAAATGTTTATTTGCTCACTACAAGAAAATTGATTTTTCTTGATGGCTTTTCACCGCAAAGAAAGGGTTTTCTTTGCATGTTATCGAAAAATCCACCTAAATTTTTTTGTTTATAATTATATTTTATATTCTTTCCTTTGCATGTTACCAAAAAAATACACATATAATATTAAGAAGCTGAAATAAACACTTGCAAAATGACCATATTTTATTAAAATATACAATTTGTACATCATAAACATTGAAGAACTATAAAAAAACTACAAATTTTCTTTGTCAAAGTCACGATGATACAGCTGAGACGATAGACTTCTCGAAAGATTCTCAATCTAAAACACAACAGTGTTGAGCATGACCCCAAGTGTCTAGAGTCTGGACAATGTTTGAGGACATGAGATTCAAGAAATGCTCCTCAAGGTGCTTCTTTGCGTCTTGTCTGCATACGTTAACAATTGCAAGCTTTTAAGGTGGCAACTCATCCTCCTTCTAGATTGCCTTATTGTACTTGATAGCAAAGTTTAGCATTTTATGTTCATTTATTGTACCATTAGAAACCTAGGTACAATATTAGCTATCGATCAATATTAAGCTTCAAAAAGCTTGGCCATGAAAGATAGTACATCCTCAAAAAATAATCTTACTCATTACACATTCCTAACTATAACGGAATAATGTGGCAAGAGAAAAAATAGTGTACCTGCAAAGTTTGCTCATTGGTTTTGGAATGTCATCAAAATGCTCTAACGTTATCCCATCAGTCTATTTCTTCTTATACAGGTCATTTCCTTAAAACTCTTTTTTCGATAGTTGATGGCTATGGGAACTGATTAAGCCCAAGAATTAATGTCTGGTTATAAAAAATATAGGTTATAATGTGTCGACACATTCAACATGATATAAAGATAACTAGTAGTTTTGAAAGAACACCTGAATGAATTTCTTCATTCAAAATTGAGATTTGAAAGAAAAAAACAATCACACATAATCTATTAAGTTTGTACAGAATGGAACGATTTTTTTGTCATAACTACTACTTTTTTGAGATAGGATTGATCTTTCTCGAAGCAATAATGATTTGTGCATAGGCTAGAATACTTGGGATATCGATAGCATCATTGCATGTAATTTGTTGAAGGATTGGTAGTTGGCTAATATAATGAATTGGATATTGATGGTTCAAGATTTCATGATATTTGGACGAAAGTTAATGAGTGAAATTAGTACATGTTTTGATATGTTGCAAGCTAGCAATATATTTAGATCGACCCTTGGAAATCGAATGGTGACCAAATTATATTTGGTTGAAATTGGACGACGTTATCATAGATTGAGATCATGTTTGGATGAGTATAATTGGTGTATGCGTAGTAATGATTCAGATTTAGTTAGTTGTTTCTTGGATTGAGAAATTCTTGAGAGATGGAACATGGAGAGTAGAATTTTTTTAGATAGCAAGAATCTTCTACAATTGAGTATTGATGTACAATAGTGATTAGACTTTGAAGCAATTATATTTGAAAGATTGCTTGGTAATTTAATTTGATGTCTTAAGAATTGTGTGGATTGCTTGAGGTGCAACAATTAGGATTCGGATGGAGTTATCGATTGGCATTGGCTTAAGTGAAGAGAGTTCTTGCCGGTATGTTTGTTGTGTGTAAAAGAATTTGGGCAAGAGTTGATCAGAATAGAAGGTGTTTCGAGAAGGAAACTAATTTACTTGAATGTGGAGTTTTACATCTGGACCTGCAAAAAGTATATGAAATAATTCAGAGAGATGATGTTACATTTAAATTTGGAAAATGTATACAAGCTCATTATCACAAATTGTATGATAGGTGTGGACAAGAGCATATAGAACTATAAGCAAGCATATAGAACTATAAGCCATCTATGATAGGTGTATTCAGGAGCATATACAATCTCACTATCACAACCTCTTTTATAGAACTATAAGCTATCATGCCAATTCCAAAAGAAAATATTCTAAACAACAAGAACAGAAAATAATTAAAGTTGAAGGTTCACCACGACGTATGCGAAGAAACTTCAGCTCTAGTGTGATCGAATCCGCACATGTTCCCTTCCTCATCGCACATAGCACAATAAGCGTTTATCCCCCTAAATGAATACTCCTCCACCATCTCCCAGGACTCAAAGTAACGATACTCCGACGTGTAGTCCTAGTCAAGAACTGTTGGGACCGTGCCCCTGGACGGAAACCATCATGTAGTACCATAGCACGATATCCATCCCTCATAAATATACACTGCATAGATAATCCCATCCGCGTTGTCGTAGGATAAGATACCGGGCCGATGACGTTCAAACCAGGTTTGAATTTATTCCAGCAGGTTACGAGGTTATAGCCCGTGTAAGCCCCCTGAATTTTATGGCTCTTTTAAAAAAAATTAAATGAAATATTTTCCATAAATAATTTTATTATAATTAGATTTGATCATTAAATGTACATTTTCGTGACTTTGATTTTTGAAGCGCCAGGGATGTCAATCTCTCGAAACTTCATTCATGAGTTTTGTATTAGACAAGATTATCTTCATTTTGATATATATGTCACACTCAAACTTGTTCTCTTGCATTCTATTTACATCGTGCAACTTTCTGGTCAATTTAGGCAATTTGACCATCTACCGAAAAACTTGACCTAACTTTCAATTAAATTTCGGGGATCAATATTGACCCAATATATGGTTTTGACCTATTACGAGTCTACTACAAACATGCCACTTGTGTGTCATCCAATTGAGCTTCCGTATGCTATTATTTTATTAATGATCATAATTGATCTAAAATTTATATATAAATAATATATATATATATATATATATATATTCTTTTTTTATGAATATTTATTTTTTAAAAAAAATATTCATAAAAAAATTAGTTATTTTAAACCAATATGTGTTTATATGGTATATATTATTTAGGCCTCTCTTCCAATTTGATTAATTCTATTATTATTATTGCTGTTAGAATTGAAATTTTATTTTTGCCTTAAATAATAGAGATGGTTAATATTATGGCAAATATTCTTTTAGCCAAGCCTAACTATATTTTTCTATGTATATATTCCTAACAATTAGTCAAATTGTATATATATTTTCCTAAAAATCCTAGCAACCCATTCATCCTTTTCTTGTACTCCCTAAATACCTAGCCTATTCCATCCAAGATGTGCCCATCTAATATCTTGAAACCCTGAACCCCCAACCAAAACCTGTTTTAATTCCGTTCTAAAACTTCATTCCAAAGAAACCCAACTCTCCAAGTAAAGCCCAACAATGGCAGCCCATAACCTAGCATTAATCTTCTTGCTTTATTCCAAGCCCCGTCTTATATAACCTACAGGAACACAACAGAACCCTAGCCGCATTTGTCTAAATTTTATTTATTTATTTATTTTCTTTCTTTTCTTCATGCAACTTACTCCATTCGACTCCTTCCTCCTCCCTCCCTATACTGCTACTGTGGCAACTCGTACTGCTACCTGCGCATGGTGCAGCGACCTCCGCGGCGAGTCACCGGCGACCTCTTGGTGGCACCAATGTGCGGCAGCCGCGTACCATACGACCAGTGGCAGCAGCCAAATGCCGCTGATGCTGCCACTGTCGAGTGCCTCTCCGCGTGACCCAAACTCTCGCATGATCCCACCTTTCGATGGTCAGAGCAGTCGTACGTCGCCACCACGCCACATAGACGAGTCCCCGGTGAGCCTGTGCATGCAGCCGTGCGTGCGACACCAGTGTTTCTGTTGTCACCGCTACTGTTGCTACTGGATGCAACGGCGATTGCTCGCCGTCGTCCACCCCCGACGGCCCAACAGCAGCGCTGCACCACCACGCCCCACTAGCGATATCATCCTTCTACGAATGTACGTCACCTGCCTCGACTCCAGAACGGTAAACCTTCGGATAATCCTCCTCTCTAACTAAGCCTGGAGAGATCACCAGGTCCCAAAGGGACTAGCAAGATACATATAAATATGCCTATCTGACAGTACAACATGCATAAAGAAAACCAGGCTAGAAATAAAAGAGGACTAAGAAATAATGAAACATGCATATGAGAATAACTACGTATAAATGAACTGTTGGAAAGAAAATAGGTAATAACTGCCAAGTTCCTATGTGAACACATGGCAAGAAGTTAACGGATAACCAAACCTTTGCCCCTGCGTGGACTCTCAGGTTTGAACAAACAATAACCCCCACCCCTGCGTGGACTCTCAGGTTTGAACAAACAACTAACCCTCGCTCATGCGTGGACTCTCAGGTTAGCTTAAAGCAATCAAACCTCGCCCCTGCGTGGACTCTCGGGTTGGAAATAAACAAAAATAAGAATAGTAGTTCACTTATGACACACTCGTCCTTCGACACAGTATGACTCAATCAAGGTACAAGCTCAAATAAATCTAGTATGGACTACAATGTCAAACCAAGAACAAAGACGATATATGAACGAGACAACTAAACTAATATGCATAATATGAAGAAACATATCAACCAATCAACCAAACAAACTAAATGATAACAAGTAACAAAGGAGAAGGAATACGAGCATGTAAATAAAGGCAAGGTATACTTGCCTGGTGGTAGCACACAAAACCAACAATATCCAATCCTCAATGAGCCACAAAAGTCAAACCCCTGCAAATGTCTCCGGATGCTAAAATAGACATCACCAACGTATTTGGCATAAAAAAATGTCTAAGTTTGACGACCCATAAGTTCAATTCTGGATACAAGGGCAAAATAGAAATTTCGGGCCAAAACAGTGTCCATCGTTGGACCCGCTTTGCACCAAAAGATGTGCCAGAGTCTATGGTCTCTAAAGTTGACAAAGTATATACCTACGAGTCCAGTTTTCTGATACGAACTCAACGGTATGTCCAAATTTGGATTTTGATAAGTGTGCACAAAATCGTCTGCTGAGTCGGATCGTTGGCCTGCCGAAATAGCGATCCGGTCGATCTTCTAAGAATCGGACCAAACTTTGCTCACAGGACCAAAAAAATAACACGAGTCCATTGGCGCAAGTTTTGTCACGAGGTGATGAACATGCATAAAGTAATTAGGATTTTTGCAAAGAGACCGATACGGCAAATTTTGACGGATACGACTCGAATTCGTCGAGCACACGCAATTCGAGTTTCGTCAAAGCCCAAACATTCACAACATCCGTATGCATCTTTTAATACTCACGGGTTGCGACCAAGTCGTCCGGTTTGTCGGGACAGACCCGGTATCGGGAAAAATTTCAAGTTTTGAAAACAATTTTCATAATTTTTTCTTGATTTTCAAATCGATTTTAAACAAAAAATAACCGACTAGAATTAAAACTAAAAATAGGGTTTCAATCTCGGTTAGATTGTCTACAAGGCTGTTCAGGTGGTTTACCAAAATTTACGATAACCTGATCGCAAATCGGCTTCCAACTTGGGATTTCGGGACAATTTATAATGTCCAGAAAATGAATTTTTTTCGATTTTGGAACTCGATTAACGTCGCACAAGTTGTGAATTAAAAGATTATAATTGAAGTGAAGCATAGTCGTACAGGTTGTCTTCGTACCTGCAAAATTAGTTCGACAAACAACCGAACAGTGGAGGAGATATCATGCCGTATAGTGAGGCTGTTGCACTGTTGCTGTCGCATGCAGTTTGCTGCTGCTGCTGCATACAATTTGGCTGGCCTCCGGTGAGTCGGGGCGGCGCGCAGGCAGTGCGGGAAGTCCGCGCAGAGGCAGAGGTGTGCTAGGGTGTGAGTAGGGTTAAGGTTTTTCTCAATAGATTCCTCCTCATTTCTCTCGATATACATATATATATGCAAAAGGGGTGGGGGACTCGCTGTTGTCGGGTTTAGGGTCGGTTTGTCCAGGCTGGGTTTTTTTTTCTTTTTATTTTTCTTTTTATATATATATAAACCTATATATGTATATATCTATATTTGTACCTCTATATCTATATATCTATATAAATACCCAATAAAATCTAAAAAATCCTAATACACCTTTTCTAATGTTGGGCTTACACATAAAATTTTTGTACACACACACACACACACACACATATATACACCGGTGAACTAACAAATAACCAATCGATATTATTTAATAACAAATATAATACTAATAATAATCATAATACACCCTAAAAAATAGTAATAGGTATAGTATTGGGCGACACATTACCTATAATTTAACTAGTGCACCAAAAATCGTGCAGATATTCAAAAAATGTCGTATAAATATTAAATACTTATATGGTACGTATAACAAATATTTAGAAAATATTTGCAAATCCCTAAAATAAAATACGAAATATATGCATATACATGAAATATGTTTACATGCACGACTTTGCACACATAATATCTCTACATGGACTTGGGCTTGGTTTTGGTCCAGTTTGACTAGTTTAACACAACCGGGTCTCCTAAAAAGTCAATAATCTAATTATTAAATAATTAAATCGTCTATAGGGGTTAAGTCGCAACTTTGACTGGTTTTCCTAGTTAGGATACTACTATGGCTAGGCCTCCCCTAGCATGGTTAAAACACTAGTCAAAGCACATGACTACACTATGTGTGCCATAATTCCTAGTCATCTTGCACTCCAAATCTTAACAATGATTAATGCCATAATTACTATTAATAAATATTTGTTAAAATAAAAAAATCAAAATAACCATTTCATTCATATAAATATATAAAAAAATTAAAATTCTGGAGGTTTACATTCTACCCCCCTTAAAAGAATTTCGTACTCAAAATTAAAATCACTCACTACGGCAAAAGGAAAATATGTCAATGGTTCTAAGATGTCTCTAAGGTGTGTTATGTTCCTATGGTTGTTCCTAATCAAACATGTAACAAAAAAGTGTAAACTAATATTCTACTCGATATCCTTATCACGAAATTGTAATTTGTTACCTTCAGTTACTTATTGTGTTGTTGCTCCGACTTCAACCGTCATGGGAAAGGCCTTTTCTAGTCGTTGTACTCCTACATGTTGTCTAGCTTGCGCAAATTGTGATGCCTGGTCGGAAAGTGGTCCACATGGATATTCCTCCTCAAGCACGACGATTTGTCTTCCTGAAATAGGTGAAGGCGTAAGACAATAAAGAGTTCAAGAAGGACGTGATCGAATGCAAATGCGGGATTACAAAGGCGATTGAATGGTTCGAAAGAGAGTTGTCAATGCAGTTGTAGATGCGATCCTATTTTGGTAGATTCCTATTTGCAGGCTTATATCAGTACAATATATGTAACCAATACGATATATTCTGACATGTCTAGAGGGCAAATATAGGTCTGATACGCTAAGTCAACTATATCTCAATCTACGTAGAATAGTTATATGAAGAGCGAACAAGTTCACTATGGTTGATCAGACTATAATACACCGATTCTAATTAGAAAATATGTTAGTAGGCGTCTCCAATAAAACATGTCCTGAACAAGCTCGATAAAAGAATAAGCTTGTAAAACTAGGCTATAATAGCATCATCAGTCAAGATAGTCCAAATATATAAGTACGCGAGATTATGATTTAATAGAAAGCATAAGTAGTTCAAGTTCATCAAAATATAAGGCTCGTCCAATGTTCGTGCCTCTGCAGTTGCGCTACTATATTTTTGTCTAAGGCTTTGGTCGTCCAATTGGGGTATGGACCTCTAAGACTATATAGTCTAGGTAAACCTATCTTCCTACACTGGCTTATATTCAGGGTCATTCAACTATACTTCATTAATGGATTATAAGGACATTGGATGCTAGGTGGTGAGGCTTGCTACCCAACTTAGAATATTTTAACTAATAGTGTAACCAAATTAATGGAGCATATATAACTAGGACGAGTCTTCTTCCTAAATTATATCGCACGAAAAATAATACTCGCGGTTGAAAAGGATTCAAGCAAGATACAATTCAAGGCATCCAAACGAGAGTTCGAAAATGGAATCAAGGAAGGAGATCAAGTATGTGAATGAGATCTTATGGGTCTTTTCTATCCTATTTGTAGGCTCACATCGGTACAGTGGCATAACCGAAGTGATTAACGTTGACTTGCATAGGCCACCACAAAAATATGTAACGCCCCAGTCCCAAAGTACGTAGGACCAGGAATACGGTACATGCCAGCTACACTTCACCAATGGGCCAAACCTCATAACAAGCCCATTAGACAAATGCTTAAGCTGTAAATCATGATAACAACCCAGAATATAATACAAGTCACAGGCACATAGCTAATCTCATCCACACAGAATAACATTGTAAGAAGTAATCAAAGTCCAATATGATAAATAGAAAATGTCCAGCAGTAAAGGGAATATAACTATGCGGGTAAGTCATCCCGAAACCACAGTAAAAGGAAACAAGTAATCATCTACTACAAGTTTGTTATAAGAAAATAAGAAAATCAAGTAGCAAGTCTAAAATAAAGAAACATGTCTCAAGAGAAGTCCTCGGACACTATCTCGTCCTTCGTCGAATGTATGTCACATGCCTCGACTCCAGAACCGTAAACCTTCGGCTAATCCTCCTATCTAACTAAGCCTGGAGAGGTCACCAGGTCCTCAGGAGACTAACAAGATACATATAAACATGCCTATCTAACAGTATAACTTGTATAAAGAAAACAAAGATAGAAACAAAAAAGGACTAAGAAATAATGAAACATGCATATGAGAACAACTACGCATAAATGAATTGCTGAAAAGAAAATTGGTAATAATTGTCAAGTTCCTATATGAACACATGGCAAAGTCAACGGATAACCAAACCATCGCCCCTGCGTGGACTCTCAGGTTTGAACAAACAACTAAGCCTCGCCCCTGCGTGGACCCACAGGTTAGCTTCAAGCAATCAACCCTCACCCTTGCGTGGATTCTCGAGTTGGGAATAAACGAAAATAGGAATAGCAGTTCACTTATGACACACTCGTCTTACAATACGGTACGACTTAGTCAAGGTACAAGCTCAAATAAATCTAGTATGGACTATAATGTCAAACCACGAACAAAGACGATATATGAACAAGACAATTAAACTAATATGCATAATACGAAGAACCATATCAACCAATCAACCAAAGGAACTAAATGATGACATATAACAAAGGAGAAGGAATATGAGCATGCAAATAAACTGTAAAAAAAGGCAAGGTATACTTGCCTGGTGGTAGCACACAAAACCAACAATATCCAATCATTAGTGAGCCACAAAAGTAAATCTCCTGCAAATGTCTCTGGATACTGAAACAGACATCACCAACGTGTTTGACATAAGAAAAATATTTAAGTTTGACTACCCATAAGTTCAATTCTAACACAAGGGCAAAATGATAATTTCAGGCCAAAACAGTGTCAACCGTTGGACCCGTTTTGTACCGAAAAACGTGTCAGAGCCTATGATCTCTAAAGTTGACAAAGTATATATCTACGAGTCCAATTTTCTGATACAAACTCAATAATATATCCAGATTTGGATTTCGATGAGCCGTGCAGAAAATCGTCCATTGAGTCGGATCGTGGGCCCGCCAAAATAGCGTTAAGGTCGACCTTCTCAGAATCGGACCAAACTTGGCTCACATGACCAGAAAAATGACATGAGTCTAGTGGCACAAGTTTTATCACGAGGTGACGAACGTGCACAAAGTAATTGGAGTTTTTGTAAAGGGACCGATACGACAAATTTTGACAGATATGTCTCAAGTTCGTCGCACACACGCAACCAATTCGAGTTCCGTCAAAGTCCACAAGTTCGCAACATCTGTACGCGTCTTTGATGCTCATGGATTGCGACCAAGTCATCCATTTTGTCGGGATGGACCCAGTATCGGTAAAAATTCCAAGTTTTAAAAACAGTTTTCCTATTTTTTTTATTTTTAAATCGATTTTAAACAAAAAAATAACCAACTAGAATTAAAAATAAAAATAGAGTTTTAATCTTGGTTAGGTTATCTACAAGGTTGTTTAGGTGGTTTTCCAAAATTCACGATAACCTGATCGCTAATCGGCTTCCAACTTGGGGTTTCGGGACAATTTCTAATATCCAGAAATCGAATTTATTTTTTTTTGATTTTGGAACTCGATTAACGTCGCACATGTTGTGAAATAAAGATTATAATTGAAGGAAAACTGAGCGTATAGGTTTTCTTCATACCTGCAAAATCGGTTCGATAAACGATCGAACGGTTGAGGAAATATCAGGCCATGAGGTGAGGCTGTTGCACTGTTGTTGTTGTTGCTGTCGCATGCAGTTTGTTGCTGCCTTGTGCAGTTTGGCCGGCCTCTAGTGAGTCGGGGTGGCGTGAAAGCAGTGCGGGGAGGCCGCACGGAAGCAGGGGCGCGCTAGGGTGTGAGTAGGATTAGGGTTTTTCTCAATATATTCTGTAACTCCTCTTTCCGATATTTTAATAGTTGTACTACAAGTAAACTATTTTGCCTTTTAATATATATATATATATATATATATATATATATATATATATATATATATATATATATATATATATATATATATATATATCTTCCACATTTCAAAAATAAAAGAAAGTCTCAAGAGCGATTTGAAAAGCATATTTAATTTATTTTATTCCTTGACCAAAGTGTTATCAAAGTTCTAGGATTTATAAAGATATATGTTTTACCATATATATTATTCTTTATTATTATTATAATCAAATTATTTTTGGTTTGTTCAATTTATATGCTTTACGCAGTTTTAGAATATTTAGTAGTATCACCAAATGGTGATTCATTTATAAAAGGATTGAATTTATTTAAACTATTTTTTTAGCAATCATTAATAGGTCGTGATTAGATCATTTTGTGTTTAAAACATCATTTGATTTAGATTTGGCTAAATGTATTTTTTTAACGTTATTAAAGAGAGCTAGTATTACCTTCATTGTTAATTTTGATTAATTGATATTTTATTGGATACGATAATTATCTTCTTGAAAAATTTTGGTTTTGAATAATTTTAAATATCATAAGTGCTGTGGAAACAAATAAAATATTTATCAAAGTATTTTTAATATAAGTGTTTGAACTTATAATGATATATGTTTTAAATTGTTTAATAATTACTAGGAGTATTATTTATCCAAAATTAGAATGATAGAATTAAGCATTATTTGAATTATGATAATAACTACTTGATTTTAGATTTTAATTTATATGATTTGCTTGGTTTAAATATCGATTTAAACTAATATTTCTATTCTACTAAGGGATTTCGCAAAAACCCATTTGTCAAAGGGCTTAGAAAGGATTTCCAATCCAAACTCTATTCCCAGGCCAACTCGTTAGAAGATTACTCCTAATCCCCTCAAATCTGAATTGAAATCTCCTTCCTCGTTATCTCCTTCCTCGTGGCCAACATTATATATAAGGAGTAGCAGCCCAACCCTTTTTCCTGCCTCTACAACACAGCCACATCCGAACTTCATCACCGCCACCATTGCCAGAACCACCATTAAACCACCAGCCACCCACCGAATCATCAACCAATACACAGAATATGTGCCGTGTCAGTCGGGTCCAACGCCGCGTGTCCCGTGTCTACCACTCCATTCTGATTCCCAGTACATAAAATTCTGTGTCCGACACTGGATACAAAACAAAACAAAATACAAAAGAAATCCATATATCGACCCAGCCTAACCTCGCCTGAAGCCACCGCCTCCGGCACAGCAACCATACCTGGAGTCACCCGACGACCTCGTAATACCACCGTATCGAGGCCGAACATCGTGGATTCTGCCGTCTTCTCCGCGCGACTCCGCCGGTGACGTACCCTAGTCCGCCATCTGCAGTCGTAGCCGAGTCCAGCGCCGACCGTATATCCAAGTCCCGTACGTGGACGGCCCGACGCCGCAAGCAGTGACCAGCCGACGTCCAGCTCGACAATTTTTTCTCCAGCTCCTGACTGGCGACCCCGTCCTCTTCACTTCCTCGTGGCCAGCGACGGCACCGGAGTTCCAGATCTGGACTCGAACTTCTCCTCGCCACCGCCCGGCGAGACCCGCGTCTAGTAGTGTCAGTACTGCCCGCAGCCGAGCCCCTCTCCGTCGTGCCCTAGAATACCGCGCCTCTGCGCCGGTGAGCCACCGCGAAGCTCCGCCCGGCGAGCGACCGATCCCCCTCCCGAACCCCTCATGCCACCTACCACCACCTGAATCGCCCACCAACACCGTTGTCCATCTCCTCCAGCCATAGCCCTCCTCCGCACGACTGCTCCCAAGTCGATGCACCGTCCAACAGAGGCGTGACCCCGGCGGTTTCTTTCGCACCAAACAGGTGGCGAGCGCAGCACGACCGCAGCGCCACCTGACGATCAACGCCACGCCCTACTGCGTCCGGCGCCGCTCAAGCGCCGGAGTCCTTGCCCTGACGCGCTCTCGCTCCACCGTTCCGACCAGTCGTCGCCTCTCGTGCGTTTCCCGATGCCTCCACAAGCAGATCTGCTCGTCGCCGAGCACAAGTCGACCAGTGGCTAGCCGACGCTAGTACATCGTGACCGCAGCCGCGCTTCCCCCAATTCTGGTGAGTTTTTCCCCTTCCCTCCTTCTTTTCCCTCTTTCCTTATTTAGGAAAGAAACAACAAACAGGTCCTATATGCTATTTCACTTTGAGTGTGGGTTTATTTTGCTGAGAGTTGATTTGTATATATTAGGTATCATTAGGTATTATAATGGTATATGTATTAATTTATGTGCTGTCCTAATTAGTCAGTATTTTGTATATATATACTATTACCAGTATTAGTATTTAATACGTATGTGCATATTGCTATAAATTATAATAGAATTACTATCATTGGTAATATCATTATTATTAGGGGACATTGATATTATTAATTTATTTTGTTTTATTAAATAAGTATATTATAAATAATTTTCTTCACATTCATGTGGGCTTATAAAATATAATTGGGCTTTGGGGCATATATGGACTCAATAGTTTGTACTTATTTATAGTTAAATAAATTGGGCACTGTATTAGGCTGTTATTTTAATCTAATTGAAGGATTAAGCCTTTATGCATATATTGTAAATAATAAAAAAATTATTTTTAAATTGCATTTATTTTCTTATTAAAATTTATACTTAGGCCATGAGCCCAATAGATCTTTTAAATAGAATTTATTATTTTGGGACCTCATGTTAAGCATTTTACTAAATATATTGGTGCGCGTATAGCTATAAAGAATTTATATTAGACTTTATAATAAACTTTTACACAATAAACATTTTTATAGTTATATATAAGTATATATTTTGTATATATTTTAGTTTAGCTATAAGTATATCTAAGTGTATTCGAAAGGACTTTTATAATATACTCCAGCTTAAAAGTATAATTTGGTTATGGACTTTTATAAATATTATTACTTTAATAGTTATAAATACGTTCCAAAAAAGGTCAAATTAATATGGTAGTAAATATTTTCTAAAATACGTTTTATATATATATATATATATATATATATATATATATATATATATATATATATATATATATATATACATAAATTCTTTCAGTTATAAGTCCTTGACCGTGGCTAATCGAACTTTCTATTTTCTTGCGAACCCGAATTCTTCACATCGACCCTAGCCAAGCGGACTGTCCAGAATTATTGGTTTCACCAGCTAAGGACCTCAGGCAAGTGCACTTTCTGATTGCTTTCGATTCATAGTAGTCTTTTCATTTCATGTCTATACATATATCTTGTTACTTGTTGACACGCTCGTCACACGGAGTAGTCGGGAGGGAAAATATCTTAGTAGACATGTGGACTACCCAGAACTATCCCATGAGTCTATTCTTGAATAATAGCAGCTGCACACGACACGTGCAGGGTGCCGGATTTACCCCCTAGCCATTCACATGTCGAAACGGATATTTCACACACATAGGTAGTTGTCTTTTATTTATTTTCTTTTTTTCTCCACCATGCCATGTCATCAGTTACCTTCTAGTTTTTATCTCTCATATGTTATTTTCATGTCTTGTCGATTCTATTGTATTTTTGTATTACCGTCGGTTTGTGTACTTGTTCCATTCCTGACTGGAAACCAATATTTATCAGGTTAGCCGTGGCTTCTTTAGTATTGGGAGATACGGGTGTACTTACAGGCCAAATTTAGACTTTAGATAGATGTTGTAGCCATTTCAAATATGTGTAAGAATTTTGTACTTTCTCTCAAATATAAATATTATAACTGTTGTAATAAATTCAGAAATGTGAATGAGCAATAAATTTTCTATTTTATGATTTTGAGCATCTTGGCCGTGACAGCGTTCTACCGCCGACTCTACGTCGTAGGCTGGCTTGGACACGTCTCGTATCCGGAAAAGCGGGTGCGGGTCGTGACAAGTTTTTGTGGTGGCCCATGCAGACCCGTCTTCGCAAATTGTGCGAACTCGTGGTAGTACCATATTAGTCGTGCTACTGCGAGCCTGCGACTAGGAAATGCTCATTCACAACTAGGAGTAAATCAATTTTAAGAGAATGGTTAGGATTAGGAGTTCCTAATTTAATTTGACATTGGATAGTTAAGGTTGCCACATAGGTCTCACTAGATGACTTTCATAATACACTATCACATTTGATTCAACGGTATTTCTAAGGAGGGTAGATTCGTAACATCTTTCCGAAATTTTGGAAAAAGCTTTTATTCTTTATTTGAATTAAGATGTGATCTTTGAAATTTTATAATTAATTAACATAATCAATTATTATAGAATGCCTTAATCTTGGTTAAATTTTGTAGTGTAAAATGACTAGAAACTATGGCACGAATAGTACAGTGGCATACTTTAACTAGTGTATTAGCCATGGTAGAAAAGGTTGAGCCATAAGTGTGTCCCAACTAGAAAAACCAGGCCAAGTTGTGACTTGACCCAAAATATGTATATATATATATATATATATTTATTTATTTATTATTAGGATTATTGGCTTTTAGAAATTTTGATCGTTTCAAACTAGCCCGAACCCAACCCAAGCCACGGTAGTCATGTAGTGCGACCAACGACGTCCATGTAGATATATGGATGTGTATACATATTGGTAGTACATTTTTGTCTTGTGAATAATTTCCATAAATTGTATATTAGAAAAAATAGATGTGTTATTGCTATTTAAATTCGTATTTTACTTAGGGTATGTGGTAACCTTCCCTTAAATGACATTTCAGGATTTATTTAGACTACATTTGTGCATAAATATTGTCTACTCATAATAAGTAGACAGTATAAAATATTGTCTACTCATAATAAGTAGACAGTATTTTATACATGTTTCCCTCGATCTTGAATATTAGAGAAATAGATATTAAAGATTTATATTTCTTTTGCCTTCGGTCCTTTTCTTCCTGATCTTGATCATTTGTACAAACTTTATCTTATGTCTTCTCTAAGCATCACAATATCATAAGTTTGTACCACTTATATTCTTTCACTTGGACCTAAGGAATTACTTTAAAATAACTTCTCACTCAATTGTCCATTAATCTCAAGTTAATTTTTTGGATTCAAGAGTTATCCTTCCTAACTGATCATTTTTTTTCAAGACTTGATATTCATACTGGAAGGACAGATACTTACACCCTCTTAGAACTTATTTGAAATTCTAGAACCTCCTTTGAAAATTTTATAAGGTATAGTTTAAAAAAATGTTCGTTGACTTGCGATGGCAAGACAGCAGCACACTGTCGCCACTTATTTGAATTATCGAGACTACGGGTTCACTGCAGCCAGCAGCGCACTGGCGTGGCATGTCCTCCAAGTTGAAATAATTTTAAGTAAGCGTGAGTTATCAAATGTCATTCAAGCTATAGCTTAGTTGCCCTATTTTTTTTTCTTCTTCTTCTTTTTCTTGAATTATTATGTCATGATTGGATAGAGTCGATAGGGTATTCATTACCGTATCCTTATTTGAGTCGTGGAACCAAAAGTTTATTGCAGCTAGTTGTACACTGGCGAGGCCTAAATTCTCAGTAAAACGACTTCAGATATGTTTACGATATTCGAATACCATATAGGCTACGTCTTTTATTGGCATACGACTATAAAGTTTCTAAATTGAATTGTGCATTATTCCTAGTTACCAACTTCTCAATATTTAAACTGGTTGTTCTTTTCCTCCATATCTTCCTATTTTTGAATCGACATCTTCTAAACCTAATTTGATTTCCTTCCATTAAATTCATAATCACCCCTAGATTACGATTCTATGATCATGCTTACCCAATCGATTGTGTTAGAACGATTTCGATTTGGACCATCCTTAACGACCTTTAGATCACAACTAGATTAATCAATTCTATTTCAATCATGCCAATTTGCATGTTATCCTAGAATTAGATTCTATAATAGTGCCTATATTTTTTAACTAAATTTTATTCCACCGTGATCATGACTATTGTGATCTTGTTCATGCTCGTTCCAACTTTTAAATTTCGATCGTGCTTGGATGATTTGTATGCATCCTAGTTGTACCTAAGTGGCTCTAACCATGCTGGGACTTTATCTAAATTTTGATCCTTGACCAGGCCTATATAATTCCAATAGTAGTTAGTTGTGCCTAACGACTCCTCCTTGTTTAACTAATCTCATTTTGATTATATCCTCGACCACGGTAACTGGACCCTTTCGACTATAATTTAATCATAACTCGTGGTACCTTTCTACTCACGATCTAACTCTTGATCATTGATCATACCATTTTATTATATTCATAACCATGACTAATTCGATCATGAATCATAAGATTCCCTCGATTATATCAATTATCATTCTTATTCATATTGATTGAAATTTTGTTTCTTGATTATAATTATAGCTATGCTAATCGTGCCCTTTGAAATTTCAAGGAAGAATATTTCTAAGGTGGGTAGAGTCTTCGATTGGTGAATTACTCTTGAAGCCATTGTTAGTTTTGGGGTTGAATCTTAAGGACATTATGAGCATTTTCTTTTCTCTTTCCTCTTCTTTTCATCTATTTTTTTAACATCTTCGTTATCATAATCTTACCATACTTTCGCCGATCAATCAAGTTCATCTATTTTTGTAGGCCTTAAATTCGATGACGAATTTATTTCTAAGGTGGGTAGATTTGTAACTCCTCTTCCCGATATTTTAATAGTTGTACTACCAGTAAAGTACTATTTTGCCTTTATATATATATATATATATATATATATATATATATATATATATATATATATATATATATATATATCTTCCGCATTTCAAAAGTAAAAGAAAGTCTCAAGTGCGATTTGAAAAGCATATCTAATTTATTTTATTCCTTGACCAAAGTGTTATCAAAGTTCTAGGATTTATAAAGATATATTTTTACCTTATATATTATTCTTTATTATTATTATAATCAAATTATTTTGGTTTGTTCAATTTATATGCTTTACGCAGTTTTAAAATATTTAGTAGTATCACCAAATGGTGATTCATTTATAAAAGGTTTGAATTTATTTAAACTATTTTTTAGCAATCATTAATAGGTCGTGATTAGATCATTTTTTGTTTAAAACATCATTTGATTTAGATTTGGCTAAATGTATTTTTTAACGTTATTAAAGAGAGCTAGTATTACCTTCATTGTTAATTTTGATTAATTGATATTTTATTGGATACGATAATTATCTTCTTGAAAAGTTTTGGTTTTGAATAATTTTAAATATCATAAGTGCTGTGGAAACAAATAAAAGATTTATCAAAGTATTTTTAATATAAGTTTTTGAACTTATAAAGATATATGTTTTAAATTGTTTAATAATTACTAGGAGTATTATTTATCCAAAATTAGATTGATAGAATTAAGCATCATTTGAATTATGATAATAACTACTTGATTTTAGGTTTTAATTTATATGATTTGCTTGGTTTAAATATCGATTTAAACTAATATTTCTATTCTACTAAGGGATTTCGCAAAAACCTATTTGTCAAAGGGCTTAGAAAGGATTTCCAATCCAAACTCTATTCCCAGGCCAACTCGTTAGAAGATTACTCCTAATCCCCTCAAATCTGAATTGAAATCTCCTTCCTCGTTATCTCCTTCCTCGTGGCCAACATTATATATAAGGAGTAGCAGCCCAACCCTCTTTCCTGCCTCCACAACACAGCCACATCCGAACTTCATCGCCGCCACCATTGCCAGAACCACCATTAAACCACCAGCCACCCACCGAATCATCAACCAATACACAGAATATGTGCCGTGTCAGTCGGGTCTGACCCTGCATGTCCCGTGTCCACCACCCCATTCTGATTCCAGTACATAAAATTCTGTGTCCGACACTGGATACAAAACAAAATAAAATAAAAAAGAAATCCATATATCGACCCAGCCTAACCTCGCCTGAAGCCACCACCTCCGGCGCAGCAACCATACCTGGAGTCACCCGATCGACCTCGTAATACCACTGTATCGAGGTCGGACATCGTAGATTTCGTCCTCTTCTCCGTGCGACTCCGCCGGTGATGTGCCCTAGTCCGCCATCTGCAGTCGTAGCCGAGTCCAGCGCCGACCGTATATCCAAGCCCCGCACGTGGACGGCCCGACGCCGCGAGCAGTGACCAACCGACGTCCAGCTCGGCAGTTTTTTTCTCCAGCGCCTGACCGGCGACCCCGCCCTCTTCACTTCCTCGCGGCCAGCGACGGCACCGGAGTTCCAGATCTGGAATCGAACTTCTCCTCGCCACCACCCGGCGAGGCCCGCGTCTAGTAGTGTCAATACTGCCCACAGCCGAGCCCCTCTCCGCCGTGCCCTAGATCACCGTGCCCCCGCGTCGGTGAGCCGCCGCGAAGCTCCGCCCGGCGAGCGGTCGATCCCCCTTCTGAACCCCTCATGCCACCTACCACCACCTGAATCGCCCACCACCACCGTTGTCACTCATCTCCTCCAGCCATAGCCCTCCTCCGCGCGACTGCTCCCAAGTCGATGCACCGTCCAGCAGAGGCGTGACCCCGGCAGTTTCTTTCGCACCAAACAGGTGACGAGCGTAGCACGACCGCAGCGCCACCTGACGATCAACGCCACGCCCCACTGCGTCTGGCGCCGCCCAAGCGCCGGAGTCCTTGCCCTGACGCGCTCTCGCTCCGCCGTTCCTACCAGTCGCCGCCTCTCACGCGTTTTCCGATGCCTCCACGAGCAGATCTGCTCGTCGTCGAGCACAAGTCGACCAGTGGCTAGCCGGCGCCAGTACATCGTGACCGCAGCCGCGCTTCCCCCAATTCTGGTGAGTTTTCCCCCTTCCCTCCTTCTTTTCCCTCTTTCCTTATTTAGGAAAGAAACAACAAACAGGTCCTATATGCTATTTCACTTTGAGTGTGGGTTTATTTTGCTGAGAGTTGATTTGTATATATTAGGTATCATTAGGTATTATAATGGTATATGTATTAATTTATGTGTTGTCCTAATTAGTCAGTATTTTGTATATATATACTATTACCAGTATTAGTATTTAATACGTATGTACATATTGCTATAAATTATAATAGAATTACTATCATTGGTAATATCATTATTATTAGGGGACATTGATATTATTAATTTATTTTGTTTTATTAAATAAGTATATTATAAATAATTTTCTTCACATTCATGTGGGCTTATAAAATATAATTGGGCTTTGGGGCATATATGGACTCAATAGTTTGTACTTATTTATAGTTAAATAAATTGGGCACTGTATTAGGCTGTTATTTTAATCTAATTGAAGGATTAAGCCTTTATGAATATATTGTAAATAATAAAAAAATTATTTTTAAATTGCATTTATTTTCTTATTAAAATTTATACTTAGGCCATGAGCCCAATAGATCTTTTAAATAGAATTTATTATTTTGGGATCTCATGTTAAGCATTTTACTAAATATATTGGTGGGCGTATAGCTATAAAGAATTTATATTAGACTTTATAATAAACTTTTATATAATAAACATTTTTATAGTTATATATAAGTATATATTTTGTATATATTTTAGTTTAGCTATAAGTATATCTAAGTGTATTCGAAAGGACTTTTATAATATACTCTAGCTTAAAAGTATAATTTGGTTATGGACTTTTATAAATATTATTACTTTAATAGTTATAAATACGTTCCAAAAAAGGTCAAATTAATATGGTAGTAAATATTTTCTAAAATACGTTATATATATATAGTTACGTAAATTCTTTCAGTTATAAGTCCTTGACCGTGGCTAATCGAACTTTCTATTTTCTTGTGAACCCGAATTCTTCACATCGACCCTAGCCAAGCGGACTGTCCAGAATTATTGGTTTCACCAGCTAAGGACCTCAGGCAAGTACACTTCTGATTGCTTTCGATTCATAGTAGTATTTTCATTTCATGTCTATACATATATCTTGCTGCTTGTTGACACGCTCGTCACACGGAGTAGTTGGGAGGAAAAATATCTTAGTAGACATGTGGACTACCCAGAACTATTCCATGAGTCTATTCTTGAATAATAGCAGCTGCACACGACACGTGCAGGGTGCCGGATTTACCCCCTAGCCGTTCACATGTCGAAACGGATATTTCACACACATAGGTAGTTATCTTTTATTTATTTTTCTTTTTTCTCCACCGTGCCATGTCATCAGTTACCTTCTAGTTTTTATCTCTCATATGTTATTTTCATGTCTTGTCGATTCTATTGTGCTTTCGTCCTGACCGGAAACTAACATTTTTCAGTTTAGCCGTGGCTTCTTTAGCATTGGAAGATACGGGTGTACTTGCAGGCCAAACTTAGACTTTAAATAGATGTTGTAGCCATTTAAAATTTGTGTAAGAATTTTGTACTTTCTCTCAAATATAAATATTATAACTGTTGTAATAAATTTAGAAATGTGAATGAGCAATAAATTTTCTATTTTGCGATTTTGAGCATCTTTGTCGTGACAGCGTTCTACCGCCGACTCTGCGGCGTAGGCTGGCTTGGACACGTCTCGTATCCGGAAAAGCGGGTGCGGATCGTGATATATTCCCTCCCCGTTTTTTGATATACATATATATGCAAAGGGGGGTAGGGGACTCGCTGTTGTCGGGTTTGGGGTCGGTTTGTCCAGGCTGGGTTTTTTTTTCTTTCTTTTTCTTTTATATATATAAACCTATATATATTTATATTTGTACCTCTATATCTATTTTTTTTTGTACCTCTGTATCTATATATCTATATAAATATCCAATAAAATCTTTAAAAAATCGTAATACTCCTTTTTCTAGTGTTGGGCTTACACATATAATTTTTGTACATATATGTATATTTATTATATTATATTATATTATATTATATATATATATATATATATATATATATATATATATATATATATATATATATATATATATATATATATTCATCTACCAATGAACTAACAAATAACCAATCGATATTATTTAATTACAAATATAATACTAATAATAATCATAGTACAACCTAAAAAAAACTAGTATTAGGTATAGTATTGGGCGACACATTACCTCTAATTTAACTGGTCCACCGAAAATCGTGCAGATATTCAAAAAATGTCATATAAATATTAATAATACTTATATGGTACGTATAACAAATATTTAAAAAATATTTGCAAATCCCTAATATAAAATACAAAATATACACATATACATAAAAATATGTCTACATGCACATTTTTGCACACATAACATCTCTACATGGGCTTGGGCTCGATTTTGGTCTAGTTTGACTAGTTTAACACAACCGGGTCTCCTAAAAAGTCAATAATCTAATTAATAAACAATTAAATCGTCTATAGGAGTTAAGTCTCAACTTTGACTGGTTTTCCTAGTTGGGACATTGTTATGGCTATGCCTCCCCTAGCATTGCTAAAACACTAGTCAAAGCACACGACTACACGATCTGTGCCACAATTCCTAGTCATCTTGTACTCCAAATATTAACCATGATTAAGGTCATAATTACTATTAATAAATATTTGTTAGAATTAAAAAAATCAAAATAACCATTACAAATAAATATATAAAAAAATATTTTAAAATTTTCGGGTTTACAAAATTTGAGCCAACTCATTTGGCGAAGAAACCTTCACCTGTCATATGGGAGACTGTGCATGTGGGAGACCGTGAATTGGAGACTGTGCTGTTTTGGTGTGTGTGATGGGTGACTATTGGAATGTGGGAGGGTGTGGGATTCAAAAGCCTCTCTTTCATCTCATGTCTTCTATTTAAACAACTTCCTGGGAGACTCATTCCCCACATCAGAGTCTCCTCTACTCCACATCTAGCTCTTCAGCCATCCAGAGTTCTCCAAAGGTGAGTAGTAATGTGATTTTATTTTTTGTAACTATTTTTTGAGTATTTATTTTTGTAATGTGATTCTATTTATTTTTTAATATGATTCTATATATTTTCTAAGCATACAGTAGTAGGTAATGACAGTCATTATTTTTTCACATAACCATAATATATATATTTTTATTTATAATTGTTCGATTATGATACTATATTACGAATCCGGGAGCATAAAAATTGGCGGAACCGAGAGAAACTATGAAACATGGGAGCTAAATACCGCACAAAAAGCTTTGGTGCATTCATTTGGGTTTTAGTATTTAGATAAAATTAAATTTCTAATCCACAATAGAGACCTAATTTTAAGTCTCGTTGAGCGTTGATGGTCACAACGCCACACTTTCTGTCACGACCCGCATCCGCTTTTTGGGATACGAATGCGTGTCCAAGCCAGCCTACGCCGTAGTATCGACTGTAGAACACTGTCTAGCCACTATGCTCAATTCACAAATAATACTCATTCACAATAACTAATTACAATATTCAAAGTTTTACATTTGTTACAAGGTACATTGTCTTACAATTTATAAGGAACAACTTGTCACGACCCGCACCCGCTTTTCGGATATGAGACGTGTCCAAGTCCAGCCTACGCCGCAGTGTCGGCGGTAGAACGTTGTCTAGTACATAAACAAGTCAAATAGGCAATCTAGATCTCATCCACAAAATATGATACAATCCACTAACACAATGAAACTGAATAATGAATGATAATATAAATAGAGTATCCAGTTTATCAAGAAGTTCCAGTTACGTCCGGTGGACACAAATCCACTACCAATAGACGATAATAATATAGAAACATGGAAATGAAATAACAAGGTCCAAACTGTCAAAAGCACCCTCAGCTGTAGTGGCACCGTGGTCCAATGCTAGCTCCAACTGCTCACGTGCACCTGGCTCAATACTCGGCTAAAACCTGAAGAGATCATCAGGTCCTCAGAGGACTAGCAAGATACATAATATACAAGCTAACAGGTAACAGTACAAATATACCAAGAAGTAAGGAACAATCAAGAATATCCAGCGAGACAAAATGAACTAAGACACAAGATCTAAACGCAAGGTTCCTAAGACACTGGCATGCCATACTAGAAATGGCTGGCTATAAACTGCAGTCAAGGCAAGTACTCACAATCTATAATGTCTCAATCGCAGTCAAGGCAAGTACTCACAACCAAGACAGTAGCCAATCCTAGTATAAAATCCTATAGACCGTAGTCAAGGTAAGTACTCACAATCTATAGAATGTCAAAGTCAAGTCCTACTCAAGTCATGTCAAGTCAAGTCAAGTCGAGGGAATCGTGGTGTAGGACTAGACGACTCTATCAAGCAATACATATGAGACTATCACCGTGTAACAGGTAGAAAATATCATAACAGAAAGGAACAAGAAACTAGAAACATGTAAAGTAAAACCATGACAGGATGAGTGTACAAGACATGGAATAAAGTAATCACGACAGTAAGAAAAAGAATAGCAGCGAGAAAGTGAACATGCATATAAATTGTATTGTACGAGTTGGCAAGGTATTGTACGAGTTGGCAACGTTGTCTAGTACATAAACAAGTCACATAGGCAATCTAGATCTCATCCACAAAATATGATACAATCCACTAACACAATGAAACTGAATAATGAATGATAATATAAATAGAGTATCCAGTTTATCAAGAAGTTCCAGTTACGTCCGGTGGACACAAATCCACTACCAATAGACGATAATAATATAGAAACATGGAAATGAAATAACAAGGTCCAAACTGTCAAAAGCACCCTCAGCTGTAGTGGCACCGTGGTCCAATGCTAGCTCCAACTGCTCACGTGCACCTGGCTCAATACTCGGCTAAAACCTGAAGAGATCATCAGGTCCTCAGAGGACTAGCAAGATATATAATATACAAGCTAACAGGTAACAGTACAAATATACCAAGAAGTAAGGAACAATCAAGAATATCCAGCGAGACAAAATGAACTAAGACACAAGATCTAAACGCAAGGTTCCTAAGACACTGGCATGCCATACTAGAAATGGCTGGCTATAAACTGCAGTCAAGGCAAGTACTCACAATCTATAATGTCTCAATCGTAGTCAAGACAAGTACTCACAACCAAGACAGTAGCCAATCCTAGTATAAAATCCTATAGACCGTAGTCAAGGTAAGTACTCACAATCTATAGAATGTCAAAGTCAAGTCCTACTCAAGTCATGTCAAGTCAAGTCAAGTCGAGGGAATCGTGGTGTAGGACTAGACGACTCTATCAAGCAATACATATGAGACTATCACCGTGTAACAGGTAGAAAATATCATAACAGAAAGGAACAAGAAACTAGAAACATGTAAAGTAAAACCATGACAGGATGAGTGTACAAGACATGGAATAAAGTAATCACGACAGTAAGGAAAAGAATAGCAGCGAGAAAGTGAACATGCATATAAATTGTATTGTACGAGTTGGCAAGGTATA
This sequence comes from Iris pallida, assembly GCA_029216955.1. NCBI lineage: Eukaryota > Viridiplantae > Streptophyta > Magnoliopsida > Asparagales > Iridaceae > Iris > Iris pallida. The sequence goes on from JANAVB010004798.1 coordinate 935,708, forward strand.
CTTGCCTGTGGTCCTGAGCTGTTGGCACGGTTTACAATCCGTATCGATGTCCAAGTAACCTGTTTTTAGAGTTCATAGCATCAATAAGGTAATGGAAGAAATTAGCAGACTATCAACTCTCTAGTTAGGTTTCTAGACCACTTCCTATTTCTATTTGTACCTTGGTTTGCATGTTATCTGTTATAACATTACTACTTGGCATGTTAACCCTCTATAAGTATGTTATGACCAAATAGATATGCTAGGACACACATACCCCTCCTAACTTACCTCACACTTCAATAATACCCTAATAGCTAATGATACACTATTTTTCCCAATTTGCAGTTGGCTATGAACGCAACTTCTTCACAAAACGCAAACAGGTCATATTACCTTGACAAGCATATGTGTACTTTGCCAAGGCACTAACTTTTCACTTGACCTTATCTGTATTCTACATCTAACCATACAAGCACACCTGCCTTCCTACACAGGTACCTGTGCTTTACTCTATTTTGTAATTATTCCCACCAGTGTTCTACCAGGTCTCCTATCTAATACCTGTGTTTAGGAACACATGTTCCTACTGCTGCCAACTAATGTAGTCCTGCAACATGTAGGACTTCATTATCCTTACACATCCCTTACCAGAACAAGCTGCTCTGCAATACTGCAATATGCAGGACACCACAGACCTGACTCCACAAACACCTATAGTGCACAGCCTAGGAAGGTTGGGTGATGAACCATCTGAACAGAATCAAGAAGGAGGAAAGTGCATAACTTGTATCTTGTGTTTGAGAGGTGAAGAAACAGTGTATAAAGGATACAACAAGGTACCTGTGTCGAGTATACCTGACAGGTGAGTCATGTCCAAAATTGTTATAGGTAATAAGATAGGTTAGTATCAGATGCTTTGGATACCAATAGAAACCGGGAACATTGCAACAGTGGTAATGACCTATGCATGAGATGTACAAATCTGTAGGAATGTGTAGGACATTAGTGCAAAGGAAATAGGCATGTACATGAGTAGTGCATACACATTTCGACTGAACCATGGCCAAACCCCAGGTCTTATATTAGCCTATTGTTTCTAGATCTCGAGTATTAGATTTCTGTCTTGGTGTTGGCTGCATTGTAAGTGTAATGTTGTAGGCAAATAGCAGGGGAACAGATACAATTGAACTAAATTAATAGTGGACAAAAACATTAGGCTACAAAAGGTCTACATAGTCAGATACAAACTGTACAGTGCTAAAATAGGAACTGAACTAGAACAATAACTGACACTAAGAGGCATTAGATTGAACATGATATAGGGAAACTTGAACAAGGGAAAATTAAACTGAACTTGTGTCTAAGAGAATTGATCCCACGTTCAGTTTGGGGACTGAACTAAGTGCCTAGGTCTGAACCAGCTTAAGACTGATATCTAGCATCATATAGGAACGATGTAATCATTGGCCACCATTGATACATGAAGACAAGGTCTGATATCTAATATTCAAGGGACTGCACAGTTGTATGTAGTTTGATACTTATATTTCTAAAGCAAGGTAGGACAGCTCAAATTAATAAGGAATGTACAATAAGATGTGAGGAAAGGCTATGGGTTTCCTTACAATAATGATGCTCTAAGCACTAAATAGTTCCAGAAATTGGATAAATCAGTCAGTTATCTAGAAAAATCAAGATGAACAATCCAACTGATACAGTGGCTAATTAAGCAAAATTTCCATGGAAGGAGAGTAATTCTGATTGTCTAACTCACAGTCCAATTAATCATGGACAACATCTAGCGAAGATAAATAATCTCTTTATACAATACTGGGTAACAACACTAGGTATCAGCTAGTAGTTCGAATCAGCACAGAGGATCTCCAGGACACTGGTTAATATAAGCAGAGAATGTCAAAACTATACCTTGTCCCTTATCCCTTCCATTTTTATTCTTTCTTCTAGGTGTTTGGTCCACATCATCGTATCAGATTGCAGGACAACATGTTAACCTGGACTCCTACATATTATACAACTGATCCTAATATTCTGCAGTGGTTAAGAATATTATGCAGGGCAGAACATCAGGGAAGCAATGAGCTAAGATATATGGGTTACTGCAAAGTCTCTGGACTACTAATCATGGAACTTGGATAGGATTGACAAGTACACAGGAGTACCAAGGGAACTGAACTAAGGTTCAGTATGGTTAACAGGGAATGGACTGGCTTCACAAGGTAAAGGCACCTGTTCTCATGTACTCTGATACATGTCACGAATTTGAAGTATATGTAAAGGCTAGAGGAAGTTACGTTAATTCTCAACGTGTCTTAGGAACTTCGGATAATCATCTATTGTAGATTATCTCAGGAATCAAAGAGTCTGTTGACATCTAATACTTGCACAAACTGGAGAACTCCAACAATAACATGATTTGTATAATATCTGGAAACACTCTGTACAGAATCTGTAAGTATGCTAGGTTATACAAGTCTGAATCAACTCCTTTACACAATAAGCCACAGGAACTCCTATCTAATAGACACACCCACACAGGCTTCCTGATATCTATGCTATATTTCATATGCTGACTTTTACTTGGCTCTGCTCAAAGCTCTAACCAATAATTTAATATGTAGGCATAACTCAAACTGGACTGAATAAAAATAGAGTGTGAACGATGCAAAGATGGGCTAAGCACATACCAGTCTACTCGCGCCCTTACCTGGAACAAAACCATTGTGTTCCCAAGGACAGAAACTTAGTTCTAAGGGAACTGATATAGGGTGTACAATCTGATGAAAAGGTCAATCCTTCCATCAATTGAAGCATGGTCACTTCAATACTGATACCTCTAAGGAATACCATCCTTCATGTCTTTGATTTGTCACACTGATACTTGGGTATCCTAATGCTGCGTTCGTCAATACAGTATCCTATCTCGACTGATACTAGGAATCGAATAAGCTACCAAGTGTCATCTGGTCTTATACAGGGAACCCCTATACTCGACTGTCCAACCCTCTATTACTAAGTACCCTAGTATCCTAGGTTCTTATTAGATATCAATATAAACATCTTATCTCTGATACTTGAAGCAGTATCAGATATTTCCCCAACCCGATACTTGGTTTTTTTATCCTTCACCTTACTTGACATTAAACCAAACACCTACCCACCGTTGATGCACAACTGAGGACCTGCTTAGACTCATCGAATCAAAGTTTATGGGGAGGAAGTTACCTGTCCGAGGAATTGATTTGCTCTGGTCCTCCGAGTACTCTTCGACGCAGAGCAAGGGGGCTGATGGCAGAGAATTAGGGTTTTTGGGAGAGATTAGGGCATCGGGCAATCTTCATATTTATAGACTACTTCGATTCCTACTGGGTTAAGGAGGGAAAAATTCGATCTTATCAAGGCCTGCTTCTGGCTTTGGCCGTTTGGGAGAGGTGTGACTACAGAATTTAAACCGAATGGGTTTGAATTGCCCAATTCTGCCTAGGTCCCTATTGGTTTAAGAATTTACAAGAAGACCCCTCTACTATTTCCTTTCAATAATTAATCAAGTCCTACACTATATAATAGGTTGATTAATCTAGTAAGTCTATGAATTAGTCAATACTTCAGCAATATTAATGACAAAAAAATAACTAAATAAATAAATAAATAGGAAAAATTGGGCTAAGGGCTCACACAACTGAATAAATACTCAACTAACTAACTAGTCTATAGGTTTGGCCTGCAAGTACACCCGTCTTCCCAATGCTAAACATAGTCGCGGTTAACCTGAAAAATGTTGGATTACCCAGTTAGGATGGAACGAGTACAATTCATTGAATGCAGTTCCAATATATAAAAATGACTATAAAATAGAGGTTAGCCTTTAAATATATAATTTGAAAAATAAACGAATAAAAACATAATAAAACTAAATACAGACGGACAGTAATGAAATACAAAGAAAATACTCACCGACTGACTGACTGAAATACTTTTGATATGTGACCGGTCTTGGGACAATTACACGACACTAGCTACGATATTTACACTGTATAATGTAACACTGTCTACACGGTATAATACAATAATGAATCACTATCTACACGGTATAATGCAATAATGAATCTCTGTCTACACGATATAATGCAATATATCACTGTCTACACGGTATACACTGTATAAGGTCATATCCACATCCTTGGTACTTCACCTCCCCGACACGACAAAATATATCAAAACGTAAAGACGGAAATCACATATCTATTTACTAACAATGAGGTATAGTAAAGATCAATATCAAAAACAAATAACAAACTGTACTCGCCTGGGGTCCTTAGCTGGGGAAACCAATAGTACTATTGCATCCAGAATCGTCTAATTGGCTAGGGTCGATGTGAAGTGTCACGACCCGATACCCAAATTATTGGGCCGGGCCGAGCCATGTCCAGCCTACGCTTGGTTAAAGCGCAGTAAGCTGTTCTAGAATAAGCAATAAAGGATCTAAGCAGCTAACAGTTCTAAAATCACATTTAAGGTTCATCACAACACAGCATCTATAAGCGAAGGTAAACAAACACATATTTAATAATACACTTCCAAAGTATCTAACTGGAGACAAAGTCCAGTTTTCAAATATAAGTACAGATAAAGTCTAAGTCTCAAAACACAAGAAAGATAACTAAGCAAGGTTCTCCGCTGGGCCTCTTCTGGAGCTAAGGCCATGTCCTCAAAAAGTATACCTACAACGTTATCCTGTCAGGACGGGAGCAAGTACAACCTCTACAACTAAAATACTGAACATATAATGAAAGAGATGTACAACAAGGATCATGGTGTGATAAGTCTATAAAACAGGAAATACTGGAAACATGGCATCATGGTACAACTGGGATCACAGTATCATAGTAACATAGGGAACATGGCATATCTGGAATCATGGTATAACTCATAATCTATCATGGCAAGGATACATATGTCATATAGACAGATGTATATATAATGTTTAAAACTGTAGCAAGTACGTGATCGGTCAATAGGTGCTGAGGGTGGAGTGCCACCAGTAAGAACAATATGTACTTTCGTATATGCCTAAATGTACACACGTACAAGTCCGCGGGATTTTGGGCCTATGGCAAGGTCTACATGCATAATGTCGTCCTTACACGGCATCAAGGTCGCAGATAGGGGCATGATCACGTACTCAACTGTCAGTTTCCCCATAACCCATATTCTAACATGTGAGAGATACGAGAACAGTAAAACATGTGGAAAATACTGGGAGCAGTATAAGCATGGCAGGTACTGGGAGCAGTACAAAACATGTGAATACTCAGAGCCGTATAAAGCATAGTGAAACATGTACTGAGAACCAGTAAGAAGCATGTGAAGATATGATAACTGTCCTAAGCATGGTAGGGACCAATTTAATGTAACATGTGAAGATTTAACTTGCAGTTATTCAGAAGCAGTATTTTAACAGGGTTAATACATGTTCTAGCATTAAAAGACAGTAAATGAGTGTGTAGATGTACTTGCCTGAGATCCTGCTATCAATATGAATCAAGGCTCGGAGTGAAGCCACAGTCCTAAAGATGAGATAATACAATAGCTAATCAGGGTGAAAAGACATACTATAATGTCTAGGTCAACTAGGGCAAACTAAGACAAACTGGGTCAGAGGTTGACTTGTAGTTGACTTTGGTCAACTGTCAACTCCGGTCAATTCCAACTTCAATGTGGGGTGACACTATATCCAAACTAACTTTCTAGGGTCTTTACACTAGTGTGGGGTGAGGTCCAATACTACAATAACTCAAAACAACACAAAAAGTTGCAAATCGTAATTATTCAATAAATAAATCAAATGAACATTGTGTTCCAACAATTTTTGAGATAGACAAAAAACTTAATTTTTCATGAAATAAAGTACCAAAATGATTCTTGTTAATTATAAAAATTTATACTAATTTTTCTGGAATTTATAAACCCTCATAGATATTTATTAAAAATCAACAAACATAGGTATCCTGAAAATGAGCTCTGTTTTCCTATTTTTATAAAATACCAAAAGTACTTATTAAATGCTGAAAAAATTATAATAAATTAGCTAAATTAACATAGTATTTAAATACAATTTTTCCAGAATTTTTACAGCACTTAAAATATATGAAAAAAATGCAAAACAGCCTAACCGGATTACCGGCGGATTACCGCGGATTACCGGCGGATTTTCCGTTCCGTCACAGCAAGTTTTGTAGTGAAAATTCGGATTTTCCGACGGATTTCTGCGGATTTCCGACGGATTTTCCGAACCGTCGCAGAAAGTTGATTTTTGAACTCAAAACTTGTTTCGGCCATAAAAACTTCGTTTTAAATCGAAATTCGGACTTTCAAAAGTCAAAATTGAATAGAATTGAATTTCCTACAACATGGAAGTATTAATTTTCACAAATCAAAACATTTGATAGATCAAAACCTCAAAATACTCGAAAATCATATCTAGAAACTCAGATCTACGCAATACTGTCGATCAAAACCAAAAGTGCTATATACTAAACATGCTAACAATTTAAAGAAGCAAATTATAGGCCAATAAAACTCTAGTTTCCATGGAAAACAAAAATAAAGTATGGTCATGCCACTTTTGAGCAAGATGTACTTGCCTAGGTTAAGCTCCAAGCCTAATCTTCTACTCCACCACCAAGAGGGGTACGAAACCACACTCTAGACCTCAAGGCCAAGCTCTTGGCAAGCTCCAAGGAAGAGAGAAGGAAAGAAGAAATGAAGAGAGAGTGAAGAGAATGAAAAGAGAGAGGAGAGAGAAAGTGAAAGGGTATATATAGAAGGGGGAATTAATCTTAGCCGTTGGATCGTGATCCATGTCAAAATCTAAGTCAATCCTAACCATTCAAACAAAACCAAATATCCAATGGGTAATAGGGTGCATCTACACTATTCACGAAAATATCTTAAATACTATTCACGAAAATATCTAAACACTATTCACGAAAATATCCGAAACACTATTCATGAAAATATCTGAAGTCGAAAATATCTAAAATATAGAAAATCTGTCTGGACGGTATGCCGTCGGTATACTCCTGTATACTGGCGGTATGCCGGCCAAGGAAAAATCTATAAGTTAGGAAACATTTTTAAAGCATTACGAAAATCAAGAAAATACGAAACACACTACAAAATACGTATCCGTATATAAATACCGATACTGTGAGAAAATATTTTATTCAGAAAAAATAAAAATAAACCCTGAAATTCAGGGGGCTTACATGAAGGAAACCCAAAGTTAGCCGAAAGAAATATGAATAGATTAGCCATGATCAGAGTCGATATTCAAAGAATTTTTGTAAATAAATATTATAACTATTTTTGGAAAAATAATGTTAAAACTATACCTTTTTACTACCAAAATAAGACTTGAAATCGCTTTAGGGCTAAAACACAATTTGTCAAATATAAATTTTTTAATAAAAACTATATCTTCCTATTAGTCAAAATATTTTAGATCAAAAGCTGTATTTTAAATATAATTACTACCATAAAGGTTTCTTTAGTGTTCCGCAAAATAATATAATACTCATAATCATAATGAATAATATCAAAGCTGCTCATATACATAATATAAATATACTACTACTTACACTTGCTCTTATATATTGAATATAATATATGAAATGCACTCCTATATTTCCACTTTATTCTTGATTTTGAAAATGATAACAGTAATAAAGAAGCCAGCTACTAATGCTTGTTGTTGCTCAACAAGTAGTAGTAATAATAATAATAAAGTATAATAATAAAAATAAAACATAATACTAATAATGGTAGCAATGGAATTAATATTGTACATATATACTGTACATATATATAAGGTAGGCAACATTTATTAATACTAAAAATAAAAATATAAGAAGATTTAAATAACTCTCTTTATCATTTAGAGTGTAACCACTAAATAAATTAATAATAGGCATTATTACAACTTTTCAACTTTTCATTCCTACAGATGGAGAGAGTAAAAAAGGAGAACTTACTCATAATGAAGAGAGGGAAGAACCAGAGAGGGAGTGCGAGAGATGGTCGAGCGCGAGAGAGGGAAGAAGTCGGGGGTCGCTCTCTTCGGCGCGTTGCTCGTGTTTCCACGCGGCGGAAGCAGGTCCTGAAGATCAGGTGGTTGGCCACTCGCGGCGAGGTGCGGCGGTCCAGTCTCGCGCGGAGGGGCACTGCTCGCAGCGGACTTGCTGAGATCGGGATCCGCCAAGCGCGGCGGCGCCCGACGAGGAAGGCTCGGCGCTGGGAGTTGTAGAGCTGGCCGACGACGCGGCTCGTCTGGAGGCAGAGACGAGGGGGAGTCGATGTCTGCCGTACGGTGGCTCGTGGACATGGAGGATGGCGGCCCTGGGTGGGTCGAGCGGGACCGGTCGAAGGCGGAGGTCAATTTTATGTTCGGTGTTCTCTTGTTGTTGGTGACGATAAGTTGGGGAGTGGCGATCGGCCATGGTTATGGTGGCGATGATGGCGGTGTTCGTGGTGGTGGTTCATGGAACGGTTGGGCAAGTGACATCGGTCGGGATGGTCGACACTGAGTCAGCAGCCGTATCCGGTGGGGTGGTCTTCTGGTGGTGATGGGTGGAGGAAGTCGGGAACAGGGAGCTTGTGGTGGTGGTGATAACCAGTGGTGTCGTTGATGGTGGAGACGTGAGGGGACGGGGTTGTTGTGATCAGGACAACCTAGGGTTTAGCCGCGTGTTCGGAATTGTCAAACACGATATTACTTTGTAATTTGTAAAAATATGGAATAAGAGGGAAAGGACACGGACACACGGGTCCGGACACGACGATGGTGATGCTGGACACAATGTCGGGATGTTGACGGTTGTTTGCTGTGGATGTTGGGTGATGGTAGGCGAAAAATTTTAGAGGAAGCAGATTGTAGCCTCCCCTTAAATAGGAGAGGGGCTTTTTAAAAAGATAAGGATTAGAATTATTGACAGATAACTCCTTCCCTTTGATTTAAAGCCAAGTAAATGTTTTAAAACAAGTTTAGTTTACTCGTGATACATTAGTAGATAAAGATACTAATTTAAATCGATATTCATCATTATCAAATAATTTAATTCATATGACTTAAATCCGAAATCAATTAATTGATTAAATATAATTTAGATACCATCGATAGTTTAAATCCTATACATTAAATTCGAAATTACTTACTACAATAATTTAAATGACATCTAAATTCAGATAGATAATCCTTCTAGTAATTTAAATATAATAGAACTACCAAAACACCATAAACTATATATTTATCAAAATTTAAGTCAGACTCAAAAGTTTAATTCTTATAAATTCAAAATTAAATCAAGTAACATTTAAGCAATAATTTGATCCAATCGTAATTTAGTAAATAGATTAAATTGTACAAATTTGAATCACCTTTTGTAAATAAATTAACATTTAAGATACCAATAAATATTTTACAACTGAGTATATCCAAAAAACAGAATCGAGTACTTTGATTTTCATAATGGATTATTTTTTTTGAAATTCCGGAAAGAGGAGTTACACTTTTCCACTCCCAATTGGCGATATGACTATCACATTGTGGGATACAACAAATAGTCTAGGGTTACCTATTAAAGGTGACCCTATATATTTTGATGAGGAGTTATCTAGAATTAATCTGGTCAGGAGGTATCTCGGTGTTATGCCTCCATCAAATATGGGACACAACGGTAAATTGAGGTTATCATGGTTCGTGGCAACTTTATGGATCTAAATCACACTATTGATGGTGAAGTTGAGGTAGACGAAATGCGGGTATGTATGTATTTTAATGTTAACAGTTATTTATCATTTATTCAATGTCGTATTTATGTAACATTTGATATTTTTAGGTCATTCGTTGCACCAGAGCGTATTTACTCTGTTTATGTGGTGCAATTCTATTTTTCAACTCATTGGAAAATATGATAGATATGCGACTTCTACTATTCTTGGATGATTTGACAGAACCCACTCGTCATGCATGGGGAGCTGCTACTTTGGCGTATTTATACGCATGCTTGACATAATTTGTGGGTTCGAAACCTAGCAAGAATCTTTGTGGATGTATGTCACTAGTTCAGGTAAAAATAAAAGTTTAGTCGGAGATTAGTTAATTTTGAACACAATTTTTTTCGTTGTACTAATATAGTGTTACCCCTATTGTAGGTCTGGTCCTACGAGCATTTCTCTGTCGGTAGACCTATCACCAACATGACTAGTAATGTTGGAGTCTTTCCAATTGCTATGCGATGGACCACAGATGTAGTGGATCGGCAACACTGCATGTACAAGGTAGTACAAATTTATCGTGACCAATTTGATACACTACAGTATATTGAGGTAGATTATTTAATGCCCATGTCAATTATTATAAATTATTATAGTTATTATTGTAGGCCAACATAAATTTGGTACATTATTATCAATAGGTTACATGGATACCCTACACATGGAAAAATGATGTTCGATAAATAAAGAGGACAACGTATGATCTTAGTCTGCATAGAGCTTATATTATATATGATAGGTACATCATGTATCATCCGACAAACCGTGTTCTTCGACAATTCGGGACGACACAAATAATTTTCGATAATCAACCTTTTATGAGTTATGGTAAAGCCAATAAAACGCATAGAATACACGATGCCATTGCTGATTGGAATAATCGTACGAGAATTATAGTGTGAGGAACATGTCTCCGCAATTAACATCTTTAGACGAGCATTAGTACTAATAAACGGTAAAAAAAACCTTAAAAAATCGTCAATGCATGCCTTGAAACAAATAAACAATTTTTTAAAGCTATTATTTTTGGTAGTCTTAAGAAAATATCTACTATCTGGATTCGACTACATAATTCTAAAACCATACTCCTCAAGACTAGCATAGGCCGCAACATAACGACCATTTATTTCTGCTAATGCCACCTCTCGGGATTTCCATGCTTTGGAATAAGTAATATCTATATGATACTGTATATATATCCTTAACAACTTGTGATGCACTATGTGACTGATATATCTAATTATATTAATAATTTTGGTCTTAACCTATGCAGCTAGTGTCCAGTGGGTTGGGCAACAGACTTGGCATATACTCTCCAATTACAATTTGGTTGATCACAAGTATTTAGAATTCCTCGTGCATTGTTTTGGACACTAGTTGAGCAACTAAAATTATGTTTAATTGCAACATTAATGATAAAATTTCCAAATTTAGAACGACTAGCAAATGCTTGTCCTATATATAATTCAGGAGTACTGCCATTATCAACATCATCATCGTCTAAATCATAATCTACATTTTAAATTAAATCATCACTATTTTCTTCGTCGTTGCTGACATCATCATCTAGTAATTGATCTTCTTCGAGAAATGTAACAATTTGTAGAGAAGAACTAGCACCGAAATCAACATTCTAGTAATTAAAAGGATGTTCATCACTACTTCTACTATCAAATGTTACTGATACTTGAATAACATATATACTTATATATGGAGATTGTGAATTAATCTCAACAACAAAATTTTATGCTTCTTCACCATCTATCAATAAACATGTAGAACCAAAAACATTCTCTAAAATAATTTCGTAAAGAATAGAAACACTCAATAATAAGATTACGTAAATTTTCAAAAGTAATATTTTGATAAGTTAAAAAAAATTGGGTTAATCCCCCTTTATAACATAATTCATTTAATTTAACTCCGTGCGAGCAAACTATCTTTAGGCTACGATCCATTTAATTTTTTTTCATGAGCAGATCTGTGAGAAGAAGATGAGAGAGTTGAGGCAGAGCAAGAAATCTTTAAAGAAGATTGTTCTCTTAAAAGAGTTTGTATATGCAGGCTGGTAGAAGATTGCTCCCTTACAACAGTTTTTTATAGGCATGCTGAGAATATAACGGACAAAAATGTAGCCATTGGAACTTATTCTCCAATTGAGTTGGCGAAAGAAGCAACGGTAGGAAACTTCTGGCCAAATGAGTTGCGAATGAAAAAGCAAATTCCAGCTAAGTAACTTGGCGATATTTCTTTAAGCTTTCTCAGCCATCTCACTTAGCGAAAAGTACATGAGCCAAGTGAGTTGGCGAAATTTCCTTCCTCTCGCTAAGTCATTTGGAGAAAGTTGGCTTTGTCCGCTTCCCAGCCAACTCAGTTGCTTATCTATCCTGCATTTTAAAAAATTGAAAAAGTTTTCCTTTACATATAATTTCGTACAAACTTATCCCCCTTGTATGAAAAAAAACTGTTATTATAATAATAAAGAGGCTTGAAAATGGTTCAAATGAACTGTCTAAGTCGTATCTATACCCTCACTTATTTAAGTTTTTTTAAAATCTTTCTAACTACCACTTTATGTAAATCTCTTAGGTATAAAATCATATAATTCTTCCACCTACCTATATATATATATATATATATATATATATATATATATATATATACAAATTCGGTATCGTTAACGACTCGAAACATGCGCTTTCTTGCTGGGTGGAGCACCCCTCTCTAACATCCCGATCCCTCGTCTCAGCAGTCCACGGCAGCTGTGACCTTTCCGAATGCAAGACGCTGTGGGACACCCTTACGGACACCCGCATCCCCCTCAACAACCTTCCGTGGCTCCGTCTTGGAGACTTCAACACCATTTCGCACATAGATGAAAAGTCAGGAGGACGCCTGTCACGACCCGTTACCCAAATTGTTAGGCCGGGCCGAGCCACGTCCAGCCTACGCTTGGTAAAAGAGTAGTAAGCTGTTCTAAGAGTTTATACAGGAAAGATACTAAGTGTGCTAACATTAAGCCAAATAAGATTTTATCACAACACAGCTTCTATTAAACTCACACACAGTGAGTTTTGGTCAGGACTGCCAGACCACTGGCAGTCCTAGTGTGAAACAGGAGTGCCAGTGGTCTGACAGTCCTGATCAAACTCATACACAGTGAGTTTTGATCAGGACTGTCAGACCATCAGGACTGCCAGTGGTCTGGCAGTCCTGTTCAAAACTCACTGTGTGTGAGTTCAACACTCACACACAGTAAGTTTTGGTCAGGACGCCAGACCACTGGCAGTCCTAGTATGAAACAGGACTGCCAGTGGTCTGGCAGTCCTGATCAAAACTCACTGTGTGTGAGTTCAAAACTCACACACAGTGAGTTTTGGTCAGGACTGCCAGACCACTGGCAGTCCTAGTGTGAAATAGGACTGCCAGTGGTCTGACAGTCCTGATCAAACTCACACACAGTGAGTTTTGATCATGACTGCCAGACCACTGACAGTCCTTATGTGAATCAGGACTGCCAGTGGTCTGGCAGTCCTGATCAAAACTTACTGTGTGTGAGTTCAACACTCACACACAGTGAGTTTTGGTCAGGACTGTCAGACCACTGGCAGTCCTAGTGTGAAACAGGACTGCAAGTGGTCTGGCAGTCATGATCAAACTCACACACAGTGAGTTTTGATCTGGACTGCCAGACCACTGGCAGTCCTTATGTGAATCAGGACTGCCAGACCACTGGCAGTCCTGATCAAAACTCACTGTGTGTGAATTCAAAACTCACACACAGTGAGTTTTGGTCAGGACTGCCAGACCACTGGCAGTCCTAGTGTGAAACAGGACTGCCAGTGGTCTGGCAATCCTGATCAAACTCACACACAGTGAGTTTTGATCAGGACTGCCAGACCACTGGCAGTCCTTATGTGAATCAGGACTGCCATCAAAACTCACTGTGTGTGAGTTCAAAACTCACTGGGTATACATACTAGAACTATAACTAAAAAGGAATATCTTGTAAAGTCGATGAATCTGTGATGCTATAACAGTGAATGTTGTATACATGAATCTCAGCATCACATAATCCAAAATTATGTCCCGTGGTTCAGCATTCTTCTGACGTCATCTTTCACCGGGAGAATCAAAGCCAGGATTGCAAGCAAATTTGACACAGCCAGCATGACAAAAACCCCATCCCAGCTCTTAGTTAAAATATATCCAGTAGCGAAAGTGCCTAAAGCTGCCCCCAGTGAACCAATACCATCTAGAATGCCTATGACAGTACCCAAAGCTCTTTTATTATTCTCGGTTCGAGTACCCAAGTCAACTGACACTGCCATAGAGATGAGCGCATATGGACCGTTTACAAAAAAGCCGGTCAGGATCATCAAACTAATGTTTAGAAAGTTTGATATCCTTCCGTATGCTCCGAAGAGAACAATGACTGGGATGGAGAGAGCAAGAAAAATAAGGAAAGTAACTGCACGAGCACCAAGCCTATCCGAAATGAACTCGGCTGAAAATCCGCCGAGTAACCCTGCAGCATCATATATCAATGACAGCAATCCTACCATTTTATGAGAATACTTCTTGCCGGCAATAATTTGCACCCTAAATCGTTCACATGAAACTACAGTAGTTTGTTGTCCAGGACGGTTTCGGGCCGATCTAGATATCACAAGAACTATGTTGTTTGCCCATCCAACTTCTCGGCACCAATTAAGCGTACCTTCGTATGATTCAAAACACATATTGGTCATGAATAAATGGCCTACATCGACGCCAATTGGAGCAGCTACCTCGATACCGGAAGTTGATAAGTCCTACAATATAACTTAAAGTTAATAAAAGTAAATAACACAACACCAAAAATTTGCAAACTACTGCCAAAATGTAGGACTGCAGAGGGCAAGGCTGTGAGCCCTTGACCCGAATTTCCCAATTTTTTTGGTATTTATATTTGTCGAAATATTAATATATACATAGATACTTTGACTAACCAATGTATATATGTATATAATGTATATATATTACTACTAATCATTAATAAGTAAGAAGAAGAAACATGAGAGGATTTGCAAACATTCAGATATAGAGGGCTGGATTGCAAATAGTTTATTTTAAGTCTAAATATTGATAAAACCAACCTTTTTTTAATTCCAAAAACTTGCAGGGGCCTGAATGCAAGTAATGGACATTCAAATTTCCTTTACTATCGAATTTCCTGGCATGTTCGAATCCGAAACGAATTTGGATGATCTCTCGAGATCTAGATAAGAGGAAATCGAATTTCCCCTTATCATCTATAAGAGATCAACCACTAGTATAAATACGTGATGGAAGCAGCCGACCCAAGTCTCTTCGAACCCTAGAAAACGCTTCTCCCCTCCGCAAGCTCTGTGAACCTTTTCTTCGAGGCTGCATACACGCCATCATCAACTCAAAGACTCCCATCGAGAGGTAAGGGTCTAAAACCCCTTTCCTGTTTAAGAAAAATGCCACATGTTTGATAATTCTCCTAAGAAGAACTGGGTAGCCATGGATTATTAGAAATTGGGTTCGTATGGATGAATATACATAGCGGTATCCTATTATTATCGATCGTAAGAGTAGATACATATGTAAATATCCTCTCATGTTTAACCAACATGACACCTTACCAGGTTTCAGTTGAGCCTAAGGGAGTGAGGGTTTACATTCGTAAATGCATTAAACTCAAGTATCTTGCATTCTTATCCTGCCACGTAGGGGTTATTCATTGTTTCCTTGGGATACGTATTGGTACTAGGTTGCAGGTATTGTATCAGATCAGTAAGGATTGGGGCCACCCTTGAAACAGAGGCTGGTAACCTATATGCAGGGACCGGAAGCCATTAATGAATAACAAGATAGGTGCAGGTACAGGGAATCGAGATCCCTGTTGCCATTGAAATTGCACTGGACAGTTATGTGTAGGGTATGCTAACTATTCTCCTAATAATTCCCTTAATGATATACAATTCTTTGTAATCTTCTCATACCCTCCTCATACAGCTTGCTCTTAATTCACAAATCAAGAACTACTTGAGCAATCTATCATGGTTTAGCCGTATCAGAACGAAAGGTTAAATCTTGTACCTGTGTGTGTTTTTCGGTTGCCAAGGGTTAACCCCTGTGTTTGCACAGACAACCACAACAACAATAGAAGTATCCAGAATGTTGTGGTGTAAGAACCATCCTCATGACAATATATGGGTATCATATGTGCCTCGGGAAGGAAGGATTAGGGTCTGACACAATAGTAGAAAACTCCACCTTGTCCCAGTTTTGAGAAGAACCAGTCCCGAGTGTTGAATTGAACCTGAGGAGAGTATCCTCAGTGAAACTCCATGTGCTGGGTAGGAAGTTTACTCGGGTAGTGTGGCCTAGGTAACCATGTAAAGAGAGGGCCAAGCAATGCTTAAGCCCCTGGGACTCGAGGTTGAGCTTACATCTTAGCTTGGCATCCCTGTGTATCAGAGGTATGCCAATATTTCAGGGCAAGTAGAGGAAAGCCTATTTCTTTTATTGCATCATGATACTCCTTAAGTCTTGCTATGATGCATACACCAGGATGTTAGGCCACAGGGAACATAGAATAATGGTGATGAACTAACTCTCTTAATGTCAATCCCAATTAATGGGGGTGACTGCATAAGAGTGAACTAGACGTAGGTTCGAGCTAGAAGGAAAAATAGACTTTTAGACCAAATCGAAAGAAACGAACATATGCACAGGAAAGTACAGGTGTGGGGAGAGTGTCCAATTGATACAGTAGAGGCTCTGGTTATAGCTGTGCAAACCAGGGACCTAGCCTCGACTGAACCTGTATAGAGAGCATTGACTATACCTAGATAGATGTTAAGTACCAGGGTTAGTGGTATCATGATGTGAGCTTTCAGTGTGGGTAATATGGTGGTTAGTTCAATCCATGCACCCGTGACCCTACCAACATAGTAGCCAGAATATCCAGCCTCTGTTTTAGTTCAAAACTCTTGAACCTTGTTTAGTCCTATTCAGATATCTGATGTTTAGACCTGGAAAGTCATGGGAACGGAACCTTAATCCATTCTTCCTTATAAGCAACCTGTAAGCCTATCCCAGTCTATATAAGAACCCAGGTATGAGACTGCAACAAGGGACTTGGTAGCAGGTAAGTATGGGTATCAGTTGAATACATAAGTACCTTGTAGCAGAGCAGACAGTAAGGAACAGCAGGAAAATGTAGTTCTGGTATTCATGTGTGAGTGTGGTAATTATAGCAATGTGCATATGGGGTTTTTACCAAACCACTAATAATCAACCCTTATAAGTAGGTAGCAGTTACCTTAAAAAGCCACTAATCACGTAGGAAAAACTTGCAATACTTAAAAGATAGGCTTATTTTCTAAACTCATGTATTGATTTATATCAAATCATAATATAGGTTCTGTGGACTCTGATTCAGTGCTCGACTCATACCCGCAGCTCAGGACCACAGGCAAGTATACCTTGCCAACTTGTACAATACAATTTATATGCATGTTCTTTATCTCGCTGCTGTTCTTTTCCTTGCATTCGTGATTGCTTTATTCCATGTCTAGTACATTCATCCTGTTATAGTTTTACCTTACATGTTTCTAGTTTCTTGTTCCTTTTCTGTTATGATATTTTTCTATCTGTTACACTGTGTTAGTTTCATGTATATTCCTTGATAGAGTCGTCTAGTCCTATACCATGATTCCTTCGACTTGATTATAACTTGACTTGACTTGACTTGACATGACTTGAGTAGGACTTGACTTTGACATTCTATAGATTGTGAGTACTTACCTTGACTACGGTCTATAGGATTTTTATACTAGGATTGGCTACCGTCTTGGTTGTGAGTACTTGCCTTGACTGCGATTGAGACACTATAGATTGTGAGTACTTGCCTTGACTGCAGTCTATAGCTTTGACCTATTAGCCATTTCTAGTATGACATGCCAGTGTCTTAGGATCCTTGCGTTTAGATCTTGTATCTTAGTTCATTTTGTCTCGTTGGATATTCTTGATTGTTCCTTACTTCTTGGTATATTTGTACTGTTACCTGTTGGCTTGTATATTATGTATCTTGCTAGTCCTCTGAGGACCTGATGATCTCTTCAGGTTTAGCCGAGTATTGAGCCAGGTGCACGCGAGCAGGTTTGAGCTAACATTGGACCACGGTACCACTGCAGACGAGGGTACTTTGATGATTAGCAGTTTTGACTCAGTTATTTCCACTCCATGTATTCTTTTATTCCGTCTACTGGTAGTGGATTTGTGTCCACCGGACGTGACTGGAAATTCTTGATAAACTGGATACTCTATTTATATTATCATTCATTATTCAGTTTCATTTGTGTTAATGGCTTGTATCATATTTTGTGGATGAGATCTAGACTGCCTCTGTGACTTGTTTATGTACTAGACATCGTTCTACCGCCGACACTGCGGCGTAGGCTGGACTTAGACACGTCTCGTATCCGAAAAGCGGGTACGGGTCGTGACAAAGGCAGTCCTTGCAATAAACATGACTGCCATCACACTAGCAGTCCTTTCAATAATCAGGACTGCCACAACTCTGGCAGTCCTTATGTTTTAAAGGACTGCAGCTGTTTGGGCAGTCCTGTATGTAGAGGTGGACTGCCAGAGTAGTGGCAGTCCTGTCTGTAACAGCCCCGAATTTCATCCGACATGAATGTTAAAATTGGCTTACCAAGAGTGCATCTGAAGTAAGAATGTGTTCTTCGGACATATCGGGACGAGAGTCTACTACATTCGATGACCCGGGTTCTTTCATGTTCCTTTTTTCTAAATTAAACACATATAAATCATTATTTATATGTGAAATTATTGTGAGAAAGTCTACAACTATATTAATTAGATGACATACCCATTAACGGATGAAGTCGATGACACTATAACAACAATTTGCACCCTAAATCTTCACAATGTCTTGGTTGGGAGAAAATTTGGGTTAGGGTTTACAATTTTATGACCTAGAATTTCTTAGGAGAAGAAAAGAGTGGAGGAGAAGGAAAGAGTAGAGAGAGAAGAAGAGTAGGAAAATAAAATGAAGTTGCTATTTATATGATTTCTTGGGCTAGCCTCAAGTAAAAAAATTTGATGGCAAACTTGTAATTTTTTGCAAAATTTTTGGGATAGCTCCAAGTAATTTGTGTGGTGTCCTTAGAAAAAGCCTTCTTTATAGATCAAATTACCAAAAAGAAAGGAAAGAAAAAAAGGTGAGCAATAATTCTTCTCATTCTCCATCAAAATCCCTTTTATATGCCATTAAAAAGTATTTTTTTTTTGGTCCGACTATTGACACCCCACCCATTTCTAAGTACACCAAAAAAAAAAAAAAAAAAAAAAAAAAAACGTAAAAGTCCTATTCTACCCCCCATTGCTGAGTACACCCCACTCTCCTCCCTCCCCCCTCCTCCTCCTCCTCCGCCGACGACGACCCTCCCCAGTCCCCCTCCTCCTCCGCGCCGCCTCTCCTCCCCCTCCGCCGCATCTCCTCCGACCCCCCCTCATCCCGACCCGCCGCCTCCTCCTCCTCCTCCTCCTCCGACCCTCCCCCCCCCCCCCCCCCCCGCTCCTCCTCCTCCGTTCGACCCCCCCTCATCCCGACCCGCCTCCTCCTCCTCCTCCTCCTCTTCCCCCTCTCCGATCCCCGACGACCGCGACCCAAAAAAAAAATTAAAAAAAAAATTTGGAGGCGCGTTCGACCTGTACTGGTCGAACGGAGGAGGCGCGTTCGACCTGTACTGGTCGAACGGAGGAGGAGGAGCCGGGGGGGGGGGGGGGGGAGGGTCGGAGGAGGAGGAGGAGGAGGAGGCGGCGGGTCGGGATGAGGGGGGGTCGGAGGAGATGCGGCGGAGGGGGAGGAGAGGCGGCGGGGAGGAGGAGGGGGACTGGTCGGAGGAGGAGGAGGAGAGGCGGCGGGGAGGAGGAGGAGGGGGGAGGGAGGAGAGTGGGGTGTACTCAGCGGGGGGTAGAATAGGACTTTTAGGTTTTTTTTTTTTTTTTTTTTTTTTTTTGGGTGTACTTAGAAATGGGTGGGGTGCCAATAGTCGAACCCTTTTTTTTTTCCATCAAAAACCCTAATTTCTATTTCTGTAGATGCATCGTCGTCGTTTTCTTCTTCTTGTCTGTTAGGGTTTAGCCATCGCGTGAAAGATCCCACCTTTCTTCGTTCCGGCAATGGTGAGTTATCCATTTGGGTTTCGTTCCTTCACCATCTCCTCTACATAAGGAAAATTTACTAATCTGTATGCTTTCTCTTCTTGATCGTCGTCCAAAGTCGGACATAAGAAAATGGTTCATGAAGCAGCACGATAAGCCCCCGAAGCCCTCGTCGGCGCCGGCGCCGGCGCCGGCGAATTCGAAGCCTCGGAAGCCCGCGGCGCCGTCGCCGCCGGAGAACTCGGGGAGAAAGAAGACGAGCAAGTATTTCGCTGCTCCGGAGGAGGAAGTCGATGCGGCTGCGACGGCGACTGGAAGGACTCCTGCGAAGAGGCAGCCTCACAAAGCTGCCGACGACGTCAAGCCCCCCGCGGCCAAGAAGGTCCACAAGGAGGAAGAGGAGGATGACGAGTTTGAGCCCCACACCAAGACCTCCAAGAAGCTGAAGGGCGCGGGTGGCGTGGGGATCGCTAAGAAGAAGGTTGTTGTAGACGAGAGTGAAGATGAGGGAGACGATGTGAAAACCCCTACGAAGTCTGCCGGGAGGGGTCGGGGCAGAGGGAGGGGGTCGGGGCAGAGGGAGAAGGTTGTTGTGGACGAGAGCGAAGATGAGGGAGACGATGTAAAAACCCCTACGAAGTCTGCCGGGAGGGGTCGGGGCAGAGGGAGGGGGTCGGGTTCTCTGCCCGAGAATGGGAAGGGGAGAGGAGGAGGAGGAGGGAGGGGTGGGTTTATGAATTTTGGTGAAAGGAAGGATCCACCGCACAAAGGAGAGAAAGTAATTCAGTTGACACACCCGAATGCATATATGAAAAAAATGATTAGAATTTTCATAACAACCGTGATCTGTTTATGACATTGTTACAGGAAGTGCCGGAGGGTGCTCCTGATTGCTTAGCTGGTCTGACTTTCGTAATAAGCGGCACACTTGATAGGTGATGCTGGATTCTATTACAACTAAATTTTACTGATTTAGTGTGCTTTATTATGTAGTCTCTCAATATTATTGTCGGGTTGGCAGTGCACTTTCTAATTTGGACCAGGGTTATCATGTGCAGTTTGGAACGGGAGGAGGCAGAAGATTTAATTAAACGACACGGTGGCCGGGTTACCAGCTCTGTCAGCAAGAAAACGGTGAAATATTTGATCTTTGAGTAAGGCTGTTCGTATGTTGTAATGGTTCTTGGGCTTATAAATTTTCATTGTCCTTTGAAAGAATTTCCTTTTAGCGGATGAAGATATTGGTGGAAGGAAATCTGAGAAAGCCAAAGAGCTGGGGTATGCTGTCACTTGTTTCTATTCCATTTATTCCCTTTATCTTCTTGTTTTTCTCATTATTTCATAAGTACCTTCATGTGCTTTGCAGTACTGCATTTCTGACTGAGGATGGATTGTTTGATATGATCCGGAAATCAAAGCCTACAACCAAATCTATAAGTAAAGACACCAAGAGAAGCCCGGTAAAGGTAGACAAGTCACCGATAAAGAGCACCCCTGTGAAGGCAGTGGCAAAAGGTGTATCTAAGTTTGTTCAGATCCTCATTATCTTTTGCTGGTTTAACTTTTCTATCCATAGAAAGCTTTCATCAATTTTGGGATATATTGAGAATAGTTTGTAGTATCGGCTGCAACTGATACCGACGTTGGTGGTCTCTTTTTTAGTCAATTTGGGATTGAGAATAGTTTGTAGTATCAGCCGATAGTGACTGCAACTGATACCGACGTTGGTGGTCTCTCTCATAGTCAATTTGGGAGAGAAAATTGAACGGAAAATATATAAAAATGAAAAGAGTGTCAACGCAATGATTCACCGACAATGTTACAATGTATCTGTATGATTCCTTAGTGAGAAATTGTAACAATTACCATTTGCCGAAGTTGTATATCTATAAATTCACAACACTCATCGATATTTATATTATTCTATTTAAAAGCAACATATAATGTATAAAATTATGTCTAAATGTATCAATTTTTTTTAGTTTTTTAAAAGTTTTTTTTTTAAATATCATTTGTCTTTTTTGAAACGAATAATCCGACCCGAAACCGCTGATAATGCCGATATCGCTGATCCCAATACTCATAGGAATGGTCCGATTCCGATATCGATACTACGAACCTTGATATTGACATCATGTTGGTTGTGTACATACGATTATACATAACCAAGGGAGTCCTCTGGCTCAGTTCCGCAAAGCTGAGATGAATTGCTTTGACTATTATCGGATGGTGGTGGCGGCTATGGATGTGTCTGTGGGCGGGATTAATTTCCGGTTACTTCAGCTACGCTGGGGAGTTTTTTATGATGTAACATCTGAGCCCATGCATCACCTTAGACGACGTAATTGTTTGGAGACCATATTATCGCTATACTGTTGGAAACCTCGAGAAGTATATTCATTTTCACATGCTTGTAAACTGGTATGTCACACATTGAATTTTAGAAGGTAGTTTTAATCTATGTTGCGCGGATACAGATTCGACAAGATACGTTTCAGACAGTCACACGAATCCGGCACCTATTTTGGTATGTCCTAGTGTGTTTTGGAGTGTCCATGTGTGTATGATATGCGTGTCCGACACGACATGACACGGAGATGACATGAAAAAATTGTGTAAACGCAATGATTTAGTGTATCGATATGATTCCTTAGTGAGAAATTGTAACAATTACCATTTGCCGAAGTTGTATATCTATAAATTGACAACACTCGTCCATATTAATATTATTCCATTTAAAACTAACGATAAACAACATATAATATATAAAATGCTAAATGTATCAAATATATTTTAGCTCTTTTAAAGAATTTTTTTAATCATTTTTGTCTACTCCGATATGAAACTGTTGATAATGCCGATATAGCCAATCCCAATAGTAATAGGAAGGGCCAGATTCCGATATAGATACTGCAAACCTTGATATTGACATCATGTTGGTTGTGTACATACGTTTATACATAACTAAAGGAGTCCTCTGGCTCAGTTCCACAAAGCTGAGATGAATTGCTTGGATTATTATCGGGTGGTGGCTGTGGCTCCATCCTTCGCGCCCCTTTCTTCTCTTCTCACCCTTTCCTCCTATTTCCACGGCCACAAGATCTTTTGCATGCCTCGGTCCACAATCATCTTTTCCTCCACAAATAGGTCTACCCTTAAACCCGCAATTAACTCCAACTGTACACTTTGCCTTCTCATAGATGGTATACATAAGAAAAGTACGGGACTCTTCATCTGGCCCACTTAAGTTGGATGCTTTGATCTGAAAATTGCTCCTATGTGCCTGGCACCCCTTTTTAAGGATACTTGATTTAGATGAACCCAAAGGGCCAAAGGATACAGTGCATTGGCCAAGCAAAACAATCAGAAATAACCCCCGAGCCAGATTTATTCAGTTACCAAACAAGGTTGATGCATCACATGTTACTATTTCAGAGGACATGTTAGCATCATACTAATGTAGTTCAAGGGAAGGAAGGCATGGAGCTGCACTGTACTCATTTGGAATCTGACTAAACATCGGGCACACAAAAAAATCTGGAAATCTGAGTTAACAGAAGTCGAGCTCTCACAAATTAGGGAGCCTTGACCACTTGGAGGATCTTAATGTTTTGTTCACCTTTCTTCGAGGTTGAGGACGTCATCTAGGTGTGCAAAGATTGAAGTCGTTGAGTAAGTAGCAAATCTGTACAACAAAAGATTGGCTTCAGCAAAATTGGTACAACAGGTAGCTGCCTAATCGCCATATTGAGACCACCAACTGCAAACACCTTTGAGTTGTTGTCAAAAAAACTGCAAACACCTTTGAGTCATTTTAGGGGTTTTAAGCAGTTTTTTCAAGTAAGATTCATGTGATATTTCTTGTTGTAAAAGGACATTGTAATTAAACAAAGTCCACCAAGAAACAAAGTCCTCTTGATTGTAGGTTAGTCTATAGAAGGACTTCCTTTTTGGCCTGGTGATCTAATGGGAGAACAGGAGACTTCGTAATTTTCAACCAACACAAAGGAAGAGAAATAGTTGTGCCTAATGTTCCTTTTAATATCTCCCTATTTAACCTCCTATCTCTTGTATTTTACTTAATTTATTCTTTTCTAAAGTGTTGAAGCCCAAGAATTTGATACTCCGATTGCAATCACATCAACTCATACTCATAAATAGGGTCTGGTACCTTCACAGATGTCATGTTTTTGAATTAGCTCTCCACTATTCTTAGAAATAAACACATCTATAGTTTCTCTAAGTATCCCAATAAAATTCTGAGAAACAGAGACCAAGGAATTTCATTGTCCATCCACCACGTACGGAGAGAGGGGCCCTTTAATGCTAACCTTTTAGATGGGCTTATGGTGATAGGAAATGGATCATTTTTTTTCCTAATTGTCCTAAGGCTAGTAGATACTCTGTTGTACATGCCCTACTTTATTTCATCTTCTGATTCACTGTGATGTCAAATTGTGCTATATTTGGCAGTCATTACCCAATCTGTCCTGTGTTATTCTTAAATGTTGTTTTAGTATCTCCTTCTCTTGAATATCCATCTAAGAAGTATCTTATGTATGTCTTATGAATGTGGGTTCTGTAGATGATCAAGTTGGATTTGCAAGTAAGAAAAGCACTGTAAAAACTGTGCCCTCAAGTGCGCCTCCCCTAAGAAGCAAAAAGGGAAAACTGGTGAGAACAATTCATTGACATGGACTGAAAAATACCGACCAAAAGTTCCAAATGAGATCATTGGCAACCAATCTATTGTATGTAATTCTGCCTTTATATCTGGAATCCTTCTCCTGACTTTGATTTCCTTTCAGAATTTACTGTGTTTTGGCATATGTAGGTCAAACAACTTCAGGATTGGCTTGCACAATGGCACCAACAGTTTCTGCACAATGGCCCAAAAGGAAAGGGCAAAAAACAGAACGATAGTGGATCAAAAAAAGCTGTACTGATGAGTGGATCACCTGGGATTGGCAAAACTACTTCAGCAAAACTAATCAGTCAGATGCTGGGGTTCCAAACAATTGAGGTGCATATTTGCTTTGCAAGAATAATTACACACGTAGAGTGTATGTGTATGTACATATGTAAGCACATGTAGATATTTGATGTAGGTTTTACTGTGCAAGCAAGACTCATATTTTGATGTCTAGGTCATGCAAAAGTATGACATTGGTTGCTTCCCCCGTTTATATAGTCTGTACATATTATGCAGGTAAATGCAAGTGTCAACCGGGGGAAGGCTGATTCTAAGATTAATAAAGGAATTGGTGGAAATAATTCAAATTCTATCAAAGAACTCATTGACAATGAAGCCGTTGACAAGAATTGGTTAGTATTATCAATTTTAATAATATACTTTACTATAGTACCGATGGTTTCTTCTTAGCATTCTTTACTTACAACAATAGGTCCAAGCGTCCAAAATATGTGTTAATCATGGATGAGGTTGATGGCATGTCTGCTGGAGATAGGGGTGGAGTTGCTGATCTTATTAATAGCATAAAAGGTTCCAAAATCCCTATAATTTGCATCTGTAATGACCGTTATAGTCAGAAACTTAAGAGTCTCGTCAACTACTGTTTGGCACTAAACTTCAGGAAGCCTACCAAACAGCAGGTATATACTTTGCATGTTGATTTCTTAGGATGAAGCTTTCTTACTTCCTCCTGGTAGGTGCACTAGTTCTTTGAAATTGGATTACCTATCATATACCTGATTCAGAAACTTGTTTTTTGCTTGTCTATGGTTTGGTCTAAGCAAAACATATTATATATTGTCAACTGACTCTGTTTGAATTTGATTTTGGTTATTTGAGTTGAAAAGTTTCTAAGAGAATGCCATTCCTTTCCTCTTTCCTTAACGTGTCATCGAGATGAATGCAATTCCCTAGCAAATTGTATCGTCGTACCTCTTTGTCTAGACTCTTTATAGTCCAAGGGAACTTGGAGGATGCTCCTTGGTTGCATGAGCTTAAACTGCATAGCCAAAAAATAGGTCTACTACCCGCCAATTGGCCATCTAGGGTTGATGGCATTGCCCTCTCACGCTCATAACAACCTTGTCTAGGAATTTGGTACCAACGTAGAGGGTTGACGTAACGTCGACAGCTGGTCATAATTTTTTTTGTCAAATCTTTTTATGGAATTTCTTATGCTCCAATGCCGTTCGATACCATTCTGACTGGAGATGGATTGGATAATGATGGCGGCGAAGTTAAAACATTTCTAATATTATAGCATTAAAGATTATAAGATTCTCAGGAGATTGAGCAAATTTGTAATTTTATATTTAAATTCATATTAGTTGCCATTATTTTGGCAATGTTATTTACATTAGCGGTTTTATACCAACTGAACATGCAATTATCATCATAATATTGTGGTTAGCAATCAATTTATTCGTTAACTTATTATTTTATAGCACAAGATATCAAATAATTGCTAGGTGTTGGCATCGATCAGGCCAATAACTTTTTGCTTTTGGATGTCAGTTCAGCTCACCAAAACCATTGGTGTCTCAACTTTCGATGTAAGTTGTTTTTTAGTGGAGTGCAATTGGTGATACCTTAAAGATATGATAAGTATGATCAGCTGGCCATTGGATATACATTGTTTAGCACCAACTACTAGATATAGAGATAGACTAGTGATTGTGTTATCAGACAAACCTATGAAAGTCATTTTTCGTTTGGAATGTGGGTTCCATTCAGTCATTGGTTAAGATGCTAGCTGATTGCTCAGTTACTAGCCAGTGAAATATGTCCACAGGGTTTACAAGCTGAATGCTTAATCTCTATCATGTCAAAGCAGTGTTCTAATAAAAGGATTAACTGGCCGACTAATTGTCCGCTTTATTGGTTAATTGGGTGGTCGCTTAATCAGGAATTCAAAGTCGATGCATAATTATGATCAATCGGAACCATCCATGAACAGTGCGTGTAATGAAAGCCGCTTAATGTAACATTGCACGTAAGTAGAACAAGTTGTTTGTAAATTATAGTGCTTGGTACGTATTGCTTTGTTGGTCAAGCTTTGAATTGGCTTCGATAATTGATTTCTACATATGATGTGGCAGATGGCAAAGAGATTGATGCAAATTGCAAACGCTGAAGGTATTCAAGTCAATGAGGTACACACAAAGTTAATATGATTACCACTTATATTATGTTCCGTTTGAGGACTCTGCAGTGTTCACAAGTGAGCTTTCTCTAATGATAATATTCTTGAAGTTGTAGAAGGCCTTCTTTTGTACTATCTTGTGCAATGTTCCTTCCCAATTGTATCCATAAATAAATGGTGTTAGGGATTACCATTTTTTTTTTATACAACTTGCAGTTCCCCTCACTTAAAATAAATATATATTGACCTTATCTGTCTGTCTCATCCTTGGTCAACTCAACAGATTGCACTTGAAGAACTTGCAGATAGAGTTAATGGAGATATGCGGATGGCGCTAAATCAGTTGCAGTATATGAGCCTCTCGCACTCAGTAATCAAATATGATGATATAAGAGAACGGCTACTAAGTAGTGCAAAGGACGAAGATATTTCACCTTTCACAGCCGTTGACAAGTATGACCTATATGCTACCTCAATCTTCTGCAAATATGTCTTTATAAAGCCAATTAATAGTTGTATCAAAGCTTATCTTCTGGTTCCTATTCCTTGTATGATCTTTTTTCCCTCAATGTTTGATGTTTTCATGCCATTAACCAGATCTGTGTAGATGAAAAGATTTACTTTTACCGTTTTCAAAATAGTTAGATTCTCTTGCATATCAAGCGTCAGGCAGAATAGTGCTTTCACATTTTCAAATCGTTAACTCCATCATAGAAAATTAGAAGGGATAAATATATATCCCTTTTTCTATGCTGGAGTTAACGATTTGAAAATGTGAAAGCACAAGTATGCCTGATGTGTGTGTGTGTATAATGGAAGCCAATACTTAACAGCTCCGGGTGTAACTTCATATAAATATCATGCTAGATAGCTCTGTATATTTTCAGTAGTCTTTACAATAATTTGGGTTGATTAACAATATTCTATTTATCAAAGTGCAGAAATTATTGAGATGTATTTGATGCAAACTAGTTTTCATGTTGCAGTTCACAGATTTCTTTTACCCTTCACATTTCAATAAAATCTATTGAATAGAAA
Source organism: Iris pallida (assembly GCA_029216955.1). NCBI lineage: Eukaryota > Viridiplantae > Streptophyta > Magnoliopsida > Asparagales > Iridaceae > Iris > Iris pallida. The sequence goes on from JANAVB010004798.1 coordinate 963,901, forward strand.
TATAAACTTTGCTTTTTGAAAAATTAACGTCATCTTTAGGCATTACTATGCATAGGCTCAAGTTGTGCGAGGCATATTTATCATTCAGGTATTGCTGTGCTTCAATGAAACCTCTGTAGACATGTCTTTAGGCATTTTGACGACCAATTCTCAAAATGTTTCTAGATAAAGTTCAGCATAATGTATATTACACTGATTGGAAACAATCTTGAGGATTACTCCACATATGTGAAAAGGCGATATCATCAACAGGTAGCATTGGGATTGCTAGTGGACTAAATAAATATCTTAGAATCACACAAAGAACTTGGGATGACATCAAAAGGACTTTGCATTAGTGTTAAGAGTGTCTCAATTTTTATTCATAAACTTCCATGAGAAAACTACCTGTTCGCGTCTTCAAATTAACTTCAAAATAGTTAAGACTTCTCACTAACAGATAATTCCGCAACCAATAGACAAATATCATAATCCTAGAAAAGCTCTATCGAAATTAGAGATAAGCCAGAACCAAAATCAACTTTATATCCAAATCCAGATTTAATGTTAAAAGTAAATTCGAATGCAAATTCAAATATGCTCGATTACCCCCCACCCCACTCACAAAAAAAGCAAGCCCAATGAAACAATCATAAAGAACAAACACAGTATGCCTTGCTTTGTTCTGCATCACACTATGTGAAGCATATTGGCCTCATCCTCACCTCAAAAGGGCTACTCATATGGTATGTGCCAACTTATGCTTAAATGTCTTTAGGCTAATTCAAGAGGAATTATTAAAGTATTTCAAAGAATATCATTATTTAGATTACTTTTAAGAGTGTTAACATGAAATATTTTATGAAATCATAATATTTTGCCTAAGTGCTTGAAAATCCTGATTTTACTATTCTGGTAGTGTAATATCTACATCTGAAAGGAATTTCTGTTAGTTTTTTTCTTCTCTCTAGGACTCTATATGACTTGTCTTGATGAATTTTGTTTGTTTTTTTACTTTGAGATCATATCTGAAAGTGCTACTAGAAACCTAGTAGCCTTTTGTCCATTTTGATAGCCTCTCTTCCTTTCTTGCATTTATCAAAAAGCGGGATGTTTAGATTCTTTCAAAGGGCAGTGCTGTCTGCTTTTGGCTGGGGGCCAAATTGGACTTACTCAAATTGAGTGAGAATAATGGATGAAACAGGAATTCTCTAGAAGATAATGCAAGTGGATTGATAATTTGAATTGTTGGATCCATCAATTTTGAATGTGGTGATTCTGAGCAAAAATGATTTATGGGGTCATATTTTTAGATGATAAAGGTTTTAAACGTGAGCTTCACCTTATTCTATCATACTCAGATGTATTAATTGAGATTATCATTTGTAGCTAGATTTTGAAGAACGTACTAAACATGCACCTGTTATCATAAAACTTGACCGCTACTCATGGAAATACAAATGCAGAAGGTTTGTTTTGCGTCAAGTCTGGCTCAGGTTAACCAAACTTGAGTTTAGGCTTGATTTAGGTGATCTGACTCCTTTTTCAAGCATGCATGTGAGTTTAAAAGACAACCCCTCTCCCCAAACATTTTGGAAAGAGAACGAAAAACTCTACAACTCATTCCAAAGGTTTCCACATACTGTTGTCTAGACATCAAAATCTGCAGTGAAAATCAGAGCATGAATTCTGTAAGATTTTAATTAGGATTACTTAAGATATATGAATATGCATTAGTTTAGATTTGTATTTGAGCTAAGATTTTTATTTTACTTGCTTTAAATAAATTCAAATCCTTTTGGGATTGGAAGATATAATTCTTTTAAGCCTATAAATTGGCAAGAGTTTTGAGGCCTTTTTTTACACAACACACACCAGGGCTCGAAGGCCGCCTCACCAATGGAGGATATGAACAATGATTTTGAGATTGTAATCATTTTTGACATTAAATTGTGTGAACTAGTGGATTCCAGCTATTTGAACGTGTCTCTGGATCCAGACTTTGCTCGTGGATATGGTGCCAACCTATTCAGGTTCGGGCTGTTCTGCACTTTAGTGACATCTTCTAGGGCATGGCTGTGTTTTGGCATATCTCCCTGATTTTGCAAGATACTGAAAAAAAAAATATCTACAATTCGTGTTTGAAACACGATATGATTTTTAAGCCTCAAAATCTACAGTGAAGTCAGAGCAAGAATTCTGGGTGGAGGTTGGGAAGTTTCTTTTAAATAGTATTCTTATATATGGGTTACTATTAGATCTAGATTTGAGTCAATTTAAGTAAATTTATGTTGAGAATGAGGCTACTAAACTCAATGGGGGTAGTTCTATTGATGTAGTGTGAGTACATATTTGTAGAATTTGAGTCTCCCTATATTGTACATAATTGACAAAGGACAAAAGATGCAGAACATAGAAATACTAAGTATGGACATACAGGTCTAATTACTCTAACACTCCCCCTTACCTTCAAGCATACATATCAGGCATGCCTAGCATATTACATAATGCAGAGACCCTGATAGAAACTAGCAGCTTTATAAACAAATTGGCGGTATGATCTTTGGCACGAGTAAAGAGAGTGCAATTCTTCTTGCTTGTAACTGCACCTCACACGAAGTGACAATCCACTTCAATATGGTTTGGTTCTCTTGTGAAATAATAGCTTGCTAAGCTATGAAAATGATAACTTGGTTATCACAATGCATAGGCAATGGTTTAGGCCTCAACCATATCATCTCACCAATAGTATGAGCCATAGCTTTGTATTTTGCCTTTTCACTCGATCAAGCCACCACAATCTGTTTCTTACTCACCCGTCTAGGTGACGAGATTGCCACGAACATAAGTGCAATAGGCAGATGTAGATCTCCTATTTCCCTCCGATCCCGCATAATTAACATTAAAATAAGACTTGATATTGTGATGTTCATGGCCAGGATACCCCTTTACATATTTCAAAATCCTTCTGCATCTTATTGATATCGTTTGGGGTTTTCTGTAACTTGACTTATTAGACCCACAAGGAAGGAAGCATCTGGTCTAGTAACGGTTAGGTAGATCAGCTTATGCACCGGTCTTCTATGGTGAGACTTATCTTTGAGATCTTCATCCTTATCATATCACAAATCACGGCCATGCTCCATATAAGTATCAACCGGTTTAGCACCAGGTAATTCGTTTTCCTGTAGCAAGTCCATGCCATATATTCTTTGAATGAGAACAACTCCTTGTTTGTCCTGGAAATTTGCAAGATTGTCCCAAATCTTTGGTAAGGAAGTGCTTCTGGAGATATTCATTGGTTTGATTGATGAGCATCACTGTTTGAAGAATATCATCAACATCAATAATCAAGATAACAATCTCATACTCGGTATTTCTGACAATGACAGAACAATATGCATGAGTGCACCGGAATTCCACTCCTATAACCACTTGGCTAAACTTCTCAGACCACGCATGAGGTTCTGTTTGAGACAATAAATAACCTTCTTCGTCTTGTATAGCTTACATAATTCTCATGAGCAACCAAGAATTTGCTCCACACATACCTCTTTAGTTCGGTCACCATAAAAGAAGGCATTCTTAACATCAAGTTATAACATCAAATGTAAAACCTAAAACAACCATTTGGCTACATAAATTTCCCTTCAGATTCTTTTGATTTTGGTTAGTGGTTGAAGTTGAGAGAGATTTAGAACATGGTTAGGTTTGACAAGTTTTTTTTGCTGCTGTGACATTGCTCGCAAACAACTCTATTCTTTTATTAGTAAGTTTGGGAGTTTTCTTTTGATTTCATCTTGGTATGAATTTGGATCTGTAGCTGCACCTATTTAGTACTAAACTAGAACTTTCATGAATGACACATGAAATTGACAATGGCCTCTGATCTTGCATCTACTATAAGTGCCAAAGTTCCTAAGAATGATTGTATCAGCCTCCTTGAGAAGTTGATGTCATTGTACGCCAAGCAAATTGAAGAATTGCATTGTCCATGAACCGTGTTGATGCTGCTCGCCTTCAAGGTTGTGTCCGAATTGATTGGGCTGGAAGATAAAATTGACAACAATTTCCTGCCAATAATATCTGGTGGGGTTACTCTTACTGACAGTGTGTTGTTGCTTCGACTGCATGTGGCTGTACCATCATAGCTATTGCATGTGGATATAATAGCCAAGCTTATATGACTGCGGTTGCTTACATCTTCCCTGCTGCCTCTGTCCTTCTACCTTGATGGTTACAGTCAATTCGATGTTAGTTAGCTCAAAGCCCTCTCTTGCATGTAGATACTTTGGCAAGGAATGCCACCAGAGCACAGGCTGACAGCCAATCGTAAATACTTTGTCAATGCTTTTACGGAGTTCTCTTGTGCTCCAAAGTTGTTCCAATTCACGGGGCCATGGGAGAAGGTGTAGAAGTTTTAGGACAATGATGGTAGATGATTGAAGAAATCTTGGTACCCATTGGGGAGGGTGGCCATGCTTTGGTGTCATGTTGCTATGGTGGCTGGAGAAACTACTCTTTGAAGATAACTTAAGAGGTAATTTCAAGAAAGTGTTTGGAATCTTTGGATCACTTCTTGAAGGTGAAAGTATGTCATTGAAAGTATTAACTCATCCTCTGCTTTGAAGATTTTTTTTTTCCGACTACTTAGTATTACTGCTGGAATTTTTTTTCTCCTACTGGTTGTTTGCTTCTTCGTAAGTTGTGGATTTCTGGTTTTGTAACCACAGTTTGGGAAAATTTTTTTTTTCTTGTATAGGTTAGTTTACTTATTCACCGAGTTTTTTTTTAATCCTTTTCATAGACTAAGGATGCTTATAATCAATTATATATTAAGCGGTTTCCATTACACGATCAGTAGGAGAAACAATTAAGCAGCCAATTGGAATTTTTGACTAATCGGTCTATGGCTGGCTGTCTACCTACTAAACGGATTACTCAGACGATTAATCAATTTTTGCAGCCAATTGAAAAGTTTGATTATTCGGCAACCCGATTAATCGGATTAAACGCTGGTTGCTCAGCCAATTTAATCACTGATTAATAGTTTTTAGAACACTTCTAAATTAGCTACAATAGTATTTAATCCACCTGCTGAATCTAGCTTCTCCGTGTTATATTTGTAGACTTCTCTAATGATTTTCTTTAGCGGAATCTGCTCCTGCCCTTCTGCTTGAATAGCTTTGCATAGTTGGTATATATTAATATGCCATAATTTTGTAGGTTATTTGGTTTCAATGGTGGGAAGTTGCGAATGGATGAGAGGATTGATTTTTGCATGAGGAGAATAGTTAGCATACCCTACACATGACTGTCCAGTGCAATTTCAATGGCAACGGGGATCTCGATTCCCTGTACCTGCACCTATCTTGCTATTCATTAATGGCTTCCCCTGCATATAGGTAACCAGCCTCTGTTTCAAGGGTGGCCCCAATCCTTACTGATCTGATACAATACCTACAACCTAGTACCAATACGTATCCCAAGGAAACAATGAATAACCCCTACGTGGCAGGACAAAAATGCAAGCAACTTGAGTTTAATGCATTTACGAATGTAAACCCTCACTCCCTTAGGCTCAACTGAAACCTGGTAAGGTGTCCTGTTGGTTAAACATGAGAGGATATTTACATATGTATCTACTCCTACGATCGATAACAATAGGATACCGCTATGTATATTCATCCATACGAACCCAATTTCTAATAATCCATGGCTACCCAGTTCTTCTTAGGAGAATTATCAAACATATGGCGTTTTTCTTAAACAGGAAAGGGGTTTTAGACCCTTACCTCTCGATGGGAGTCTTTGAGTTGATGATGGCGTGTATGCAGCCTCGAAGAAAAGGTTCACAGAGCTTGCGGAGGGGAGAAGCGTTTTCTAGGGTTCGAAGAGACTTGGGTCGGCTGTTTCCATCACGTATTTATACTAGTGGTTGATCTCTTATAGATGATAAGGGGAAATTTGATTTCCTCTTATCTAGATCTCGAGAGATCATCCAAATTCGTTTCGGATTCGAACAGGCTAGGAAATTCGATAGTAAAGGAAATTTGAATGTCCATTACTTGCATTCAGGCCCCTGCAAGTTTTTGGAGTTAAAAAAAAAGGTTGGTTCTTTCAATATTTAGACTTAAAATGAACTATTTGCAGTCCAGCCCTCTATATATGACTGTTTGCAAATCCTCTCATGTTCCTTCTTCTTACTTATTAATGATTAGTAGTAATATATATACATTATATACATCTATACATTGGTTAGTCAAAGTATCTATGTATCAATTAATATTTCGACAAATATAAATACCAAAAAAAAAATTGGGAAATTCGGGTCAAGGGCTCACAGCCTTGCCCTCTGCAGTCCTACATTTTGGCAGCAGTTTGCAATTTTTTGATGTTGTGTTATTTACTTTTATTAACTTTAAGTTATATTGTAGGACTTGTCAACTTCCGGTATCGAGGTAGCTGCTTCAATTGGCGTCGATGTAGGCCATTTATTCATGACCGATATGTGTTTTGAATCATACGAAGGTGCGCTTAATTGGTGCCGAGAAGTTGGACGGGCAAACAACATAGTTCTTGTGATATCTAGATCGGCTCGAAACCGTCCGGGACAACAAACTACTGTGGTTTCATGTGAACGATTTAGGGAGCAAATTGTTGCCGGCAAGAAGTATTCTCATAAAATAGTAGGATTGCTGTCATTGATATATGATGCTGCAGGGTTACTCGGCGAATTTTCAGCCGAGTTATTTCAGATAGGCTTGGTGCTCGTGCAGTTACTTTCCTTATTTTTTTTGCTCTCTCCATCCCAGTCATTGTTCTCTTCGGAGCATACGGAAGGATATCAAACTTTCTAAACATTAGTTTGATGATCCTGACCGGCTTTTTTGTAAACGGTCCATATGCGCTCATCTCTATGGCAGTGTCAGTTGACTTGGGTACTCGAACCGAGAATAATAAAAGAGCTTTGGGTACTGTCATAGGCATTCTAGATGGTATTGGTTCACTGGGGGCAGCTTTAGGCACTTTCGCTACTGGATATATTTTAACTGAGAGCTGGGATGAGGTTTTTGTCATGCTGGCTGTGTCAAATTTGCTTGCAATTCTGGCTTTGATTCTCCCGGTGAAAGATGACGTCAGAAGAATGCTGAACTACGGGGCGTAATTTTGGATTATGTGATGCTGAGATTCATGTATACAACATTCACTGTTATAGCATCACAGATTCATCGACTTTATAAGATATTCCTTTTTAGCTATAGTTCTAGTATGTATACCCAGTGAGTTTTGAACTCACACACAGTGAGTTTTGATCAGGACTGCCAGACCACTGGCAGTCCTGATTCACATAAGGACTGCCAGTAGTCTGGCAGTCCTGATCAAAACTCAATGTGTGTGAGTTTGATCAGGATTGCCAGACCAATGGCAGTCCTGTTTCACACTAGGACTGCCAGTGGTCTGACAGTCCTGACCAAAACTCACTGTGTGTGAGTTTTGAACTCACACACAGTAAGTTTTGATTAGGACTGCCAGACCACTGGCAGTCCTGATTCACATAAGGACTGCTAGTGGTCTGGCAGTCCAGATCAAAACTCACTGTGTGAGTTTGATCATGACTGCCAGACCACTGGCAGTCCTGTTTCACACTAGGACTGCCAGTGGTCTGGCAGTCCTGACCAAAACTCACTGTGTGTGAGTGTTGAATTCACACACAGTAAGTTTTGATCAGGACTGCCAGACCACTGACAGTCTTGATTCACATAAGGACTGCCAGTGGTCTGGCAGTCCAGATCAAAATTTACTGTGTGTGAGTTTGATCAGGACTGCCAGACCACTGGCAGTCCTGTTTCACACTAGGACTGCCAGTGGTCTGGCAGTCCTGATCAAAACTTACTTTGTGTGAATTCAACACTCACACACAGTGAGTTTTGGTCATGACTGACAGACCATTGGCAGTCCTAGTGTGAAACAGGACTGCCAGTGGTCTGGCAGTCCTGATCAAACTCACACACAGTGAGTTTTGATCTGGACTGCCAGACCACTGGCAGTCCTTATGTGAATCAGGACTGCCAGACCACTGGCAGTCCTAGTGTGAAACAGGACTGCCAGTGGTCTGGCAATCCTGATCAAACTCACACACAGTGAGTTTTGATCAGGACTGCCAGACCACTTGCAGTCCTTATGTGAATCAGGACTGCCAGTGGTCTGGCAGTCCTGATCAAAACTTACTGTGTGTGAGTTCAAAACTCACTAGGTATACATACTAGAACTATAGCTAAAAAGGAATATCTTGTAAAGTCGATGAATCTGTGATGCTATAACAGTGAATGTTGTATACATGAATCTCAGCATCACATAATCCAAAATTACTCCCCGTGGTTCAGCATTCTTCTGACGTCATCTTTCACCGGGAGAATCAAAGCCAGAATTGCAAGCAAATTTGACACAGCCAGCATGACAAAAACCCCATCCCAGCTCTCAGTTAAAATATATCCAGTAGCGAAAGTGCCTAAAGCTGCCCCCAGTGAACCAATACCATCTAGAATGCCTATGACAGTACCCAAAGCTCTTTTATTATTCTCGGTTCGAGTACCCAAGTCAACTGACACTGCCTAGAGATGAGCGCATATGGACCGTTTACAAAAAAGCCGGTCAGGATCATCAAACTAATGTTTAGAAAGTTTGATATCCTTCCGTATGCTCCGAAGAGAACAATGACTGGGATGGAGAGAGCAAGAAAAATAAGGGAAGTAACTGCACGAGCACCAAGCCTATCTGAAATGAAACTCGGCTGAAAATCCGCCGAGTAATCCTGCAGCATCATATATCAATGACAGCAATCCTACCATTTTATGAGAATACTTCTTGCCGGCAACAATTTGCACCCTAAATCGTTCACATGAAACCACAGTAGTTTATTGTCCCGGACGGTTTCGGGCCGATCTAGATATCACAAGAACTATGTTGTTTGCCCGTCCAACTTCTCGGCACCAATTAAGCGCACCTTCGTATGATTCAAAACACATATCGGTCATGAATAAATGGCCTACATCGACGCCAATTGGAGCAGCTACCTCGATACCGGAAGTTGATAAGTCCTACAATATAACTTAAAGTTAATAAAAGTAAATAACACAACACCAAAAAATTGCAAACTGCTGCCAAAATGTAGGACTGCAGAGGGCAAGGCTGTGAGCCCTTGACCCGAATTTCCCAATTTTTTTTGGTATTTATATTTGTCGAAATATTAATTGATACATAGATACTTTGACTAACCAATGTATATATGTATATAATGTATATATATTACTACTAATCATTAATAAGTAAGAAGAAGGAACATGAGAGGATTTGCAAACAGTCAGATATAGAGGGCTGGACTGCAAATAGTTCATTTTAAGTCTAAATATTGAAAGAACCAACCTTTTTTTAACTCCAAAAACTTGCAGGGGCCTGAATGCAAGTAATGGACATTCAAATTTTCTTTACTATCGAACTTCCTAGCCTGTTCGAATCCGAAACGAATTTGGATGATCTCTCGAGATCTAGATAAGAGGAAATCAAATTTCCCCTTATCATCTATAAGAGATCAACCACTAGTATAAATATGTGATGGAAGCAGCCGACCCAAGTCTCTTCGAACCCTAGAAAACGCTTCTCCCCTTCGCAAGCTCTGTGAACCTTTTCTTCGAGGCTGCATACACGCCATCATCAACTCAAAGACTCCCATCGAGAGGTAAGGGTCTAAAACCCCTTTCCTGTTTAAGAAAAACGCCATATGTTTGATAATTCTCCTAAGAAGAACTGGGTAGCCATGGATTATTAGAAATTGGGTTCGTATGAATGAATATACATAGCGGTATCCTATTGTTATCGATCGTAGGAGTAGATACATATGTAAATATCCTCTCATGTTTAACCAACAGGACACCATACCAGGTTTCAGTTGAGCCTAAGGGAGTGAGGGTTTACATTCGTAAATGCATTAAACTCAAGTAGCTTGCATTCTTGTCCTGCCACGTAGGGGTTATTCATTGTTTCCTTGGGATAGTATCGTATTGGTACTAGGTTGTAGGTATTGTATCAGATCAGTAAGGATTGGGGCCACCCTTGAAATAGAGGCTGGTAACCTATATGCAGGGGAAGCCATTAATGAATAGCAAGATAGGCAGGTACAGGGAATCGAGATCCCTGTTGCCATTGAAATTGCACTGGACAGTTATGTGTAGGGTATGCTAACTATTCTCCTAATAATTCCCTTAATGATATACAATTCTTTGTAATCTTCTCATACAGCTTGCTCTTAATTCACAAATCAAGAGCTACTTGAGCAATCTATCATGGTTTAGCCGTATCAGAACGGAAGGTTAAATCTTGTACATGTGTGTGTTTTTCGGTTGCCAAGGGTTAACCCCTGTGTTTGCACAGACAACCACAACAACAATAGAAGTATCCAGAATGTTGTGGTGTAGAGAACCATCCTCATGACAGTATATGGGTATCATATGTGCCTCGGGAAGGAAGAATTAGGGTCTGACACAATAGTAGAAAACTCCACCTTGTCCCAGTTTTGAGAAGAACCAGTCCCGAGTGTTGAATTGAACATGAGGAGAGTATCCTCAGTGAAACTCCATGTGCTGGGTAGCAAGTTTACTCGGGTAGTGTGGCCTAGGTAACCATGTAATGAGAGGGCCAAGCAATGCTTAAGCCCCTGGGACTCGAGGTTGAGCTTACATCTTAGCTTGGCATCCCTATGTATCAGAGGTATGCCAATATTTCAGGGCAAGTAGAGGAAAGCCTATTTCTTTTATTGCATCATGATACTCCTTAAGTCTTGCTATGATGCATACACCAGGATGTTAGGCCACAGGGAACATAGAATAATGGTGATGAACTAACTCTCTTAATGTCAATCCCAATTAATGGGGGTGACTGCATAAGAGTGAACTAGACGTAGGTTCGAGCTAGAAGGAAAAATAGACTTTTAGACCAAATCGAAAGAAACGAGCATATGCACAGGAAAGTACAGGTGTGGGGAGAGTGTCCAATTGATACAGTAGAGGCTCTGGTTATAGATGTGCAAACCAGGGACCTAGCCTCGACTGAACCTGTATAGAGAGCATTGACTATACCTAGATAGATGTTAAGTACCAGGGTTAGTGGTATCATGATGTGAGCTTTCAGTGTGGGTAATATGGTGGTTAGTTCAATCCAGGCGCCCGTGACCCTACCAACATAGTAGCCAGAATATCCAGCCTCTGTTTTAGTTCAAAACTCTTGAACCTTGTTTAGTCCTATTCAGATATCTGATGTTCAGACCTGGAAAGTCATGGGAACAGAACCTTAATCCATTCTTCCTTATAAGCAGCCTGTAAGCCTACCCCAGTCTAGATAAGAACCCAGGTATGAGACTGCAACAAGGGACTTGGTAGCAGGTAAGTATGGGTATCAGTTGAATACATAAGTACCTTGTAGCAGAGCAGACAGTAAGGAACAGCAGGAAAATGTAGTTCTGGTATTCATGTGAGTGTGGTAATTATAGCAATGTGCATATGGGGTTTTTACCAAACCACTAATAATCAGCCCTTACAAGTAGGTAGCAGTTACCTTAAAAAGCCACTAATCACGTAGGAAAAACTTGCAATACTTAAAAGATAGGCTTATTTTCTAAACTCATGTATTGATTTATATCAAATCATAATATAGGTTATGTGGACTCCGATTCAGTGCTCGACTCATACCCGCAGCTCAGGACCACAGTCAAGTATACCTTGCCAACTTGTACAATACAATTTATATGCATGTTCTTTATCTCGTTGCTGTTCTTTTCCTTGCATTCGTGATTGCTTTATTCCATGTCTAGTACATTCATCCTGTTATAGTTTTACCTTACATGTTTCTAGTTTCTTGTTCCTTTTCTGTTATGATATTTTTCTATCTGTTACACTGTGTTAGTTTCATGTATATTCCTTGTTAGAGTCGTCTAGTCCTACACCATGATTCCCTCGACTTGATTATAACTTGACTTCACTTGACATGACTTGAGTAGGACTTGACTTTGACATTCTATAGATTGTGAGTACTTACCTTGACTACGGTCTATAGGATTTTTATACTAGGATTGGCTACCGTCTTGGTTGTGAGTACTTGCCTTGACTGCGATTGAGACACTATAGATTGTGAGTACTTGCCTTGACTGCAGTCTATAGCTTTGACCTATTAGCCATTTCTAGTATGGCATGCCAGTGTCTTAGGATCCTTGCGTTTAGATCTTGTGTCTTAGTTCATTTTGTCTCGTTGGATATTCTTGATTGTTCCTTACTTCTTGGTATATTTGTACTGTTACCTGTTGGCTTGTATATTATGTATCTTGCTAGTCCTCTGAGGACCTGATGATCTCTTCAGGTTTAGCCGAGTATTGAGTCAGGTGCACGCGAGCAGGTTTGAGCTAGCATTGGACCACGGTACCACTGCATACGAGGGTACTTTGATGATTAGCAGTTTTGACTCAGTTATTTCCACTCCATGTATTCTTTTATTCCGTCTACTTGTAGTGGATTTGTGTCCACCGGACGTGACTGTAAATTCTTGATAAACTGGATACTCTATTTATATTATCATTCATTATTCAGTTTCATTTGTGTTAGTGGCTTGTATCATATTTTGTGGATGAGATCTAGACTGCCTCTTTGACTTGTTTATGTACTAGACAGCGTTCTACCGCCAACACTGCGGCGTAGGCTGGACTTGGACACGTTTCGTATCCGAAAAGCGGGTGCGGGTCGTGACAAAAGCAGTCCTTGCAATAAACATGACTGCCATCACACTAGCAGTCCTTTCAATAATCAGGACTGCCACAACTCTGGCAGTCCTTATGTTTTAAAGGACTGCAGCTGTTTGGACAGTCCTGTATGTAGATGTGAAACCCAGTTTTGTAATATGAAATATTATTAATATTATAATATTATAATATTATTACTATTATTATTAGTATTATTTATGAGTTTAAAATTTTATTTCAAAAATTAAATGTGGCTTTTGATTGCTGACCTGACCCGAGCCCGGACCAGATCTCCGAAACCCAGACCCGATCCTAACCCACCCATTTGAATTCTGATTTTTATTTATAAAAAAAAATAATAAATAAATTTTACTCTTTGAGTTGGTCCACGTGGACCAACTCCCTCCCCACGTTTTCCCCCTCATTTCTCTCCCCTTCTTTCACTCCAGCTCACACACACACCCCTCCACCACAACTCCCTCCATTATAATACACACACGTTCATCACCACCACTTCACTTCTCCTCTCATTTTCCTCACCTACTCCAGCAACTTCTCCCCACTTCTAAACTAACACCACCACCACCTCACAAGAGGAACACCACCATCACATTTCCTTCTCCTTCCCCATCTCGTGTCCTCTCCCTTCCCCAACTCCAGAGCTCCCGAGCCCTCCGCCAACCCGTTCGCCGCCCCGGCGACCTCTCGGCCGCCCCGCCGGACCCCGACGCCCCCACTCGGCCGTGCCCTCCAGCGGCGCCCGCGGCCCGCGCACCCCCGGACCCCGATCCAGCCCGCGCCCCGCGCGCTGTTCCCGCCGGCCGCCCCCGTGCCCGGCCAGCGCCCTCTCCGGCGCACCCAGCCCCGTCCAGCGCCTTCCTAGGCCGTGCCCTAGCGTCGCCATCCCGAGCCGTGCCCCGCCGATCTGGACAGCACTGTCCAGCGCTGTCCACGAGTTCCCGAGATCGTTTCCGCGGATTCCCGTGTCCCGAGTCCGAGGCAACCCTTCGGATTCCGTCGATTTGGGTAATTTCTGATTAATCATAGTAGTTCGTCCCTCCCGTGTCTGTGATGAGATTGGTCCATGAATTTCCTTCGGGAATTCGAGTTTTGGGTTACGTTTTGCTTCCGGGATTTTCCGAGAAACTTTCGGGAAATCCCCTGTTAGTTTGGTTTTGATTTTCCGAAACTTTCAGAAATGAATTCTGTGAATATTTGGTTTTCGGATATTTTCCGAATTGTGCTGTGATGTTTTTGGGTTGGTTTCGGATTCCCGAATTCCTTTCGGATTTTCCGAATATTTCCGGAAACGTTTCTGTGAATATATTTTTATATAAAAGTTGGTTATGGAATTTAATTCATGGGTTTTCCTGGTTTGGAATACTTGCAGGAAAATATTGGCACACTTTTCCAGTTTTTGGGTTGACCGAAAATATAGGAAATGCTGCCGGATTTTTCTAAAAATTTAATTATAATTTTTAAATGATTTTAAAATGGTTTTCGGAAAATATTAATATTTTGGATTTTGGGCGACGACCGTATTGGTCAATGGGCCCTGGCTAAGTGCAAACGAAACCGGCTTCGCCCGGACGTTGAGGCATTAGCCTATATGACGATTGGACCAATATCTGAGACTCATTAATAATTTAATTTATTTTTATTATTTAATTTATTCATAATTAAATTGTAGGAAGATTTTAGAACTAACAATTGTTTCTCTTATTTCAATTTATGTAAAATAAATTGTAATGGGCATAAGCCCAGCTTGTCTATTTTCTCTGTGACCTGTAATTTTGTAGCATAGGTTTTCTGTCATTCTCTGGTTTTGCGAGTTTTTTTTAGCGTACGCGTAAATCAAAAATAAATATTATTTTGAATAGAAAATTAATGAAGTTTTCTCACATTAAAATTTACAAGTTTTAATATTTAACAACGATCATGTTTTTCTCATTAAATAAGAAATTTAGTTTTATATGTATAATTACGAAAACACAAAATTTTAACCAAATAAATTGGTAACTACGAGTTTTTCTAAAATACAAAGTTAAATTGACCTTTCCCTCGTTATTAATTACAACGCACCGATAAACGCATTTTGGTTCGTGTTTAATAAATAAAAATTAAAATTGATTATGACACAATTAGAGATTTCAACTAGCATAGTTAGCTTGGTAACCCTGGATTCTGAGTCAACTTCTCGAATGTAGGATTTCGAGGACAAGTCTAAATCCCATCTCGAAGTCTTCAACCCTTCAAGTCCAGTCCATTTTGAGGCAAGTACTTTTTGTGTTAGTTTACAGTTATTTAATAATCGCTTTACTGCAAGTTTAAACCACGATGCAATACGAAACTCTCTCTGAGAGCACTGACTGATTGACTGTTGGGTACTGGGGGAATAGTGTAATGTTTATGACCACATCCAACTGATAACTTAGAACTGTATTAGCTTACCCCTCTTACACACGGGGATAAGCCATATCGTATCAATAGGATACTACTGTACAACCCAAGCCGGTCATATTCATTGCCTATTCAAATCACACTGTTTAACTGCTATAAAACTGTTTATTTCAAATTGTTTAAAAGTGCATGATTCTATTATTATTTTAACTGTCAAATTAGCATGAATTGTACTTTGCTCCCTCCTGACTGGAGATACATTTTTATAGGATATTGAGGATGCTGAGCTGTTAATCAACAGCTATTACGACCCGGTTCTGTACCCCGTGGTGCTGCCAGAGTCCCCTTTGGAGGACGCGGGGACTGAGGCCGATGAGCCGAATGCTTAGCTAGATTTTCTTTTCCAGTTTTGTTGTTTCTTTCAAAATTCTGTTTATTTGAATTCAGTAATTACTTCGGTACTTTTAATTCCAGTTGTATTTATTTCAATGTTTAATAAAGTTTTAAATTCCCGAATATTGAGTTGTGACAAATATAGATGTTGTTGTGGTTACCTGCTAATGGAACAGCTTACTGCCGCCGTCTCAACAACGGCGCAGGCTGGGCATGATCCGGTTCGACCCAATTATTTGGGATCGGATCGTGACATGTTTTTAGTGGTGGCCCATGCAGGGCACACAACAACTCAGGAAAACATACCTAGAAACAATTAGAACACTAGAACATTGATTTGTCACAACATAGGTCCGAATTATATATAAATAAATATTTTTGTTTGATTATAGACTGGTAGGACACCTTGCTTATGTTTGTACCCTAAAACCTTCCAGATTATGGCCAAAGGGAAGACTACCCGATCCGGCCCTGCTGATGATGAGGTGTCATCTACTGATCACACCCCATCTCTTCAAGCACGCCGGGACCCACCTCTTTTGCAGCTGACTGACCGTCCCCATGCTGCACCAGCACCCCGTCCCGTTTACGCTATTACAGCGCAAACGGCGGAACCTGCACTTCCCCGGGCTGAGCCGCAGACCCCTGCGGTAATGCCCGTACCAGCTGCCCCACCATTGCCCGTGGATCCCACCGATCTAGTGGGCATGCTACGGGGAGTGCTTGAAGCACAGAGAGCCCAAGCAGAAGCTCATCGTGAACAGACTGCTGCCCAAGCTGAAGCCCATCGCGAGCAGACCGCGATCATGAGAGAAGGCATGGAGAATGCCCACAATGTGGCTATGGCTGCCCTCGAGAGAGGAGGAACCACTTCATCGGAGCCACGACCTGCCAAGGTAAACATAATTTAGGAGTTAAGTTATATATCATTAAGGCCATTCTTTTGATTAGAGGCGTATTATTACATGAAGGTCGGAGATATAGAGAGCTTTAAGAAGCAAGGCCCTCGACCTTTCAAAGGAACCGAGGGTATCATCTACGCCGATGAATGGCTAGACAGCATGGAGCGTCTCTTGAGCGTCGCTCGACTTCCAGAGGACCTCAAGACCGAAGCAGTAGGACTCCAGCTACAGGATGTGGCGAGCACCTGGTATCGGAATGAACCCCGACTCCAGGACAAGCAGCTCGACTGGGACACCTTCAAGAGGCTGTTCCCCAGGAAGTTCTTCCCAACATCGGAGATGCGGGAGATGGAAAGACAGTTCCAGGACCTGAAGCAAGGGAACATTACGGTCGGAGAATATGCGGCAAAGTTCGGCCGACTTAGCCGCTTTGTCCAGAATTTGGTTGCTGACCCGAAGGATCGTGCTGAACGATTCATGTATGGATTAAGAGAAGAGATTCGCACCCCTGTGATCACAGGTGGCGCCAAGACATACGAGAGGATCCTGATACGAGCTCAGGACGTGGAGAAGAGCCAGCCTTCTCGATCCAAGAGGGAGTATCCTGGAACCAGCAACTTTCAGGGTAACCAAAAAAGGCCCAACAACAACAACAACAGGCCTTCGCACCACCAGCAGCAGCACCATCAGGCAAGGAACAATGACAAGGCGCCTCAGAGGTAGATCCCTGTCTGCGATTATTGCAAGAGGCCAGGACATCAGTCGAACATATACAGGAAGAGGCTAGGACACTGCCTAGTCTGTGGGTCTGCCACCCACCAAGTGAAGGACTGCCCCTCGTCAGTCCACCGGACAGGAGCAACTCAGCAAAGAGCTCCCCTACCCACTCAGCAACAACGGTTCGGACAACACCAGCAGAAGACCGGGCGAGCTTTTGCCCTAGCAGCAGATGAGCAGAAACCAGACCAGGAACCCACCGCTGATGTCATCACAGGTTCCATTTATG
Source organism: Iris pallida (assembly GCA_029216955.1). Classification (NCBI taxonomy): domain Eukaryota; kingdom Viridiplantae; phylum Streptophyta; class Magnoliopsida; order Asparagales; family Iridaceae; genus Iris; species Iris pallida. Next base: position 981,365 of record JANAVB010004798.1, read on the forward strand.
TGTTTTCACATCCTGTTCTAGCATTATTTGATTCGAGTGCATCACATAGTTTCATATCATCAGAGTTTATTTCTGCACACCACCTAGATACGGGACTTAGCAAGATGATTAGTAGAGTTATAACCGGTGGTGGACCCATACCCATCACCGAGGCTTGTAGCTGTCCCATAACTATCTCAGGCCACCAATTCTTAGCACCCTTACTTGTGATGCCCCTGTCCAACTATGATGTGGTCCTAGGGATGGACTGGTTAAGTGAGCAGCATGCGCTGATAGATTGTCATAGAGGGTGTGTAATCTTCAGCCCACCAGGAGAACCGGAGTTTGAAATCTTCCGAGCTCCGGAAGACATTAAGAGTGTTACCTACTCCTCCATCACCGAAGAACCCGGGCCTCCTCACCCTATCATAGCGGAATTCATGGACGTCTTTCCAGATAGACTTCCAGGATTGCCGCCGAATCGAGATGTGGAATTCACCATCGATCTAGTACCCGGCTCTTCCCCTATTTCTCGGGGATGCTACAGAGTCAACCCCAAGGAGGCAAAGGAGATGAAGGACCAGATTGACGAGCTGAAAGCACAAGGATTTATCAGAGACGGGGCTTCACCCTGGGGAGTACCAGTATTGTTCGTACCCAAGAAGGATGGAACTGTGCGGATGTGCATCGATTACCGGGCGCTGAACAACATCACCATCAAGAACAAGTACCCTCTGTCCCGGATCGACGACCTGTTTGATCAACTGAGTGGAGCCAAGGTATTTTCGAAGTTAGATCTCAGATCAGGCTACCATCAAATCAAGGTCAGGAAGGAGGATATTCCCAAGACGGCGTTCAATACCAAGTATGGACAATTTGAATTCTTGGTCATGCCGTTTGGACTGACACATGCTCCCGCGGTATTCATGAACCTCATGAACAAGGTTTTCCATGAATACCTGGATCAGTTTGTTGTTGTCTTCATCGATGACATACTGATCTACTCGAAGACTGAGGAAGAGCATAAAGAGCACCTGAGAAAAGTGCTGAGCACCTTGAGGAAGGAGAAGCTCTATGGTAAGCTATCCAAATGCGAATTCTTTTTCGACAAAGTGGAATTTTTGGGCCATGTTGTCACAGGAAAAAGAATTTCGGTGGATCCAAAGAAGATAGCTGCTATTGAGAAGTCGACTGCACCAAGCTCGGTTGGAATTTTCTATTCAATCGTTTCGTAACTCGCACTATCATTTACAAATCGTCCGAACGGTATCTCATTTGCGACTCTCGGATCATGATTAACTAAGCGCTACTCGTTCTAAGGCCTTGCGATATCATCGCTTGTGGACGCACTCGTACCATCCGTAATCCCTTTAGTTTTGCTCGAATAATTTCTATAACGTCCATACACCACTCGGTTCGAGCCATCCGATCTAGTCCTCAATCACGTTCGTATCGACGCACTAAGTCGTTCGCACAATCCTCAAAATCCCAATCAATCCTCCGTATACGCCTAAGCGTTAGCTCGATAGCGTCTCTAGAGATAGACGCTCTAAGTATAGCTTCGTTCCTAACTGAGCGATACTTGATATTGCTCGTGACTCGTTTACACCAAGAGGTCGAGGTGCGCGACACGCAGCACAACTTAGCCAAAAGGCCGTGTGCATAACCATCCCATACGGACTATACTCCGAGTTTGCACGCTCATTTGCTAATGTCGACGTAGGACTCGTTAGGCACGCATGCGACTTGCTAACTTTAGCACGCATTTTTCCGTCAAGTCAAGGTCGGCACCGTTCCGCCCAAAGGCCATCGTCTATCGATACGTTTGATTGAACACATGTACGAGCTTTCGAAAATTTTAGACTTATTGTATGAACATGCCGAGGGACGTTTGAGAGAGAGCGCACCAACGATATCACGTTGCGGAAGCACAATTCAGAGTTTGCGGAACAACGGAGTTAAAGAATTCAATCGGTAGTCCAAGGACGTAAAGCCGTGCTCTGATACCATTATGTCACGCTCCGCTCCCATAGGAGCGATCGTCCTCGCTAAGGCGTGATGTCGCACGAGCCTAGATTGCGCTCGTGCAAGGCGGGTTCCATAACGGCCGATTACAGCGGCTGCGACGGGGTCGTCGCACAGAAGTCCCAAGCAGAGACATTGAACACGCAGCAGAAATTTAGAACAAACACAAGTTATTCAAGAAGCTCTTTTATTGATATTGAAACAACGGTTACATTGGGGGCACAAGGCCAAGATTACAATCACTCAAATGCACTCGTCTCACATTACAAATCGCTCAGCTCTCTCTCAACTCTCGATACATATTTGTCGATCCAGCGAAAGCTTCGGAAGGCGATGTCCATACATTATGTCCCGTATAAGTCTTCGATCCCTGCGGCCGCACGCTTCGAATCGCCAAGGAACTCAGTGCCTCGACGCATCCAAGCGAGCTCCGCGCCACGAGCTTCTACCTGTGCCTGCACATAAACAATTTGTGGGTGTCAGTACTCAACTGTACTGGTGGAGTGAGCTCCTCGCCCACCCATACAAAACCGACACGTTTATTTTACTTTGTGCAATTACAAGTCCCTTTACGATTGTCTTTCTAGTCTTGCCTTAGGATCGATTTTTAGGACCGACGCTCGGCTTATTTAGTGTCTTTAGACCATCTTCGTGCCTTGCACTAATAACGTACCCATACTTTGCCCCTAGGCCTTTCTCGTGCTTGCCTCGTCAACGTACCGACTCACACTTGTCTTTCGCACCATACTTTTGGACGTAACGACTAGGTCGTGTCAAATACTTGCCCGTGCCTTAAACATCGAGGCCGTGCCTTGCAACGTAACCTGACTTATCCAAACTCGCCTTACGGCCCTTCTCGACTTAACGCGCAACGACTAACCAAACTTGTGGAACCGGTGTTGAGAACTCAAGTACGATGCCATATCTCGGGCCGAAGCACGTGTCTTTACGTATAGCCGAATCGTAGGCTTTATAATACTTTGGGTGCAACCAAGCACACATTTCACCATTCAACGTATACCGTGCTTACACTTCCTTTGTTATGACCGACACCGTGCATGCGGATTCGCCGCTTAGCACGCTAAATATCTATATGAAAGGCCACTGGCATGACAAGCCATCGCGGACATAGCTCGGATAGGCGGCAGGTCCTTCAGCGCAGGTAGCGAGCACCGTTGAAAGCCCCCGACTACCCACGCAATAAAAGCATGCGCTGCTATAACGTCTACCTCCTAGGACGACTGGGCCCGGTGCCCCGGCGTATAACCAGTCTAGGCAGAAATCCTTGTCGACAAGGTGTCCAATGACCACGCACCTACGAGACATCTAGACTCACGTAAATGCATGGCCTACTTGTTGGTACGACCGGAACTATACTTAGCAACTCGTGCTCTGAATCACACTTGGCATAACGTGCCTCGGGACCGCGAGACTCCCAACCGAGGGAACGCCTCGAACTTCTTAACGTAGATAGGAACACGAGACTCCCAACCGAGGGACCGCCTCGAAACACCTTAACGTGGATAGGAACGCGAGGCTCCCAACCGAGGGACCGCCTCGAACTTCTTTTTGAACTCGAGGGAACGACTACTACGTAGCCTTCCAACTTAACTTGAATAAAACGTGTTTCTTAAGTGCCATGGACCGTGGCTAACTTTACATCGTGCCAACTGTGGCTCGTGCCTTTAACTGAATTACGTCTTACGCGATGCTATCACCCAAGTCATACGTTATATGACAGCCCATGAGATCGTGGGACTATTTGACTTGACAACCGCAGAACGAGCGGGACGACACTTAGAATGACTTAGGTCGATCGGCATAACTTTGCCTAACTTACTCAAGCCTACAACTTAACCCGAGGGACGAGCCAAGGCTATGCCAAGCCTTGCGCATTGGAAACGTGCATGCTTTATCGAGCATTTACGCTGGGCGACGCCTATGACTTAGGCTAACTCATCGTTTGTGTCGAATACCAACTTTTCCTTCTCCCAAGCCGCGGGACGAAGGATCGAGTGTCGTTTTCAAAGCACACCGTGCACCAACTCTAGTTCGACCGTGGGACGTTTTCCATGTTCTAAACTCGATTCGATCCGTCGGGATAAATTCCCTTTAGCTATGTGGATTCGTCTCTTTTATTATTAAGCCTACTTGTGCAAGTTGAAAACACACGAATTATTAAGTGAAGGCTGAGATGAGGAGAGTTCACCGAAATATCCCACCTGAGCGATGTCTTCGAGTCGCCGTTGTAAGGCCAAATCCGAACGTCGTCGGCGTTTCGATTCCTCCGATTGACTTCGCAGGACGGGGCACTACAACATACACCACTCAGAACAAGTCTCGTCCTCGAGACTTTCCTGAAGGCAAACCATCCTACCATTTCTATGGCCAAGACTTAATCGTACACATTTCGCCTACGCGTTTCTTCGATTCCGAGCCACGCTCGTGCGTATCGCTAACTTAGTCGTAAGGCACACCAACCGATCAACCAACATTCGAACTCGTTTCAAATCAATGATCGCATTACCATCAACATTTCTTCAAAACTCACGATTTCAAAATCCTCGACACTTTCCCGTTCCTCAAGTCTCACTTGATTCAACGTATCACTTAGTTGGATCGTGCACATATTCTAGGCGTCTCCAAAATACATGCATTTCAGCCAAGCCTCGTGATAAAGAATCCGCCATCACCACTCGAGTCGGATCGTGCAGGTATTCGGGCGTCCCTGATATACGTGCATGTCAGCCGAGACTCGCGAGTAGTACTTCCATAACTCCTATCGCTTCGCGCCGGGACGTCTGCCTAACCGCTAGGCTAAGTCTTTTCGTCAGCACTGGAATCATAGTTCCCAAACAACGATATCAACACTGACCCCATCCTAAGGTCAACCAAATCGATGGTACGGGGTTTTCTACCCAAGCTCGCATCACTCCGATTTCTAAACATTGAGCATCGATTTCCTACGCACATCCCAATATTCGTCGCATGGGGTCCGAGTCGTTCGGTAAAGTCATCCTATGATAACTCACGTTTCATCCAATTCCACATCGTATCAATATCGTTCGTTCATCAATCCTTTTCGTATCGTCTATCTCTTTGAACGCGCTCGACATTAGTTCGCCTATCATTCATTCACGAATCAAGCAAGCTATGACACAATTCATCTCTAAACCATAATTCACATTTCACGTTTCCGAAATCATCTATTCCAATTCACGTAATCGATCACAAGGTCGTCTGACTTAACAATATGTCACGCTCCGATCTCACGCGAGTCCGATCATCCACGGTGGTTCATGAATCACCATGCAACGCTCCCGCGGAATAATCATTCTCATCGGGGCGTAACTCTTGTTTCGTGTCCAGACTCGTTCATTCTCGATGCGCGGATTAGACCTACTCAATCCTCAAGTTTTACTCAATCTTCAATCACAAGTCCTTTAAATCCTCGAATTTGCCTTCGCATCAAACCGACAAGTCGAGACAATCAAAGTTGCCGCGTCCTGATTTTTCGAGTTCGATCATTCCCGTGACATGAATCACCATGTCAGCGCTCACGCGGAACGATCGCCCCAAATCCAACGCAACGCATGTGCGAGGCTAGAGTTGCGCTCGCACAAGACAAGACCGTCGACGTTGTGGTTATCAACGCAACCATCAAAACAAGATCACTTTCATCCAACATTCCTATGTATTGCATCCATTCAGAACGATAACACTTGCACGATCGTCATTCACCGTGTCAGAGTACCCCCGAGTTATCGCATGTCGATCTTTGATACGCCTCAATACCATCGATGACATGCGTAACCTGACGATCTTCGTTTGCAACGAATTTCGAGTCGTACGAATGATGCTAGCGTCCGTCTGGATAATCTTCTCGAATCGTTCACAACATCAATTTCTTCAACCCAAATTTCCGTATCGTTTATCCGTATATCTTAAGTCGTCGACTAACGTATTTTCTCAATTTGCATCATTCCTTGCTAACTCAAACCATCGAGCACATCGATTTCAATTCTCAGAGTCGTTTACGTAACTTCAAAGTCAAACCTTTCGTGCACGCTATCTTCCCGTCGTGCTAACTTTTCGTATACGATCTGTATCGATTTCTTCAATCAAGTCATCCATTTTATTTTATCGTTTAGAATTTCCATTCAATCGTTTCGTAACTCGCACTATCGTTTACAAATTGTCCGAACGGTATCTCATTTGCGACTCTCGGATCATGATTAACTAAGCGCTACTCGTTCTAAGGCCTTGCGATATCATCGCTTGTGGACGCACTCGTACCATCCGTAATCCCTTTAGTTTTGCTCGAATAATTTCTATAACGTCCATACACCACTCGGTTCGAGCCATCCAATCTAGTCCTCAATCACGTTCGTATCGACGCACTAAGTCGTTCGCACAATCCTCAAAATCCCAATCAATCCTCCGTATACGCCTAAGCGTTAGCTCGATAGCGTTTCTAGCGATAGACGCTCTAAGTATAGCTTCGTTCCTAACTGAGCGATACTTGATATTGCTCGCGACTCGTTTACACCAAGAGGTCGAGGTGCGCGACACGCAGCACAACTTAGCCAAAAGGCCGTGTGCATAACCATCCCATACGGACTATACTCCGAGTTTGCACGCTCATTTGCTAATGTCGGCGTAGGACTCGTTAGGCACGCATGCGACTTGCTAACTTTAGCACGCATTTTTCCGTCAAGTCAAGGTCGGCACCGTTCGGCCCAAAGGCCATCGTCTATCGATACATTTGATTGAACACATGTACGAGCTTTCAAAAATATTAGACTTATTGTATGGACATGCCGAGGGACGTTTGAGAGAGAGCGCACCAACGATATCACGTTGCGGAAGCACAATTCAGAGTTTGCGGAACAACGGAGTTAAAGAATTCAATCGGTAGTCCAAGGACGTAAAGCCGTGCTCTGATACCATTATGTCACGCCCCGCTCCCGTAGGAGCGATCGTCCTCGCTAAGGCGTGATGCCGCACGAGCCTAGATTGCGCTCGTGCAAGGCGGGTTCCATAACGGCCGATTACAGCGGCTGCGACGGGGTCGTCGCACAGAAGTCCCAAGCAGAGACATTGAACACGCAGCAGAAATTTAGAACAAACACAAGTTATTCAAGAAGCTCTTTTATTGATATTGAAACAACGGTTACATTGGGGGCACAAGGCCAAGATTACAATCACTCAAATGCACTCGTCTCACATTACAAATCGCTCAGCTCTCTCTCAACTCTCGATACATATTTGTCGATCCAGCGTAAGCTTCGAAAGGCGATGTCCATACATTATGTCCCGTATAAGTCTTCGATCCCAGCGGCCGCACGCTTCGAATCGCCAAGGAACTCAGTACCTCGACGCATCCAAGCGAGCTCCGCGCCACGAGCTTCTACATGTGCCTGCACATAAATACTGTGTGGGTGTCAGTACTCAACTGTACTGGTGGAGTGAGCTCCTCGCCCACCCATACAAAACCGACACGTTTATTTTACTTTGTGCAATTACAAGCCCCTTTACGATTGTCTTTCTAGTCTTGCCTTAGGATCGATTTTTAGGACCGACGCTCGGCCTATTTAGTGTCTTTAGACCATCTTCGTGCCTTACACTAATAACGTACCCATACTTTGCCCCTAGGCCTTTCTCGTGCTTGCATCGTCAACGTACCGACTCACACTTGTCTTTCGCACCATACTCTTGGACGTAACGACTAGGTCGTGTCAAATACTTGCCCGTGCCTTAAACATCGAGACCGTGCCTTGCAACGTAACCTGACTTATCCAAACTCGCCTTACGACCCTTCTCGACTTAACGCGCAACGACTAACCAAACTTGTGGAACCGGTGTTGAGAACTCAAGTACGACGCCATATCTCGGGCCGAAGCACGTGTCTTTACGTATAGCCGAATCGTAGACTTTATAATACTTTGGGTGCAACCGAGCACACATTTCACCATTCAACGTATACCGTGCTTACACTTCCTTTGTTATGACCGACACCGTGCATGCGGATTCGCCGCTTAGCACGCCAAATATCTATATGAAAGGCCACTGGCATGACAAGCCATCGCGGACATAGCTCGGATAGGCGGCAGGTCCTTCAGCGCAGGTAGCGAGCCCCGTTGAAAGCCCCCGACTACCCACGCAATAAAAGCATGCGCTGCTATAACGTCTACCTCCTAGGACGACTGGGCCCGGTGCCCCGGCGTATAACCAGTCTAGGCAGAAATCCTTGTCGACAAGGTGTCCAATGACCACGCACCTACGAGACATCTAGACTCACATAAATGCATGGCCTACTTGTTGGTATGACCGGAACTATACTTAGCAACTCGTGCTCTAAATCACACTTGGCATAACGTGCCTCGGGACCGCGAGACTCCCAACCGAGGGAACGCCTCGAACTTCTTAACGTGGATAAGAACGCGAGACTCCCAACCGAGGGACCGCCTCGAAACACCTTAACGTGGATAGGAACGCGAGGCTCCCAACCGAAGGACCGCCTCGAACTTCTTTTTGAACTCGAGGGAACGACTACTACGTAGCCTTCCAACTTAACTTGAATAAAACGTGTTTCTTAAGTGCCATGGACCGTGGCTAACTTTACATCTTGCCAACCGTGGCTCGTGCCTTTAACTGAATTACGTCTTACGCAATGCTATCACCCAAGTCATACGTTATATGACAGCCCGTGAGATCGTGGGACTATTTGACTTGACAACCGCAGAACGAGCGGGACGGCACTTAGAATGACTTAGGTCGATCGGCATAACTTTGCCTAACTTACTCAAGCCTACAACTTAACCCGAGGGACGAGCCAAGGCTATGCCAAGCCTTGCGCATTGGAAACGTGCATGCTTTATCGAGCATTTACGCTGGGCGACGCCTATGACTTAGGCTAACTCATCGTTTGTGTCGAATACCAACTTTTCCTTCTCCCAAGCTGCGAGACGAAGGATCGAGTGTCGTTTTCAAAGCACACCGTGCACCAACTCTAGTTCGACCGTGGGACGTTTTCCATGTTCTAAACTCGATTCGATCCGTCGGGATAAATTCCCTTTAGCTATGTGGATTCGTCTCTTTTATTATTAAGCCTACTTGTGCAAGTTGAAAACACACGAATTATTAAGTGAAGGCTGAGATGAGGAGAGTTCACCGAAACTACTCCACCTGAGCGATGTCTTCGAGTCGCCGTTGTAAGGCCAAATCCGAACGCCGTCGGTGTTTCGATTCCTCCGATTGACTTCGCAGGACGGGGCACTACAACATCAACCTGCAGTATCATCCGGGTAAGGCTAATTGTCACGCCCCGAGTCGACAAACCGTTCGTCCCCGATGTTACTTTGCTGATTCGATCGTCCTCGCTAAGGCATAATGCCGCACGAGCCTGGAGTTGCGCTCGTGCAAGGCAAGATGACAAGTTCCCAAATGGTTATCTTTTGATTTTGATATTAATACGCTAAGTCGAAACTTCACAAATCACATCAGAATATAAGACGCAGAATAGGAAGATAGAAATGTTTTTCATTCATAGCTTGCAACGAAGTGCAAGTCGTAATTTACATTGGATGCCGTTGCGGCTACATTGATTGAAAACATAAGGAAATATATTCGACAAGTTGCCTGAACTAACGCTTGCCGTCCCATACATTCGCCCCTTTATACATAAGCCGTCGACTTGAATTGGCTTTAAAATACTTCAGCATAGGAAGAGCTTCAAAACGCATCTCCGTACTTCAGCTCCAGTTTAGTTGAGCGCGCCCGTCGCACCTGGGGAAATTGGGGGAATGGGATTAGCACACTTGCTAAGTGGACGAGACGAACCCACTCGTCTAAACCGACTCTGATTGTTAGGGTAGGCATGCTTTAGAGTTGTCTTTCTATTAGAACTAAATGAATTCAGTTCATATTTGATAGCCATCTTTGCGTAATAAAGCATACAATGAACCATAGCAGTTTATCATATTTCTTATCACGTCCGTGCTCGTCCCTGCATAAAAACAGAGATAATATTTACACCTACATAAGACAATAGGTAAGCATGCTACTATCTTATATACGGTCATTGATGTTACACATCACGTGGGACTATCTCAACGGCATTTCGGCCCGCTCAGTCTAGGTTGCAAGCCTGACTGACGGTCCCGCAATGCATCAGTGCCGAAGCACGATTATTCATTCCCCCTAGGTCGATTCGATTCCGATGCCCCGGATATCGATTCGAGGAAAAATATCAACTTGTGCACAAGCTGTCCATGACCATGCCAATGCGTGAACAGTTTAACATATGCAACAGTTTTGTATAGCGCGGACAGTATTGAACGGCATTATCATTTCCCCCAACTTATGCAACGATCCATTTTTCCCCAAGTCGTACTCCCGATTTAGCGTCCCGTAGGCACCAAATTGTCCGAGGCATCATAACCCGCGATCGACGTTTCATAATATTTTGCAGCACGTAAAATAGTCTATCTTTTTACTAGAACCTTAAACTTTCTGGTTTATGTGATAGACTTGTATTTTTAGAGTGAATTACTCTAAATCGATACGTTTTTCCCGAGTTCTTGGACTTAGTGGATTGGCATGCAATTAACTTGGCATCGTTCGATTTGAATGAATTCGAAGCAAGGAATAAGTTTGTGGGACAAAGTAGAAAAGAAGGGGCAGAATCACCCACCGATTACTTTGCTTCGTGCAGGTCGTCGAAGCGCTACGCAACGTCAATCCTTAGTTACGCGAGCTCCTGCAATGGCACCAACACTTTGTTAGATTTTCCTTCTTTTTTCCCTTGCATCGAAATTTGTAATTGCATCCATGAAAAACGATGCGAAAGCACTTCAATCAAGCCCAGCGGCAAAGCTCCAAGAAAACCATACAACGGTCCGGTCCCGTCGAATGGACTCTTATAGAGAGCTCACTCGCCGAGACGCAGCCCGCTGCATCTAGGACTTATTCCAACAGAAGTCGTTCCATTAGTTGGATCGATTCTCGTAACTTTCGTCCAAATCGATTTGAATCGATGCCGCAAGACGTTAACGTTTACCAAGCTTAGCGATCGAGTCAGATGGCCATCTAAGTTCCCGGCCGATCTGACTCGGCACAAGCATATTATGAAGTTCCGTCGCCTATCGAAAGCGGGGCGCTACATAATATACCACTAAGAAAAAGTTTCGTCCCGAAACTTAAGAACAAGGGTCTGACCTTAATTTAAACGAACAACGCAGGGTACTTCTCTTTCATCTCTGCCTCCATCTCCCACGTCGACTCCTCGACTGTATGGTTCCGCCAAAGCACGCGGACCAAGGACATCGACCGATTTCGCAGCACTTTCTCCTTGCGGTCCAAAATTTGAATAGGCTCCTCCGAGTAAGACCAGTCAGTACGTAGCTCCAACTGATCGAAGCTAACCACATGACTTGGATCGTGTACGTATTTTCGAAGTTGTAAAACGTGGAAAATATTATGCACATCAGCTAAGGCAGGAGGTAGTGCGATCCGATAAGCAACCGTCGTAACTCGCTCAATGATCTCGAAGGGGCCTACAAATCTCGGGCTCAACTTGCCTTTAACGTCGAACCGCATCACTCCGCGCATGGGCGTTACTTTCAGAAACACATGGTCCCCGACCAAGAACTCTAGCGGTCGTCGACGAAGATCTGCGTAGCTCTTTTGTCGACTTTGCGCGATGCAGAGTCTATCTCGAATCAAGCGGACCTTTTTGACGGCCTGCTCCACCAGTTCCGGTCCGAGCACTTGTCGCTCTCCGACTTCATCCCAGCATATCGGCGAACGACACTTCCTTCCGTAGAGCACTTCGTATGGAGCCATCTGAATACTCGACTGATAACTGTTGTTATACGCAAACTCCGTAAACGGCAAATGCGTATCCCAACTAGTCTTTAGGTCGATCGCACACAGACGCAACATATCTTCTAAACCTGGTTGACTCTCTCCGTCTGACCGTCTGTTTGGGGATGGTACGCCGAACTAAAGTTCAGTTTGGTCCCCATCGCCGCTTGGAGGCTCGTCCAGAAACGCGATAGGAATCGCCCGTCTCTGTCCGAAATTATTGAGGTCGGTACCCCATGCAGTCGAACAGTCTCATCAACGTAGATTTGTGCTAACCGATCGACGCTCCATCCTACTTTGATTGCGATGAAGTGAGCCGACTTGGTCAATCTATCAACAATGACCCAAATCGCATCATTCCCCCGCGGCGTCTTCGAAAATCCCACAACGAAATCCATCGAGATGTTGTCCCACTTCTACTCGGGAATGGAGATGTTCTGCAGCTCTCCGCCTGGCCTTTGGTGCTCCGCCTTCACCTGCTGACACGCCATGCATTGCGATACGAACGTAGCCACGTCTTTCTTCATGCCGTGCCACCAAAAGTTTGTGCGCAAGTCCTTGTACATCTTGGTGCTTCCAGGATGTAACGAGTACTTCGCATAATGCGCCTCCGTCAGAATTTCTTTCCTGAGTTCGACAGTTTCAGGAATGCAGAGCCTTCCCTTTAGTCGCATCGTCCCGTCTCTGTCTTCCGCAAAGTCAGTCGCCCTTCCCGTTGAAATCAGCTCGCACATTTTCTTCAGGAATGAGTCGTCCCCCTGTACGGTCTTTATCTTGCTAAGCAGACTCGATCCTAACTTCAGTTGGGCTAGGTGCAGGTGTCGATACTCAATTTCGAGTTCGATACCCAGTGCTTCAAGGTCCCGCCGTATCTCCTTGTTTATGGCCAGTGTTCCCATCAACATTCTGCTGAGTGCGTCGGCCACCACGTTTCCCTTGCCCGGCGTATACTCGATCGTTAGCTCGTAATCTTTTATGAGTTCGAGCCAACGTCGCTGTCGTAGGTTGAGTTCCCGTTACGTAAATAAGTACTTCAGGCTTTTGTGATCTGTGTAGATTCTGCATGCCACACCATAGAGGTAGTGCCACCATAACTTCAACGCAAAGACGATCGCTGCCAATTCTAGGTCGTGCGTTGGGTAGTTTTTCTCGTGTTGCTTCAACTGTCGTGAAGCATAGGAGATGATTTTGTCTCTCTGCATGAGTACGCACCCGAGGCCAGTTTTCGATGCGTCACTGAATATCTGAAAGCCTTCTGGACCGTCTGGAAGTGCAAGGATTGGAGCTGAGACGAGCCGTTGCTTCAACTCTTGGAAGCTGGATTCACAGTTGTCACTCCATTCAAATACTACTCCCTTCTGGGTGAGGCGAGTCAGAGGCGACGCTAGTTTTGAAAAGCTTCGCACGAACCTACGGTAGTAGCCCGCTAAGCCAAGGAAACTCCGAATGTCGCTAGCCGAGGCAGGTCGTTTCCAATCCATCACCGCATCAATCTTCTTTGGATCCATCGTGACACCTTCGGCAGAGATTACGTGCCCGAGAAATGTCACGCTACTCATCCAGAACTCGCACTTACTCTGCTTGGCGTATAGTTTGTTTTCACACAGAATCTGCAGCACCGTCTTCAAATGTTCCGCATGTTCTTCACGATTCTTTGAGTAGACAAGGATATCGTCGATGAATACGACTACAAATTTATCTATTTGAGGTCGAAAGACTCGGTTCATCAGATCCATGAACGCGGCTGGGGCATTCGTCAAACCGAACGGCATGACGAGGAATTCGTAATGACCATATCGAGTGCGGAAGGCAGACTTCGATACGTCGTCGGACTTGATCTTCAATTGATGATAGCCTGAACGAAGATCGATTTTTGAAAATACTGACGCACCTTGCAGTTGGTCAAACAAGTCGTCGATTCGTGGCAAAGGATACTTGTTCCGCACGGTCGCTTTGTTGAGTTCACGATAGTCGATGCATAGCCGCATCGACCCATCCTTCTTCTTCACGAACAATACGGGAGCTCCCCACGGAGAGACGCTAGGGCGAATAAATCCGCGGTCTAGCAACTCTTGTAATTGCACCTTCAGCTCCTTCAGTTCTGCTGGAGCCATTCGGTAAGGCGCCTTGGATATCGGCCGTGTATCCGGAAAGGTGTCGATGCTGAATTCTATTTCTCGATCCGACGGCATCCCTGGCATCTCGTCAGGAAAAACGTCGGGAAAATCTGCCACAACATCAGTCTGCATTGTGTTTGTATTATCCTTCCGCGTGTCTCGGACTGATGCCAAGTATCCCGCGCATCCGGAACGCAGCATACGCCTCGCCGAGATTGCCGACACCATCATTGCCGTCTTCGAGACCGTACCGCACGAATATGAGAACTATGTCTCGCTAGGAAGACGAAACACTACTCTCTTCTCCGCGTACTCGATCGTTGCACGACAAGCGCCCAACCAATCCATGCCCAGGATGATGTCGTAATCTTTGATGTCTAGTACGACGGCATCCAAGGATAGATATCTTCCTCCGATGCAAATGTGGCCATCCCTACAAACAAAGTTTGCAGGCATATCGACTTCCGACGGAGTGCTAACACTAATATTTATATCTAGTGATTGCATGATTATTTTATTTTCTTTCGCATAATTAGCAGATATAAAGCTATGCGTCGCACCCGAATCGAATAGCACTCGAGCAGGTATATCTTTGTAGAGTAATATACCTGTTACAACCGTATCGGATGCAAGCGCCTCGTCCCGAGTTAAGGCATAAACTCGGCCTTGAGCTCCGTGGCGTTGGTTCTGATGGTTGACGGGCACCGCATTCGCGCCTTGCAGTATCAGCGCTTTATGCGGATTCGGAACGTTCCTCGGTGGGTTGTGTTGATTCGGACCTTTGTGCGGGCAATATGTAACTATATGGCCTACCTCGCCACACTTGTAGCAAGATCTCGTGACGCAGTCGACGGTTCGGTGCCCACGCCTACCGCACCTGGTGCAGTGTTGACTGCCATGGCCTCGATCATCGAATCTGTTCGGACGCTTTGTTATTCCCGATCCCCCGGCGCCGACGTCGTTAGGACGCTTGTTGAAGTGGTTACGGATGCCTCTACTCGACATATGGCCAAAGATGCACTCACTATTAAGAGCGGCATTATAGGATTCACGGTATGTTCGGCACCTTTGATTCATGACGTCCCGTCGCAGTTCGTCATTTAGGCCCCGTTGGAAGCATTCACACCAGGCTTCCTTGTTGGACAGGAAGGCGCCGGCAAACTTCGCCAGCTTTGAGAAGCTCGAATCATAATCGTCGACAGACATATTTTCCTGTCGCAGCGTCATGAACTCGTCTTCTTTTTGTTGACGGACGGCACGAGGAACGTACTGTTCGAGGAAGGCTTCCTTGAATATTTTCCAGGAAATCGTGGCGTCTGTATCGACTTCATAGATTTCCTGCTTTTTAGCGGCCCACCAGTCGTACGCCCTCAGTTGCAGCTGTAACGCCGCACAAGTTACCCGCTGGGACCCTTCAATGCTAAGCAGATTAAACAGGTCCTCCATCTTCGCGAGCCATCCCAAGATCACATCAGGCTCCGCTCGGCCGTTGAACTTTGGTTGATTCATCTTGCGGAACTCCTTTGCCTTGAACAAGGAAGAAGAATCTATCATTTGCGGTTGAGTCTCTTCTTCCTCGTTTTCTTCTTGGTCGCCTTGCTTTCCTTCGGGCCCTTCGTCCGTCGTCTTGGTGTTGCCCGCCATTCTGCTCACTATCTGAGTCTGGGCGTTCATCTGTTTCTGTTGCGCATCAAATTGCGCTTTGAATTGTATCTGAAGCTGCTGCTGCAGTTCCATCAACTGTAGCATCCTCTCCATAGTCGTCTCGCTAGGGCCAGTGCTTTTCGTGCTCGACGTACTATCTACAGTTTGGGTTGTTGGGCCGGGATTGTTTCTTTTCTTAGTCATTCCTACAAAATAGAGTAAACCCGTTAGTATTTTTCAAAAATATTTACGGGCTTACCTGTATGGAACTTTTATTTCACGCAGCATGTCGACAAGCATTCAATCGAGCCATCGCAACAGACATTCCAACAATGAAACATCTTTCGAAAATCCGAGGAAACATAACTGTGCTCTGATACCAATTTGTCACGCCCCGAGTCGACAAACCGTTCGTCCCCGATGTTACTTTGCCGATTCGATCGTCCTCGCTAAGGCGTGATGCCGCACGAGCCTGGAGTTGCGCTCGTGCAAGGCAAGATGACAAGTTCTCAAATGGTTATCTTTTGATTTTGATATTAATACGCTAAGTCGAAACTTCACAAATCATATCAGAATATAAGACGCAGTATAGGAAGATAGAAATACTTTTCATTCATAGCTTGCAACGAAGTGCAAGTCGTAATTTACATTGGATGCCGTTGCGGCTACATTGATTGAAAACATAAGGAAATACATTCGACAAGTTGCCTGAACTAACGCTTGCCGTCCCATACATTCGCCCCTTTATACATAAGTCGTCGACTTGAATTGGCTTCAAAATACTTCAACATAGGAAGAGATTCAAAATGCCTCTCCGTACTTCAGCTCCAGTTTAGTTGAGCGCGCCCGTCGCACCTGGGGAAATTGGAGGAATGGGATTAGCACACTTGCTAAGTGGACGAGACGAACCCACTCGTCTAAACCGACTCTGATTGTTAGGGTAGGCATGCTTTAGAGTTGTCTTTCTATTAGAACTAAATGAATTCAGTTCATATTCGATAGCCATCTTTGCGTAATAAAGCATACAATGAACCATAGCAGTTTATCATATTTCTTACCACGTCCGTGCTCGTCTGCATAAAAACAGAGATAATATTTACACCTGCATAAGACAATAGGTGAGCATAATACTATCTTATATGCGGTCATTGATGTTACACATCACGTGGGACTATCTCAACGGCATTTCGGCCCGCTCAGTCTACGTTGCAAGCCTGACTGACGGTCCCGCAATGCATCAGTGCCGAAGCACGATTATTCATTCCCCCTAGGTCGATTCGATTTTGATGCCCCGGATATCGATTCGAGAAAAAATATCAACTTGTGCACAAGCTGTCCATGACCATGCCAATGCGTGAACAGTTTAACATATGCAACAGTTTTGTATAACGCGGACAGTTGTAATGCCTGTGTTCGTATTTCGTATTCTTGGAATACGTGTACGTATTTTATTCTTGTATTGCATGATTTCTTGCTTAGCTCTTCCTTCATGGCTTGGTTATTCTTGGTTCGGGTTGGCTTGGTTCGGTTTGGGATTGCTATTGGTTTATTATGAACCAAGGGTGAACCCCCTACCTACCACCACCACTACCATTTATTAACCCATTCTTTTTTCTCTCTCTTTATTACTCTCTTCTTTCTTCCATTAACTTCTTCACCTACCAAGAGAGGGAGAGAGAGGTCTAGGCAAGTGTAACTTGCTTCATGGAGGAACTCAAATTTTATTGCTTCATTCTCTTCCTTACAGTATTTTAACTAACTTTAGTACTTGGTATTTTCACTTTCTATGGCTAGATTCTTGTAGATCTAAGTTTATTTTACTTTCGGATTTCTTGGGTTTTGATCTACTTAATCTTGCTATTTCCGAGTTTTGATGGTTCCATGTTGTAGCGAATCTCGTTCTACCCCATTTTGACCTATGGAAGTTCGGATTTGGGCTCCGGATGATGGAGTTGTGGAGCTTGAGAACTTGGCTCTCATGGTGTTCTTCTTCTCAGAATTTTTGGAGAAGATGAATTGTGCTTGACTTGACCGCATGAATAATTCATGCGGCAAGTGTTCTCTTCAGCCGCATGGCTGGAAGTACTTGAGCCGCATGAGGGCCGAACTCAACTAGCCGCATACTCGCTCAATCCCCAGCCGCATGAGGACCCCGCTTCTTCCGGCCGCATGAATGCTCTGACTTAGTCTCATGCGCCCTCTCTTCCCGCTGGCCGCATGGGACTTTACTTAACCCAGCCGCATAAGAACTTCTTTCCTGAGCCGCATGCAACCCACTAGCTCTCAGCCGCAGGAACCCTTCTCCCCCCTGCAGCCACATAATACCCCACTCTTCCCGCTAGCCGCATATGCCTCCTTCCTCTCAGCCGCATGAGCTGCTGCCGCATGGATTCTCTCCATGGCCGTATGCGCATGACCCTATTGAGCCGCATAAGGCTCCTGCCCCTTCAGCCGCATGCGCCCCCTTGCCCTTGCAGTCGTCCATGCGCCCACCACATCGAGCCGCATGGAACTCCACTTGACCCGGCCGCATATACCTGATTGTTAGCCAGCCGCATGAGGCCCAGTCCTTCCTGGCCGCATGGATTTCCAGCAACCCTAAGCCGCATGCGCCTTGGGCTTCCTTCTGGCCGCATGAAGCCGCGCGCCTGCTCCATAATGAACCCAAACCCTTGGCCGCATGGAACCGTATTGATTCAGCCGCATGGACTGTTCTCTTTCCAGCCGCATGAGATCATTCTTGGCCGCATATGCCTTAGCCGCATGGCTCTCCTATAGCCCTGAATATTGATATTTTATTAGATATTTTACGTCCATTTACGCCTTTTTGTCATGAACTTGATAATCACGAATTTACTTGATATGTTTGGACATGATAATTGAGCCTGACATGATAGTGACCCGTAGTGGTGCACTCCTGACATGACTAACCTGACATGACATGATAGTGGGCCGTCGTGGCGTACTCCTGATTTGTACACTTGACATGATAACCTGACATGATTTATCTTGAGCAGCTGTTGCGACGGCTCCATGACATGGCATGACCTGACAAGAATGAACATCCTGGACACCGTGGGCGATTGTGCTTGTACAAATAAACCAGTCCTGTCTTGCATCATGTCTAGGACAGGGACTCCTGAGTACCACGGTCAGGAGTACCTGCTAAAATTGGACTAAAGCTAATAACTAGAATAACACAGTAGTCATGAAGAGATTTCCCAGCTACAGGCAATCCCGTTACCTGGGCGCTCCTGGGATCTGTAGCCTGCCGTCGAGTAGGGCACATTTCCAGCACACTGTCATGTGTTGCACCCTTCAAGCTACTTAAGGGTACATGCGTTTCCTGGACGATGTACCCACCTGAATTCAACCCTAATCTTTCGTCCTGGGTAACCTGAATGGTCTGCAGGGCTTGTGGCTGTGGAATAATCTCACTGCATCTTGTTAGTAACTAGGCCTGTGATAACCCTAGTTAGTTAAAGTATCAAGCCGTAGTTCTTGCTTGGCCGTGAAATGATTGATTGAAGTCTAACCAGTCTAGTCTTGTCCTGATCCTGCTCCAGATTGTTATAAGACCAGAATGCTTATATTTATTTTACCGATAAATGGTGAGAATTCCAAGTTCTGTTCAGACGAAGGGTTACAACCCCGGTCCTTGTTTGGTTTACGGGTTGTAACCTGGTTATCTGAATAGTTCCATGGTTATCTCGTCGTATATCATCCTGATGTATTTTCTTTATTCCAGTTCTTACCTTATTTTGTGCTGATTGCTGGTTTTAGTTCCTAAGTGAAGCCTCCTTTGTAGCACTTGCTCTTTCTGGGGTCTGACCCAGCTGGTTTTGTATGGCCAGATTTCGAAGCAGCTCCAGAGGATCTACCAACCTTCCAGCCCGATGGTGACCACCAGACGTAACCAGGGCAGCGAGTGGGTTATTTTTGGCTCTCCCACTCTATTGTAAAAATATTCTTTTGAGGCGTTTAGCCGACGAGCACCTGTTTAGCTCGATTGCACTTTACTTACTGTCTGCCTACGGGCTGTAACATGATTGACAGATCCTAGGGTTGATCATGTATGACTAAAACTCTTGCTAGTCCTAGCATTTTGTAACGACTAGCTTCATGATCAGCTGAATATGTAATATTTGGGACGCCTTATTATTGTATATTTAATGATCATACATCTTGTAACATCTACTTACTTGCTTGTGATTGAGACAATAGGATTGTTCATGACCTTAAGAGACTGTTGGCTTGTAGTAAACCCTCATGTATCTAGACAGCCGTGACCGTATGATGAGATAGATTTCCATTTCGTTATATGTAGCTGGCTATGTCTGCCCCCGCTCTCCAGTATTCTGGTTCTGGGGCGTGACAACAGTATTGGACGGCATTATCATTTCCCCCAACTTATGCAACGATCCATTTTTCCCCAAGTTGTACTCCCGATTTAGCGTCCCGTAGGCACCAAATTGTCCGAGGCATCATAACCCGCGATCGACGTTTCATAATATTTTGCAGCACGTAAAATAGTCTATCTTTTTACTAGAAACTTAAACTTTCTGGTTTATGTGATAGACTTATATTTTTAGAGTGAATTACTCTAAATCGATACGTTTTTCCCGAGTTCTTGGACTTAGTGGATTGGCATGCAATTAACTTGGCATCGTTCGATTTGAATGAATTCGAAGCAAGGAATAAGTTTGTGGGACAGAGTAGAAAAGAAGGGGCCGAATCACCCACCGATTACTTTGCTTCGTGCAGGTCGTCGAAGCGCTACGCAACGTCAATCCTTAGTTACGCGAGCTCCTGCAATGGCACCAACACTTTGTTAGATTTTCCTTCTTTTCCCTTTGCATCAAAATTTGTAATTGCATCCATGAAAAACGACGCGAAAGCACTTCAATCAAGCCCAGCGGCAAAGCTCCAAGAAAACTATACAGCGGTCCGGTCCCGTCGAAGGGACTCTTATAGAGAGCTCACTCGCCGAGACGCAGCCCACTGCATCTAGGACTTATTCCAACAGAAGTCGTTCCATTAGTTGGATCGATTCTCGTAACTTTCGTCCAAATCGATTTGAATCGATGCCGCAAGGCGTTAACGTTTACCAAGCTTAGCGATCGAGTCAGATGGCCATCTAAGTTCCCGGCCGATCTGACTCGACGCAAGCATATTATGAAGTTCCGTCGCCTATCGAAAGCGGGGCGCTACACTAATGTTGTTGCAAATGCACTTAGTCGATACCCGATGGCAATGTTCTTGACCAAGGAGCGCCATTTGCTGGAGGACATGGAGAAGCTTGGATTGGAGATTGTACCGCCTGAGGAAGAGATGAAGAAACTGGGAAGAGAAGCCATTGTACCAGGAGCTGAATCATCATTGATGCAGTTGCAAGTGCGTTCAAGTCTGATGGATAGAGTCAAGGAGGCACAATTCCAAGACGAGACGCTTTGTAAACTCAGAGATCAAGTGCTGGCAGAAACACTTGAAGGATTCTCAATCGCCAGCGACGGAGCACTGAAGAATGGTACGAGGCTTTGCGTACCAACTGGCGAACTGAGGAACGAGATGATGCAAGAAGCGCACCAGTCGCAAATATTCCATACATCCTGGAGCCAACAAAATGTACCGGGATATGCGTACAATAGTGTGGTGGTACGGAATGAAGAGGGATGTATCCAGGTATGTGGCTAGATGTTTAATTTGTCTGCAAGTAAAATCTAGCAGACAGAGACCAGCAGGACTATTGCAGCCGCTCGACATCCCAGAGTGGAAATGGGAGCACATAACAATGGATTTCGTGTCGGGACTGCCTCGATCCCAAGGAGGGAAGGATGCCATTTGGATAATCGTAGACCGACTGACGAAGTCAACTCACTTTATCCCCTTCAAGGTTGGTTTATCCACCGAGAAGTTGGCAGCGCTATACATGCGGCACATCTACCGGATTCATGGAGTTCCAATAAGTATCGTATCTGACAGAGATACTAGATTTACCTCTCACTTTTGGAAGAGTTTGCATGACAGTTTGGGAACACAACTGAAGTTCAGCACCGCCTACCATCCCCAGACTGACGGACAATCAGAGAGAACAATCCAGACATTAGAAGACATGCTGAGATCCTGCGTCTTGAAATTTGGAGGGTCTTGGGAAGACCATTTGTACTTGGTAGAGTTCTCTTACAACAACAGCTACCAAGCTAACATCGGTATGGCACCGTTCGGGGCACTCTATGGACGTCGTTGCCGCACTCCACTTGCTTGGGACGACGTCGGAGAACGAGTATTGCTTGGACCTGAGATGGTGACCGATGCAGCAGAGAAAGTGAGAATGATCAGAGACAAGCTCAGGATTGCCCAAGACAGACAGAAGCATTGGACCGATAGAAGCCGACGGCCTTTGGAGTTTGAAGAAGGCGACAGTGTGTTTGTGAAAATCTCTCCTACCAGAGGAATAATCCGTTTCGGCAGAGCAGGAAAGTTAAGCCCAAGGTATATTGGTCCTTTTGAAGTACTCAACAGGATTGGAGAAGTGGCTTATCGGGTGGCTCTACCCCCAAGTCTCGAAGGCGTCCACAACGTCTTTCACGTTTCACAGCTGAGACGCTACATCCCGGACCCGAGCCATATCTTGGACCATTCGGAGCTGGAGATTGGACCCAGCCTCACAGTGCCGGAGAAGCCAGTGGCAATTTTGGACAGAGGCGAGAAGAGAACCAGGAACTCTGTGACGCCGATAGTCAGAGTTATGTGGCGGCACAACTCACCAGGCGAGTCGACCTGGGAGCGAGAAGACCAGATGCGGGAGCAGTACCCGTACTTGTTTGAGACTTAAGGTAACCCCTAACCCTGACTTTAATTTCGAGGACGAAATTTTCTAAGGAGGGAAGATTGTGAAACCCAGTTTTGTAATGTGAAATATTATTAATATTATAATATTATTACTATTATTATTAGTATTATTTATGAGTTTAAAAATTTATTTCAAAAATTAAATGTGGCTTTTGATTGCTGACCTGACCCGAGCCCGGACCAGATCCCCGAAACCCAGACCCGATCCTAACCCACCCATTTGAATTCTGATTTTTATTTATAAAAATAAATAAATAAATAAATTTTACTCTTTGAGTTGGTCCACCCGTGGACCAACTCCCCTCCCCACGTTTTTTTCCTCATTTCTCTTCCCTTCTTTCACTCCAGCTCACACACACACCCCTCCACCACAACTCCCTCCATTATAATACACACACACACACACATTCATCACCACCACTTCACTTCTCCTCTCATTTTCCTCACCTACTCCAGCAACTTCTCCCCACTTTTAAACTAACCCCACCACCACCTCACAAGAGGAACACCACCAGCACCTTTCCCTCTCCTTCCCCATCTCGTGTCCTCTCCCTTCCCCAACTCCAGAGCTCCCGAGCCCTCCGCCAACCCGCTCGCCGCCCATGCCCCGACGACCTCTCGGCCGCCCCGCTGGACCCCGACTCCTCGACGCCCCGACCAGGCCGCGCCCTCCAGCGGCGCCCGCGGCCCGCGCACCCCCGGACCCCGATCCAGCCCGCGCCCCGCGCGCTGTTCCCGTCGGCCGCCCCCGTGCCCGGCCAGCGCCCTCTCCGGCGCACCCAGCCCCGTCCAGCGCCTTCCTAGGCCGTGCCCTAGCGTCGCCATCCCGAGCCGTGCCCCGCCGATCTGGACAGCACTGTCCAGCGCTGTCCACGAGTTCCCGAGATCGTTTCCGCGGATTCGCGTGTCCCGAGTCCGAGGCAACCCTTCGGATTCCGTCGATTTGGGTAATTTCTGATTAATCATAGTAGTTCGTCCCTCCCGTGTCTGTGATGAGATTGGTCCATGAATTTCCTTCGGGAATTCGAGTTTTGGGTTACGTTTTGCTTCCGGGATTTTCCGAGAAATTTTCGGAAAAGCCCCTGTTAGTTTGGTTTTGATTTTCCGAAACTTTCGGAAATGAATTCTGTGAATATTTGGTTTTCGAATATTTTTCGAATTGTGCTGTGATGTTTTTGGGTTGGTTTCGGATTCCCGAATTCGTTTCGGATTTTTCGAATATTTCCGGAAACGTTTCTGTGAATATATTTTTATATAAAAGTTGGTTATGGAATTTAATTCATGGGTTTCCCTGGTTTGGAATACTTGCAGGAAAATATTGGCACACTTTTCCAGTTTTTGGGTTGACCGAAAATAGAAAAAATGCTGCCGGATTTTTCTAAAAATTTAATTATAATTTTTAAATAATTTTAAAATGGTTTTCGAAAAATATTAATATTTTGGATTTTGAGCGACGACCGTATTGGTCAATGGGCCCTGGCTAAGTGCAAACGAAACCGGCTTCGCCCGAACGTTGAGGCATTAGCCTATATAACGATTGGACCAATATCTGAGACTCATTAATAATTTAATTTATTTTTATTATTTAATTTATTCATAATTAAATTGTAGGAAGATTTTAGAACTAACAACTGTTTCTCTTATTTCAATTTATGTAAAATAAATTGTAATGGGCATAAGCCCAGCTTGTCTATTTTCTCTGTGACCTGTAATTTTGTAGCATAGGTTTTCTGTCATTCTCTGGTTTTGCGAGTTTTTTTTAGCGTACGCGTAAATCAAAAATAAATATTATTTTGAATAGAAAATTAATGAAGTTTTCTCACATTAAAATTTACAAGTTTTAATATTTAACAACGATCATATTTTTCTCATTAAATAAGAAATTTAGTTTTATATGTATAACTACGAAAACACAAAGTTTTAACCAAATAAATTGGTAACTACGAGTTTTTCCAAAATACAAAGTTAAACTGACATTTCCCTCGTTATTAATTACAACGCACCGATAAACGCGTTTTGGTTCGTGTTTAATAAATAAAGATTAAAACTGATTAGGACACAATTAGAGATTTCAACTAGCATAGTTAGCTTGGTAACCCTGGATTCTGAGTCAACTTCTCGAATGTAGGATTTCGAGGACGAGTCTAAATCCCATCTCGAAGTCTTCAACCCTTCAAGTCCAGTCCATTTTGAGGCAAGTACTTTTTGTGTTAGTTTACAATTATTTAATAATCGCTTTACTGCAAGTTTAAACCACGATGCAATACGAAACTCTCTCTGAGAGCACTGACTGATTGACTGTTGGGTACTGGGGGAATAGTGTAATGTTTATGACCACATCCAAATGATAACTTAGAACTGTATTAGCTTACCCCTCTTACACACGGGGATAAGCCATATCGTATCAATAGGATACTACTGTACAACCCAAGCCGGTCATATTCATTGCCTATTCAAATCACACTGTTTAACTGCTATAAAACTGTTTATTTCAAATTGTTTAAAAGTGCATGATTCTATTATTATTTTAACTGTCAAATTAGCATGAATTGTACTTTGCTCCCTCCTGACTGGAGATACATTTTTATAGGATATTGAGGATGCTGAGCTGTTAATCAACAGCTATTACGACCCGGTTCTGTACCCCGTGGTGCTGCCAGAGTCCCCTTTGGAGGACGCGGGGACTGAGGCCGATGAGCCGAATGCTTAGCTAGATTTTCTTTTCCAGTTTTGTTGTTTCTTTCAAAATTCTGTTTATTTGAATTCAGTAATTACTTCGGTACTTTTAATTCCAGTTGTATTTATTTCAATGTTTAATAAAGTTTTAAATTCCCGAATATTGAGTTGTGACAAATATAGATGTTGTTGTGGTTACCTGCTAATGGAACAGCTTACTGCCGCCGTCTCAACAACGGCGCAGGCTGGGCATGATCCGGTTCGACTCAATTATTTGGGATCGGATCGTGACAGTAGAGGTGGACTGCCAGAGTAGTGGCAGTCCTGTCTGTAACAGCCCTGAATTTCATCCGACATGAATGTTAAAATTGGCTTACCAAGAGTGCATCCGAAGCAAGAATGTGTTCTTCGGACATATCGGGACGAGAGTCTACTACATTCGATGACCCGGGTTCTTTCATGTTCCTTTTTTCTAAATTAAACACATATAAATCATTATTTATATGTGAAATTATTGTGAGAAAGTCTACAACTATATTAATTAGATGACATACCCATTAACGGATGAAGTCGATGACACTATAACAACAATTTGCACCCTAAATCTTCACAATGTCTTGGTTGAGAGAAAATTTGGGTTATGATTTACAATTTTATGACCTAGAATTTCTTAGGAGAAGAAAAGAGTGGAGCAGAAGGAAAGAATAGAGAGAGAAGAAGAGTAGGGAAATAAAATGAAGTTGCTATTTATATGATTTCTTGGGCTAGCCCCAAGTAAAAAATTTTGATGGCAAACTTGTAATTTTTTGCAAAATTTTTGGGATAGCCCCAAGTAATTTGTGTGGTGCCCTTAGAAAAAGCCTTCTTTATAGATCAAATTACCAAAAAGAAAGGAAAGAAAAAAAAAGGTGAGCAATAATTCTTCTGTGATCACATCACAAAACATTTTAGCTAGGACTGCCACACACAGGGCAGTCCTTCACAAGTGTAGGACTGCCCTGTGTGTGGCAGTCCTACTTGAAATGTCCTGTGATCACATATCCAACATGAAACACATATCACATATCCACACAAATAGTGCCAACACATATCACATATCCAACATATCATATATCACATATCCACACATATCCACACAAATAGTGCCAACACATATCACATATCCAACATATCAACATATCATATTTCATAGTTTAATGTATACAAAAGTGGTACTCTATAACCAAAATGCCAAAAAGTATACAAAAGTGGTCCTCCATATAACACATTGATACTCAGTCGATTTCGACGTCACAGTGGTCTGCAGGTAAGTCTCTTGGCTCCTCAAACTTCAACAACTTCTTACAATGGTCGATTTGATGATCGAAAGGTGTGGTCCAAGCTCTGGCTTCGACCGGTGCTCTTTTGTACCAAACTGTTGAAGGTGGAGGAACTGACGGCTCTGTATGACCGCTGTAGAGTGTTTTCAGTTTCTCCAATGCCCATGTGTAGTCTTCAAGTTTTTCACTCTTCATGAAGCAAAATGCCACCGGAAATGTTTTTCGAGTAGAGGTGAATCCGACAATATGAAGGAGAGGCATCTTGAACTTGTTGGTCTTGTACGTGCAATCAAGGACTAACACGTCGGCAAAAGACCTGGCCAGACTTGTGCAATCTGGATGAGCCCAAAAGATTGAAATTACTTCCTTACTCTGGGGATGTGTTCTATGGAACTCAACGTAATGATTATCGGCAAGCAACTTCAGCACTTCTTGCATCGCCATTCTTGATTTGGTCCGGACAACGTTCGAAGAAGATAGGGCGTTGTATATTGACCTCATCGTAGACAAGTTCTTCTCATCTTCATGCCGTATGACTGAATATATTTGTCTCGGTGCAACATCGGAAATGGACAAGTCTTCGGCTATCTTCTTCTCCGTAGGGTTCAACCGTCCGACATACGGATGACCCAATAGTGTCTCGGAAATCTCATGATTGTGGGTTCCATTCTTCACTTGTACTAACCACTTCCCTTCTTCTTCTTTTCTAATCTGGATCGTGAATGGACAACCACATTTCCTCTTTCCAGCTTTCTTTCTTAGAACTTTATTTTGGATAACTGTGTCTTTCTTGTGCGATCTGAACACACTACCTCTTTCACAGCCAACCATCAGACTTTGTCGTCCCGGGCGATTTCGGGCCGATCTGGATATCACTAGAACCAACTTGTTTTTCCGTCCAACTTCTCGACACCATTGTACCGCATCGTCGCTTGATTGAAACGAAAGATCGGTCCAAAATAAATGCCCTACATCGATTGCAATTGGAGCATGTACCGCAACCTCGGAAGATCGCAAGTCCTACAATAGAAGTTAAAAGTCAAAACTAAACAACTACATAAAGCGTATTATTATTTATAGAGGAGTCTGTACTTGGTCACAAGTTGAGACACTTCAAGCGTATCTGTCTGCAACATATAATCCTTAGTTCTCTAAAATTTAGTTATAAATGTAATATAGTTGCTACTTGAAAGTAACATCATAATGCCCAGACACAAACGGTGGTGAACTCATAAATAGTGAAATTCTTGCTTAATTTTGCTTTAACATATATCTGACATAATGAAATTCTTGCTTAATTTTACATTAAGCTTACAAGTTCTCAGTTTCAATTTTAGATATAAAGAAATGTTAACGTAGTATTATATGTTTGGTTCTGTTGCTATGTTTTCACTTTTCAACCTAGTGAGTGAAAAGTGAGAATTTAACTTTGAAAGCTTTGTAATAGTTCAATAGAAGATCATGTGTTAGCATGGGATTGGAAGATATAAACGAAGAAGTCAATTTTAACTGTAAATCCTTTCGTTGTAAGGAACATGCTTGATTACTAGGTGTTCTCTTTGATGTTTTACATATTCTCTGTTGTTTGTCACACATTTATCCTCTGGTCTTAATTGAAATTTTCATATTTTCTTGTCATATTTTCTTGGACACAGAGGACTGCCACAAATGTGACAGTCCTTCATATTTATAGGATTGCCACAAATGTGGCAGTCCTTCACATATATAGGACTGCCACATCTCTGGCAGTCCTATATATGTAAGGGACTGCCACATTTGTGGCAGTCCTCTGTGTCAAAGTCCAATTTTGGACCCGAAGTAAAGTTCAAGTGTAGTTACCACGAGGGTTTCCGATGCATCGAAGTGTTCTTCGAAAGTTGTGGGAGGAGAGTATCCAGCATTTGATGGTCCGGGTTGTTCCATTTTCTATTTTTTTCTACATTAAACACAAAATTCAACTTTTATATGTAAAATTTAGGTTAAAACTTAAAATATTACACAAAAATAAATTCGACGACTTACAAATTAATGGGAGAAGTGTTTGACACTGTATTCTCCCAAAAATTTTAGGTTGGGGGACAATTTCACCTAGCTAGGGTTAATTATAGGTTTATATGAGGTGGAGAAACAAAGAGTGGAGGAAGAGAAGTAGTAGAGGGAGGAAGAAAGAGAGAGATGAAATCTAAAATCAAATTGGCTTATATAGTGTTTTTTGGGCTGCCCCATAGTAAAAAAATCCAATGGCAAACTTGTAATTTTTTTAAAAAATTTTTTGGTTGCCCCTTAGTAAGAGCATCTCCAACCCTATTGTCTTATTTTGTGTTGTGAATCCTATGTGGCATGAGGGACAAGACAATGTCTTGTATAGGTGGCAAGGTTATATTCA
The DNA here is from genome assembly GCA_029216955.1 of Iris pallida. Classification (NCBI taxonomy): domain Eukaryota; kingdom Viridiplantae; phylum Streptophyta; class Magnoliopsida; order Asparagales; family Iridaceae; genus Iris; species Iris pallida. The sequence continues at coordinate 1,010,230 of JANAVB010004798.1, forward strand.
CAAATGACAATGGGTTTAAAAAGTCATCTCCAATGCAAAAGTATTGAGAAGACAATACAAATAATTTTTTACAACTTTCAAGACAACTTTTACTCTTCTACTTCTTTTTTATAAATATTGTTATTCACAAATGATGATGTGGACATAAAGACATTGTGAAGTGCATTGTCTAGATCTAGACAACCAACTTCACATTGTCTTTGCCATGTCAACTCCACACTTTATTTCACATTTGCATTGGAGAAGTACTTTTGGAAAAAATGGTTGTCATTCCTATGTGGCAACCATTTTTTTCAAACTCACAATAGGGTTGGAGATGCTCTAGTTGTGGAGGTGCCCCTAAAAAAAACCTTTTTTTTTTTTTTTCCCATCAAAAACCCTAAGTTCTATTTCTGTAGGTGCATCATCGTCGTTTTCTTCTTCTTGTCTGTTAGGGTTTGGCCATCGCGTGAAAGATCCCACCTTTCTTCGTTCCGGCAATGGTGAGTTATCCATTTGGGTTTCGTTCCTTCACCATCTCCTCTACATAAGGAAAATTTACTAATCTGTATGCTTTCTCTTCTTGATCGTCGTCCAAAGTCGGACATAAGAAAATGGTTCATGAAGCAGCACGATAAGCCCCCGAAGCCCTCGTCGGCGCCGGCGCCGGCGCCGGAGAATTCGAAGCCTCGGAAGCCCGCGGCGCCGTCGCCGCCGGAGAACTCGGGGAGAAAGAAGACGAGCAAGTATTTCGCTGCTCCGGAGGAGGAAGTCGATGCGGCTGCGACGGCGACTGGAAGGACTCCTGCGAAGAGGCAGCCTCACAAAGCTGCCGACGACGTCAAGCCCCCCGCGGCCAAGAAGGTCCACAAGGAGGAAGAGGAGGATGACGAGTTTGAGCCCCACACCAAGACCTCCAAGAAGCTGAAGGGCGCGGGTGGCGTGGGGATCGCTAAGAAGAAGGTTGTTGTAGACGAGAGTGAAGATGAGGGAGACGATGTGAAAACCCCTACGAAGTCTGCCGGGAGGGGTCGGGGCAGAGGGAGGGGGTCGGGGCAGAGGGAGAAGGTTGTTGTGGACGAGAGCGAAGATGAGGGAGACGATGTAAAAACCCCTACGAAGTCTGCCGGGAGGGGTCGGGGCAGAGGGAGGGGGTCGGGTTCTCTGCCCGAGAATGGGAAGGGGAGAGGAGGAGGAGGAGGGAGGGGTGGGTTTATGAATTTTGGTGAAAGGAAGGATCCACCGCACAAAGGAGAGAAAGTAATTCAGTTGACACACCCGAATGCATATATGAAAAAAATGATTAGAATTTTCATAACAACCGTGATCTGTTTATGACATTGTTACAGGAAGTGCCGGAGGGTGCTCCTGATTGCTTAGCTGGTCTGACTTTCGTAATAAGCGGCACACTTGATAGGTGATGCTGGATTCTATTACAACTAAATTTTACTGATTTAGTGTGCTTTATTATGTAGTCTCTCAATATTATTGTCGGGTTGGCAGTGCACTTTCTAATTTGGACCAGGGTTATCATGTGCAGTTTGGAACGGGAGGAGGCAGAAGATTTAATTAAACGACACGGTGGCCGGGTTACCAGCTCTGTCAGCAAGAAAACGGTGAAATATTTGATCTTTGAGTAAGGCTGTTCGTATGTTGTAATGGTTCTTGGGCTTATAAATTTTCATTGTCCTTTGAAAGAATTTCCTTTTAGCGGATGAAGATATTGGTGGAAGGAAATCTGAGAAAGCCAAAGAGCTGGGGTATGCTGTCGCTTGTTTCTATTCCATTTATTCCCTTTATCTTCTCGTTTTTCTCATTATTTCATAAGTACCTTCATGTGCTTTGCAGTACTGCATTTCTGACTGAGGATGGATTGTTTGATATGATCCGGAAATCAAAGCCTACAACCAAATCTATAAGTAAAGACACCAAGAGAAGCCCGGTAAAGGTAGACAAGTCACCGATAAAGAGCACCCCTGTGAAGGCAGTGGCAAAAGGTGTATCTAAGTTTGTTCAGATCCTCATTATCTTTTGCTGGTTTAACTTTTCTATCCATAGAAAGCTTTCATCAATTTTGGGATATATTGAGAATAGTTTGTAGTATCGGCTGCAACTGATACCGACGTTAGTGGTCTCTTTCCTAGTCAATTTGGGATTGAGAAAGTTTGTAGTATCAGCCGATAGTGACTGCAACTGATACCGACGTTGGTGGTCTCTCTCATAGTCAATTTGGGAGAGAAAATTGAACGGAAAAGATATAAAAATGAAAAGAGTGTCAACGCAATGATTCACCGACAATGTTACAATGTAGCTGTATGATTCCTTAGTGAGAAATTGTAACAATTACCATTTGCCGAAGTTGTATATCTATAAATTCACAACACTCATCGATATTTATATTATTCTATTTAAAAGCAACATATAATGTATAAAATTATGTCTAAATGTATCAATTTTTTTTAGTTTTTTAAAAGTTTTTTTTTAATATCATTTGTCTTTTTTGAAACGAATAATCCGACCCGAAACCGCTGATAATGCCGATATCGCTGATCCCAATACTCATAGGAATGGTCCGATTCCGATATCGATACTACGAACCTTGATATTGACATCATGTTGGTTGTGTACATACGATTATACATAACCAAGGGAGTCCTCTGGCTCAGTTCCACAAAGCTGAGATGAATTGCTTTGACTATTATCGGATGGTGGTGGCGGCTATGGATGTGTCTGTGGGCGGGATTAATTTCCGGTTACTTCAGCTACGCTGGGAAGTTTTTTATGATGTAACAACTGAGCCCATGCATCACCTTAGACGACGTAATTGTTTGGAGACCATATTATCGCTATACTGTTGGAAACCTCGAGAAGTATATTCATTTTCACATGCTTGTAAACTGGTATGTCACACATTGAATTTTAGAAGGTAGTTTTAATCTATGTTGCGCGGATACAGATTCGACAAGATACGTTTCAGACACAGTCACACAAATCCGGCACCTATTTTGGTATGTCCTAGTGTGTTTTGGAGTGTCCATGTGTGTATGATATGCATGTCCGACACGACATGACACGGAGATGACATGAAAAAATTGTGTAAACGCAATGATTTAGTGTATCGATATGATTCCTTAGTGAGAAATTGTAACAATTACCATTTGCCGAAGTTGTATATCTATAAATTGACAACACTCGTCCATATTGATATTATTCCATTTAAAACTAACGATAAACAACATATAATATATAAAATGCTAAATGTATCAAATATATTTTAGCTTTTTTAAAGAATTTTTTTAATCATTTTTGTCTACTCCGATATGAAACTGTTGATAATGCCGATATCGCCAATCCCAATAGTAATAGGAAGGGCCAGATTCCGATATAGATACTGCAAACCTTGATATTGACATCATGTTGGTTGTGTACATACGTTTATACATAACTAAAGGAGTCCTCTGGCTCAGTTCCACAAAGCTGAGATGAATTGCTTGGATTATTATCGGGTGGTGGCTGTGGCTCCATCCTTCTCGCCCCTTTCTTCTCTTCTCACCCTTTCCTCCTATTTCCACGGCCACAAGATCTTTTGCATGCCTCGGTCCACAATCATCTTTTCCTCCACAAATAGGTCTACCCTTAAACCCGCAATTAATTCCAACTGTACACTTTGCCTTCTCATAGATGGTATACATAAGAAAAATACGGGACTCTTCATCTGGCCCACTTAAGTTGGATGCTTTGATCTGAAATTGCTCCTATGTGCCTGGCACCCCTTTTTAAGGATACTTGATTTAGATGAACCCAAAGGGCCAAAGGATACAGTGCATTGGCCAAGCAAAACAATCAGGAATAACCCCCGAGCCAGATTTATTCAGTTACCAAACAAGGTTGATGCATCACATGTTACTATTTCAGAGGACATGTTGCATCATACTAATGTAGTTCAAGGGAAGGAAGGCATGGAGCTGCACTGTACTCATTTGGAGTCTGACTAAACATCGGGCACACAAAAAAATCTGGAAATCTGAGTTGACAGAAGTCGAGCTCTCACAAATTAGTGAGCCTTGACCACTTGGAGGATCTTAATGTTTTGTTCACCTTTCTTCGAGGTTGAGGACGTCATCTAGGTGTGCAAAGATTGAAGTCGTTGAGTAAGTAGCAAAACTGTACAACAAAAGATTGGTTTCAGCAAAATTGGTACAACAGGTAGCTGCCTAATCGCCATATTGAGACCACCAACTGCAAACACCTTTTGAGTTGTTGTCAAAAAAACTGCAAACACCTTTGAGTCATTTTAGGGGTTTTAAGCAGTTTTTTCAAGTAAGATTTATGTGATATTTCTTGTTGTAAAAGGACATTGTAATTAAACAAAGTCCACCAAGAAACAAAGTCCTCTTGATTGTAGGTTAGTCTATAGAAGGAATTCCTTTTTGGCCTGGTGATCTAATGGGAGAACAGGAGACTTCGTAATTTTCAACCAACACAAAGGAAGAGAAATAGTTGTGCCTAATGTTCCTTTTAATATCTCCCTATTTAACCTCCTATCTCTTGTATTTTACTTAATTTATTCTTTTCTAAAGTGTTGAAGCCCAAGAATTTGATACTCCGATTGCAATCACATCAACTCATACTCATAAATAGGGTCTGGTACCTTCACAGATGTCATGTTTTTGAATTAGCTCTCCACTATTCTTAGAAATAAACACATCTATAGTTTCTCTAAGTATCCCAATAAAATTCTGAGAAACAGAGACCAAGGAATTTCATTGTCCATCCACCACGTACGAAGAGAGGGGCCCTTTAATGCTAACCTTTTAGATGGGCTTATGGTGATAGGAAATGGATCATTTTTTTTCCTAATTGTCCTAAAGCTAGTAGATACTCTGTTGTACATGCCCTACTTTATTTCATCTTCTGATTCACTGTGATGTCAAATTGTGCTATATTTGCCAGTCATTACCCAATCTGTCCTGTGTTATTCTTAAATGTTGTTTTAGTATCTCCTTCTCTTGAATATCCATCTAAGAAGTATCTTATGTATGTCTTATGAATGTGGGTGCTGTAGATGATCAAGTTGGATTTGCAAGTAAGAAAAGCACTGTAAAAACTGTGCCCTCAAGTGCCTCCCCTAAGAAGCAAAAAGGGAAAACTGGTGAGAACAATTCATTGACATGGACTGAAAAATACCGACCAAAAGTTCCAAATGAGATCATTGGCAACCAATCTATTGTATGTAATTCTGCCTTTATATCTGGAATCCTTCTCCTGACTTTGATTTCCTTTCAGAATTTACTGTGTTTTGGCATATGTAGGTCAAACAACTTCAGGATTGGCTTGCACAATGGCACCAACAGTTTCTGCACAATGGCCCAAAAGGAAAGGGCAAAAAACAGAACGATAGTGGATCAAAAAAAGCTGTACTGATGAGTGGATCACCTGGGATTGGCAAAACTACTTCAGCAAAACTAATCAGTCAGATGCTGGGGTTCCAAACAATTGAGGTGCATATTTGCTTTGCAAGAATAATTACACACGTAGAGTGTATGTGTATGTACATATATAAGCACATGTAGATATTTGATGTAGGTTTTACTGTGCAAGCAAGACTCATGTTTTGATGTCTAGGTCATGCAAAAGTATGACATTGGTTGCTTCCCCCGTTTATATAGTCTGTACATATTATGCAGGTAAATGCAAGTGTCAACCGGGGGAAGGCTGATTCTAAGATTAATAAAGGAATTGGTGGAAATAATTCAAATTCTATCAAAGAACTCATTGACAATGAAGCCGTTGACAAGAATTGGTTAGTATTATCAATTTTAATAATATACTTTACTATAGTACCGATGGTTTCTTCTTAGCATTCTTTACTTACAACAATAGGTCCAAGCGTCCAAAATCTGTGTTAATCATGGATGAGGTCGATGGCATGTCTGCTGGAGATAGGGGTGGAGTTGCTGATCTTATTAATAGCATAAAAGGTTCCAAAATTCCTATAATTTGCATCTGTAATGACCGTTATAGTCAGAAACTTAAGAGTCTCGTCAACTACTGCTTGGCACTAAACTTCAGGAAGCCTACCAAACAGCAGGTATATACTTTGCATGTTGATTTCTTAGGATGAAGCTTTCTTACTTCCTCCTGGTAGGTGCACTAGTTCTTTGAAATTGGATTACCTATCATATACCTGATTCAGAAACTTGTTTTTTGCTTGTCTATGGTTTGGTCTAAGCAAAACATATTATATATTGTCAACTGACTCTGTTTGAATTTGATTTTGGTTATTTGAGTTGAAAAGTTTCTAAGAGAATGCCATTCCTTTCCTCTTTCCTTAACGTGTCATCGAGATGAATGCAATTCCCTAGCAAATTGTATCGTCGTACCTCTTTGTCTAGACTCTTTATAGTCCAAGGGAACTTGGAGGATGCTCCTTGGTTGCATGAGCTTAAACTGCATAGCCAAAAAATAGGTCTACTACCCGCCAATTGGCCATCTAGGGTTGATGGCATTGCCCTCTCACGCTCATAACAACCTTGTCTAGGAATTTGGTACCAACGTAGAGGGTTGACGTAACGTCGACAGCTGGTCATAATTTTTTTTGTCAAATCTTTTTATGGAATTTCTTATGCTCCAATGCCGTTCGATACCATTCTGACTGGAGATGGATTGGATAATGATGGCGGCGAAGTTAAAACATTTCTAATATTATAGCATTAAAGATTATAAGATTCTCAGGAGATTGAGCAAATTTGTAATTTTATATTTAAATTCATATTAGTTGCCATTATTTTGGCAATGTTATTTACATTAGCGGTTTTATACCAACTGAACATGCAATTATCATCATAATATTGTGGTTAGCAATCAATTTATTCGTTAACTTATTATTTTATAGCACAAGATATCAAATAATTGCTAGGTGTTGGCATCGATCAGGCCAATAACTTTTTGCTTTTGGATGTCAGTTCAGCTCACCAAAACCATTGGTGTCTCAACTTTCGATGTAAGTTGTTTTTTAGTGGAGTGCAATTGGTGATACCTTAAAGATATGATAAGTATGATCAGCTGGCCATTGGATATACATTGTTTAGCACCAACTACTAGATATAGAGATAGACTAGTGATTGTGTTATCAGACAAACCTATGAAAGTCATTTTTCGTTTGGAATGTGGGTTCCATTCAGTCATTGGTTAAGATGCTAGCTGATTGCTCAGTTACTAGCCAGTGAAATATGTCCACAGGGTTTACAAGCTGAATGCTTAATCTCTATCATGTCAAAGCAGTGTTCTAATAAAAGGATTAACTGGCCGACTAATTGTCCGCTTTATTGGTTAATTGGGTGGTCGCTTAATCAGGAATTCAAAGTCGATGCATAATTATGATCAATCGGAACCATCCATGAACAGTGCGTGTAATGAAAGCCGCTTAATGTAACATTGCACGTAAGTAGAACAAGTTGTTTGTAAATTATAGTGCTTGGTACGTATTGCTTTGTTGGTCAAGCTTTGAATTGGCTTCGATAATTGATTTCTACATATGATGTGGCAGATGGCAAAGAGATTGATGCAAATTGCAAACGCTGAAGGTATTCAAGTCAATGAGGTACACACAAAGTTAATATGATTACCACTTATATTATGTTCCGTTTGAGGACTCTGCAGTGTTCACAAGTGAGCTTTCTCTAATGATAATATTCTTGAAGTTGTAGAAGGCCTTCTTTTGTACTATCTTGTGCAATGTTCCTTCCCAATTGTATCCATAAATAAATGGTGTTAGGGATTACCATTTTTTTTTATACAACTTGCAGTTCCCCTCACTTAAAATAAATATATATTGACCTTATCTGTCTGTCTCATCCTTGGTCAACTCAACAGATTGCACTTGAAGAACTTGCAGATAGAGTTAATGGAGATATGCGGATGGCGCTAAATCAGTTGCAGTATATGAGCCTCTCGCACTCAGTAATCAAATATGATGATATAAGAGAACGGCTACTAAGTAGTGCAAAGGACGAAGATATTTCACCTTTCACAGCCGTTGACAAGTATGACCTATATGCTACCTCAATCTTCTGCAAATATGTCTTTATAAAGCCAATTAATAGTTGTATCAAAGCTTATCTTCTGGTTCCTATTCCTTGTATGATCTTTTTTCCCTCAATGTTTGATGTTTTCATGCCATTAACCAGATCTGTGTAGATGAAAAGATTTACTTTTACCGTTTTCAAAATAGTTAGATTCTCTTGCATATCAAGCGTCAGGCAGAATAGTGCTTTCACATTTTCAAATCGTTAACTCCATCATAGAAAATTAGAAGGGATAAATATATATCCCTTTTTCTATGCTGGAGTTAACGATTTGAAAATGTGAAAGCACAAGTATGCCTGATGTGTGTGTGTGTATAATGGAAGCCAATACTTAACAGCTCCGGGTGTAACTTCATATAAATATCATGCTAGATAGCTCTGTATATTTTCAGTAGTCTTTACAATAATTTGGGTTGATTAACAATATTCTATTTATCAAAGTGCAGAAATTATTGAGATGTATTTGATGCAAACTAGTTTTCATGTTGCAGTTCACAGATTTCTTTTACCCTTCACATTTCAATAAAATCTATTGAATAGAAATATAAACTTTGCTTTTTGAAAAATTAACGTCATCTTTAGGCATTACTATGCATAGGCTCAAGTTGTGCGAGGCATATTTATCATTCAGGTATTGCTGTGCTTCAATGAAACCTCTGTAGACATGTCTTTAGGCATTTTGACGACCAATTCTCAAAATGTTTCTAGATAAAGTTCAGCATAATGTATATTACACTGATTGGAAACAATCTTGAGGATTACTCCACATATGTGAAAAGGCGATATCATCAACAGGTAGCATTGGGATTGCTAGTGGACTAAATAAATATCTTAGAATCACACAAAGAACTTGGGATGACATCAAAAGGACTTTGCATTAGTGTTAAGAGTGTCTCAATTTTTATTCATAAACTTCCATGAGAAAACTACCTGTTCGCGTCTTCAAATTAACTTCAAAATAGTTAAGACTTCTCACTAACAGATAATTCCGCAACCAATAGACAAATATCATAATCCTAGAAAAGCTCTATCGAAATTAGAGATAAGCCAGAACCAAAATCAACTTTATATCCAAATCCAGATTTAATGTTAAAAGTAAATTCGAATGCAAATTCAAATATGCTCGATTACCCCCCACCCCACTCACAAAAAAAGCAAGCCCAATGAAACAATCATAAAGAACAAACACAGTATGCCTTGCTTTGTTCTGCATCACACTATGTGAAGCATATTGGCCTCATCCTCACCTCAAAAGGGCTACTCATATGGTATGTGCCAACTTATGCTTAAATGTCTTTAGGCTAATTCAAGAGGAATTATTAAAGTATTTCAAAGAATATCATTATTTAGATTACTTTTAAGAGTGTTAACATGAAATGTTTTATGAAATCATAATATTTTGCCTAAGTGCTTGAAAATCCTGATTTTACTATTCTGGTAGTGTAATATCTACATCTGAAAGGAATTTCTGTTAGTTTTTTTCTTCTCTCTAGGACTCTATATGACCTGTCTTGATGAATTTTGTTTGTTTTTTTACTTTGAGATCATATCTGAAAGTGCTACTAGAAACCTAGTAGCCTTTTGTCCATTTTGATAGCCTCTCTTCCTTTCTTGCATTTATCAAAAAGCGGGATGTTTAGATTCTTTCAAAGGGCAGTGCTGTCTGCTTTTGGCTGGGGGCCAAATTGGACTTACTCAAATTGAGTGAGAATAATGGATGAAACAGGAATTCTCTAGAAGATAATGCAAGTGGATTGATAATTTGAATTGTTGGATCCATCAATTTTGAATGTGGTGATTCTGAGCAAAAATGATTTATGGGGTCATATTTTTAGATGATAAAGGTTTTAAACGTGAGCTTCACCTTATTCTATCATACTCAGATGTATTAATTGAGATTATCATTTGTAGCTAGATTTTGAAGAACGTACTAAACATGCACCTGTTATCATAAAACTTGACCGCTACTCATGGAAATACAAATGCAGAAGGTTTGTTTTGCGTCAAGTCTGGCTCAGGTTAACCAAACTTGAGTTTAGGCTTGATTTAGGTGATCTGACTCCTTTTTCAAGCATGCATGTGAGTTTAAAAGACAACCCCTCTCCCCAAACATTTTGGAAAGAGAACGAAAAACTCTACAACTCATTCCAAAGGTTTCCACATACTGTTGTCTAGACATCAAAATCTGCAGTGAAAATCAGAGCATGAATTCTGTAAGATTTTAATTAGGATTACTTAAGATATATGAATATGCATTAGTTTAGATTTGTATTTGAGCTAAGATTTTTATTTTACTTGCTTTAAATAAATTCAAATCCTTTTGGGATTGGAAGATATAATTCTTTTAAGCCTATAAATTGGCAAGAGTTTTGAGGCCTTTTTTTACACAACACACACCAGGGCTCGAAGGCCGCCTCACCAATGGAGGATATGAACAATGATTTTGAGATTGTAATCATTTTTGACATTAAATTGTGTGAACTAGTGGATTCCAGCTATTTGAACGTGTCTCTGGATCCAGACTTTGCTCGTGGATATGGTGCCAACCTATTCAGGTTCGGGCTGTTCTGCACTTTAGTGACATCTTCTAGGGCATGGCTGTGTTTTGGCATATCTCCCTGATTTTGAAAGATACGGAAAAAAAATATATCTACAATTCGTGTTTGAAACACGATATGATTTTTAAGCCTCAAAATCTACAGTGAAGTCAGAGCAAGAATTCTGGGTGGAGGTTGGGAAGTTTCTTTTAAATAGTATTCTTATATATGGGTTACTATTAGATCTAGATTTGAGTCAATTTAAGTAAATTTATGTTGAGAATGAGGCTACTAAACTCAATGGGGGTAGTTCTATTGATGTAGTGTGAGTACATATTTGTAGAATTTGAGTCTCCCTATATTGTACATAATTGACAAAGGACAAAAGATGCAGAACATAGAAATACTAAGTATGGACATACAGGTCTAATTACTCTAACACTCCCCCTTACCTTCAAGCATACATATCAGGCATGCCTAGCATATTACATAATGCAGAGAACCTGATAGAAACTAGCAGCTTTATAAACAAATTGGCGGTATGATCTTTGGCACGAGTAAAGAGAGTGCAATTCTTCTTGCTTGTAACTGCACCTCACACGAAGTGACAATCCACTTCAATATGGTTTGGTTCTCTTGTGAAATAATAGCTTGCTAAGCTATGAAAATGATAACTTGGTTATCACAATGCATAGGCAATGGTTTAGGCCTCAACCATATCATCTCACCAATAGTATGAGCCATAGCTTTGTATTTTGCCTTTTCACTCGATCAAGCCACCACAATCTGTTTCTTACTCACCCGTCTAGGTGACGAGATTGCCACGAACATAAGTGCAATAGGCAGATGTAGATCTCCTATTTCCCTCCGATCCCGCATAATTAACATTAAAATAAGACTTGATATTGTGATGTTCATGGCCAGGATACCCCTTTACATATTTCAAAATCCTTTTGCATCTTATTGATATCGTTTGGGGTTTTCTGTAACTTGACTTATTAGACCCACAAGGAAGGAAGCATCTGGTCTAGTAACGGTTAGGTAGATCAGCTTATGCACCGGTCTTCTATGGTGAGACTTATCTTTGAGATCTTCATCCTTATCATATCACAAATCACGGCCATGCTCCATATAAGTATCAACCGGTTTAGCACCAGGTAATTCGTTTTCCTGTAGCAAGTCCATGCCATATATTCTTTGAATGAGAACAACTCCTTGTTTGTCCTGGAAATTTGCAAGATTGTCCCAAATCTTTGGTAAGGAAGTGCTTCTGGAGATATTCATTGGTTTGATTGATGAGCATCACTGTTTGAAGAATATCATCAACATCAATAATCAAGATAACAATCTCATACTCGGTATTTCTGACAATGACAGAACAATATGCATGAGTGCACCGGAATTCCACTCCTATAACCACTTGGCTAAACTTCTCAGACCACGCATGAGGTTCTGTTTGAGACAATAAATAACCTTCTTCGTCTTGTATAGCTTACATAATTCTCATGAGCAACCAAGAATTTGCTCCACACATACCTCTTTAGTTCGGTCACCATAAAAGAAGGCATTCTTAACATCAAGTTATAACATCAAATGTAAAACCTAAAACAACCATTTGGCTACATAAATTTCCCTTCAGATTCTTTTGATTTTGGTTAGTGGTTGAAGTTGAGAGAGATTTAGAACATGGTTAGGTTTGACAGTAAGTTTTTTTTGCTGCTGTGACATTGCTCGCAAACAACTCTATTCTTTTATTAGTAAGTTTGGGAGTTTTCTTTTGATTTCATCTTGGTATGAATTTGGATCTGTAGCTGCACCTATTTAGTACTAAACTAGAACTTTCATGAATGACACATGAAATTGACAATGGCCTCTGATCTTGCATCTACTATAAGTGCCAAAGTTCCTAAGAATGATTGTATCAGCCTCCTTGAGAAGTTGATGTCATTGTACGCCAAGCAAATTGAAGAATTGCATTGTCCATGAACCGTGTTGATGCTGCTCGCCTTCAAGGTTGTGTCCGAATTGATTGGGCTGGAAGATAAAATTGACAACAATTTCCTGCCAATAATATCTGGTGGGGTTACTCTTACTGACAGTGTGTTGTTGCTTCGACTGCATGTGGCTGTACCATCATAGCTATTGCATGTGGATATAATAGCCAAGCTTATATGACTGCGGTTGCTTACATCTTCCCTGCTGCCTCTGTCCTTCTACCTTGATGGTTACAGTCAATTCGATGTTAGTTAGCTCAAAGCCCTCTCTTGCATGTAGATACTTTGGCAAGGAATGCCACCAGAGCACGGGCTGACAGCCAATCGTAAATACTTTGTCAATGCTTTTACGGAGCTCTCTTGTGCTCCAAAGTTGTTCCAATTCACGGGGCCATGGGAGAAGGTGTAGAAGTTTTAGGACAATGATGGTAGATGATTGAAGAAATCTTGGTACCCATTGGGGAGGGTGGCCATGCTTTGGTGTCATGTTGCTATGGTGGCTGGAGAAACTACTCTTTGAAGATAACTTAAGAGGTAATTTCAAGAAAGTGTTTGGAATCTTTGGATCACTTCTTGAAGGTGAAAGTATGTCATTGAAAGTATTAACTCATCCTCTGCTTTGAAGATTTTTTTTTTGCCGACTACTTAGTATTACTGCTGGAATTTTTTTTCTCCTACTGGTTGTTTGCTTCTTCGTAAGTTGTGGATTTCTGGTTTTGTAACCACAGTTTGGGAATTTTATTTTTTTCTTGTATAGGTTAGTTTACTTATTCACCGAGTTTTTTTAATCCTTTTCATAGACTAAGGATGCTTATAATCAATTATATATTAAGCGGTTTCCATTACACGATCAGTAGGAGAAACAATTAAGCAGCCAATTGGAATTTTTGACTAATCGGTCTATGGCTGGCTGGCTACCTACTAAACGGATTACTCAGACGATTAATCAATTTTTGCAGCCAATTGAAAAGTTTGATTATTCGGCAACCCGATTAATCGGATTAAACGCTGGTTGCTCAGCCAATTTAATCACTGATTAATAGTTTTTAGAACACTTCTAAATTAGCTACAATAGTATTTAATCCCCCTGCTGAATCTAGCTTCTCCGTGTTATATTTATAGACTTCTCTAATGATTTTCTTTAGCGGAATCTGCTCCTGCCCTTGTGCTTGAATAGCTTTGCATAGTTGGTATATATTAATCTGCCATAGTTTTGTAGGTTATTTGGTTTCAATGGTGGGAAGTTGCGAATGGATGAGAGGATTGATTTTTGCATGAGTGATCCTGACTTGGTTCCCCTTATTATTCAGGTTAGCACTAAACACACAGAGACAACTTTTGAACAGGTTTTCTATGGCATTACGAAATTCATATATAATTGGTAGGTATAAGAAACTGTAACAAGATGATACTTAACATTTTCCCTTCTTGAAATATGGTCCGTATTTGCTAATTCTTTCAGTTCTCTTACATAATGATCCTTCTTCGTTTTGTCTTGTTACATAGACTTATTATTCATCTATTATTAACAGGTTAACCCTTAAGTTGAAATGCAATTGAGACTATATCAAATTAGGAGAGTTGCCATGATTTGCATCCTTCGCTTTCTTGCTCTGATCTGTTTACATGAGCTGGATATCACTTCAACTGTAGTCTGTAATGAATTCTGCTTCAATCAAATACCTTGGTAGTGTTTCTAGGTTGATGAGCTTAAATGGCATGACTAATAAGGTAGATATACATACCAGCCAACTGGACTTGTAGGTTTATGGGAAGGCCGCCTCTTGCTTAGCTACCTTCTGTAGGAATTTGGCACCACCATAGTGGTTTATGTCGGGTTGAAAGCTGGTCATAAAACTCCCGTCACTTGTACTTTGAAGCTTTCTAGAGCTCCATTGCTGGCCCTATTCCTATGGGAATCTTTGCTGGTATTCTTTAGCTGTTAGAATTCCCTTTTACTGCAACCACATTACATCATATTGTTGGGGTTAAATTCTATATGTTGGATAATGTGAGTAACTGCTGGAAATTGGGAGGTTCTTCGCTGATTTGAGTTCTAGGGTACAAAAACTGGGTGTTTTTGGGGAAATTTCTGAGCAACCCTAATTTTCCTATATATTTCTGAATTGGTTATGCCTTTGTCAATACTATTTAACATCACCAGTTGAAGGGAAAAGAACGGGAAGGTGATGATGGACAAGGGGCGTCCCCAAGTAGGATCCGAACATACTGCCAATGAGTTTATATGGAAGAAGTAGGCATCCCCAATTAGGATCCAAACATAATGTAGCTCTATTAGTGCTCATACTAGATGGACTTAAATTAACATTAATCTTTTATCTGGAAGTAGGGTAGTGGAACTCGGTTACATCACGGCATGTTTGGGTTACATCATGGCGTGTTGGTGTAGTTGTGAACTTGATTTCTGTTTTGATGCCTGCATGGCTTTACAGTTGCCAATACATAACTGTTTTGACATTGCTGTAAGTGTTGATTCATGCATGCTCCTTGTTCAGGGTGTTTTCATCTTTTCCATTTTTACGTGAAGTCTCTTAGTAGGCATTCTAATGTTGCATACAAATCATTGAAGTTTAAACATAAGCACATTATCATTTACTGGAACTTATCTCAAAGGACTTGTGCCAGTCACACTACAATCAACTAAAGAACTGTGGATGAAGGAGCTTTTGTCAATAAATTTAGCAATTTCATTGTAAATACATAAAATCATCATCATAATTTTGATTGTGAAGGGTCCGGATACGTGCCCAAATATTTATTTATTTTAGGTTGTATTTCATTGTAAATACATAAAATCATCATCATATAAGTGCAATAATGCATGCGAATTTGAGGTTGATAACTATTTTAGCAACTAAAGTAAAGCATACGTGCCCAAATCTTTTTTTATTTTCAATTTAATCTCGGGTACTTTGTGTGTACTATTTTGTTTATCATGAACTTTCCCTCCATGTACCCAACAGCTTGATCTGAACTTGATAATACCGTCTTTGAGTTCCCCTGCTGGCAATGAAGAACTGAAAGAGGTTTTCGCAACGTTGGATGATATTTAGACTAAATTCTGGCGAATCTGTCGATACAATCGATATTGCTTCCTACAAGTTTGCATGAAGAGAAGGATAATGCTTTAATGTAGGTATTATGAAGAAAGAGTCAATCAGGAATGAGATATGAATTGACTCTAGTATAGAGCAAGAACACTTCACTCGTGCTTTTCCTATTGTAATCGATCTCCTTATGTTCCATTTTGGTAAGGGTAAACATGAGTGATAGTTAGAAGGCTAATTTGCAACTAAATACCATGAGCTTTCTCTGATTTTGCAAGTTGTTACTATCAAAATAAACCTCCTTAGAAACCAAAATTTCTTTATTTTTAAACCTAAACTACATATTTTTTGACTAAAATTCATTTGATGATACAAGTATCTTATATTTTTAGAAATTGTGGAACATAACACTAAAGATGTCTACAATTACCTACGACTTTCCATCAACTCAAGTACCTTTTTTGTGGCTAGAAATTTTAAGCTCAATCTACAATCTATCTGCAAAAAAAGATTTTCTCTCATCTAGTAGGTCATTTTTTCTTTGTTCAATGCTAGGAAAACTACATCAATTATCGGCCAGTTTCTATGGGGAAAGATGACAATGGAGTAAAAAGAATGAACTTGCTTGCTCGGGCTGCTGAGTCTATTGGTGATGGAGATATAATCAATGTACAAATCCGCAGATATAGGCAGTGGCAACTAGCACAATCTGGTTCATTTGCTTCTTCTATAATTCCGTATGTTTAAAGTTTACAAGTTTTAATTAGCAATATCTAATGCTGACAGTCTTACCGTGGATGGTATTCACTAAGCTTTTCCCTTTTTGTTTTCTATCTTCTCTAACCATGTCAGGGCTGCTTTGATGCATGGTCAGAGGGAAACACTTGAATCGGTATATGCTAATTCCTACATATTTGTATTGAAGAATGGATATCTTGTTTAACCTAGATTGTTTTCTTGAAGATATATATATATATATATATATATATATATATATATATATATGTTTTCTGAGAATTGAACCGGCCTTCGAATCGGATAAGGATTCAAGATTAGAAGTCCAGCTGGGGTCTAACAGGTTGTTAATTTACATGTAAATTCATAGATTTCACAAAAGTAAGCGGTTCCATGTTAATATGGCTCCATTAATGAATTTCACATGTTCACAAGTTCAAGTATCATGTAACTTGTATGAATTCATAATCATAATCACCGACATAATCATGCTCAAGCCAACCAGATCTCAACATCTCGACTCCTTTCAACTCACGTTTGACATGTCCCACTTACTCAGCCAAAATGACCACAAATGACTAAACCAACCTTGTCTCCTCTCCACAACAGCAATCTACAGCACACTAGATTATAGAGAATGAACGGATGTACGCATGCATACATACATCACATCAATCATCCATCTATCAATGTATCTATTTGAGATTAATCTTTGGAGGAGGGACCACAAAAAGGATTTCTATGGCTACAGATGAGCGTTTCGCTTGTATTGCTCGTTTTTCTCTTCTCCTTTTGTCGGTTATCATAACCAAGATTTCTTGTTTCTTTTTGCAAACAACCACAGTCAACAAAAGGTTTGAGATGGTCGATGGACGCTGGCGACAATAGGTGGTTGCCGGTTGCAGGAGGTGGTTCGAGAGTAGGGATTTAGTGAGGAAACAAAAGAATAGTAAAGGAGAAGAAGAAAGATAACATTATGTAAAAAGAAAAAAGTTACCTTGTTGATGAACACAGGAATGTTGTCCTGTATCAATTTGCTTGATAATTGTATCGTATGGTAATTGTTTCATCAAAATTTGATAGGGAATTATTATTAATCATACTTGACACATTTTAGAAACAATAAGGAGAATCATCAAACGTTTAGTGATAAATTCATCTCAAAGTGATAATTGAGATCAAAAGTAAAAGTATAACAGTAGTATTCATGATGGTATTATTCTTAAATGCAACAAAAGTGTATAATAAGAACTTAACTGTAGAAAGGTCACAAAGTTGACATTCAAAAAACATTTTATTACTAAGCAATCAAGACCCTAGAATAGAGGTGAAAAAACCTTCAAAAAAGCAGCAAAGAGAACATACATAAGGCTCAAGACATAAGAGAGCACAAGAAATCCAAAAAAAAAGAAATATTAAAAAACAACAACACAATTCTTCTTTGGAGAAAACCACTTTTCTAAGTTGCTTAACTCTCCAAAGATGCTATATGCCATTGATGAAGATGTTGGGTGTCGTTATTGTAGAGGATGAAAATTGATTAAGGCCGCCGGAAAGAAACTTCTCGACCAAAGAAATCACATGGAAAAAATAGGTTGTTTGGAATGAAGAAGTTGAAAAGGGCTTATAGGTTATATTATTTATATAGTAACAAGTCGAAGTTATAGAGTTGTAGAGTTGGGTTATAAAACCAATAACTACATCGGGTTTAACCTATTTAGATTCAGTCATTCAGGTTAACCTAGTACCAGTGTTCTAAATGGCGGATGTGGCGGGCGCCTAGGCGCGCGGCGGTCCCCCTCCGCGTCGCCTTCGCGGTTGGCGGTAGATTAGGCGTTCGCTGGCACTGTGGCAGTGCAGTGGTGGCGAGGCGACAGTGAGGCAGCCTAGGCGATGTTCAGGCGGACATGGAAAGGTCAAAAATTGGAGGAAAAAAATGTCAACCATTGCTTTGGTTTGGAAAGAAGAAGAAGATCAACAGTAGGTTTGCTTTGGGGAAGAAAGTTTGCATTGACAAAAAAAAAAATACAGACCAAAAAACTGGAGACAGGAACCACCTTCTCAACCGACGGCTGACGACGACTCTCCGGTGCCCAACCTCTCCGGCGACCAGGTACGAGTAGTATCATTTTTGGTTTCTCTCTCTCTCCTCTCTCTCTTCTCTCAATTTGGTTCTGTGGAGACTGATGAGTCTCTCTTTATTTTTTTCCCTCATTTTTTTTTCCTTTGGTTATACTGAGAACAGTATTGTCACTGTTAGCCCCTATTTGCTTTTGCTTTTCTTTGCTTTTGTTTCTCTTTTGTCTCTATCGTTGCTTTTTGCCGTCTTCTGTCACTTTTTTGTGTATCGTCTTCTTTTGTTTTTTTAGTGTGCCGTCTCTTTGGCTTTTACTGTTGGTTTTTCTTTGTGTTGTCTCTTTGGCTTTTTCTGTGCTGTCTTTACTTGTAGACTCCAATTGGTCCATCTAGCTACAGAGAAACATTAACGTTGGTTTACATTTTTGTATGGAACAATAGCCAATAAAGGAGCAATGACTTTGAGTAAGTTACTTATACATATTATGCAACATAAATTAAAATGAGTAAAATAAAAGGAAAAAAATGGACAAATATTTCAAACGCCTAGGTGGTAGGCGGTCACTTACCGCCGCGCATCCGCCTACCGCCGTTTATAACCTTGCCTAATACTTTATCTCTGGCGGTTACACGTGAAATTGTATCATAAGATAAATTGACCATGTTTGTATCGTTTGACAAATCATATAGTTCTTGGCGAAATATACTAAACACACACAATTTTATAATATATATATATATATATATATATATATATATATATATATATATATATGGTGGTAACAAGCATTGGCCTAAGTGGTCAATTCTTGGAGACATAAGAATTTGGAAAACCATGTCAGAGGTTTGAACCCCTTGGGTGCAATATGTGCTTAAATATTAAAGGGGAATAAACTGAGATATTTATGTAGCAGCTGATTGAGAGTCAGACCTAGAGTAGCGGTAATCGCCTAATAGAGGATCGTGGTGTTGATGGTCAAGCCCGAATTGAGTGTCACGTCCCGCTCCCGTAGGAGCGATCGTCCTCGCTAAGGCGTGGTGCCGCACGAGCCTAGGTTGCGCTCGTGCAAGGCGGGTTCCATAACGGCCGGTTTCAGCGGCTGCGACAGGGTCGTCGCACAGAAGTCCCATGCAGAGATATTGAACATGCAGCGGAAATTTAGAACAAACATAAGTTATTCAACAGAAAGCTCTTTATTGATATTGAAACAAAGGTTACAATGGGACGCAAGGCCAAGATTACAAGTCACTCAAGCTCACTCTTCTCACATTACAAGATCACTCAGCTCTCTCTCATCTCTCAAATACAGTCTTGAGCCAGCGGATGCTACGGAAGGCGACGTCCATACATTATGTCCCGTATAAGTCTTGACTCCATGCGGCCGCACGTTTCGAATTGCCAAGAAACTCCGTGCCTCGACGCATCCAAGCGAGCTCAGCGCCACGAGCTTCTACCTGTGCCTGCACATGAAAACTACGTGGATGTCAGTACTCAACTCTACTGGTGGAATGAGCTCCTCGCCCACCCATACAAAACCAACACATTTGATTTACTTTTGTGCAACATAGTCCCCTTTATGATTGTCTTTCTACTCTTGTCTTAGGATCAGTTTTAGGACACACGCCTTGGCCTATTCTGTGTCTCTAGAACATCCCGTGCTTGCAACATCAACGTTAGCCTATCAAGTCGTGTTTGTCTTACGGCCCAAAATCAGAGACGTAACTACACGATAGACTCCTTTTCCATGTGACCGTGCTACAAAACCCATATTGAGGCCGTGCCTCGCATTTCAGTAAGACTAAACCACATCGCCGCCTTGCGACCCGTGCTACTTTGATCACCAACTGACCCAATCAAGACTTCTGGGCTAAGTGTCACTCGACCGACTTTGCCTTGCGGCGTTTCCTGACTTAAACTTAAGATGACTCAAATCCAACTTATGCAACTTATATGCCGACAACATAAAACTCGACGCCACATTTCGTGCCGAAGCACGACGCCTACGTTGAAACGAAATCTTAGGCCCAACATTGTGTTCTAACTATACACACACATTCTCCTCAACTCAATCCAAAGGCACACATGCGGGTTTGCCGTCATGCCGACTCATCTATATGAATTTGGTCACTGACTCCCAGAGCCATCGTGGACTCATTTAGCTTGTTAGGCGGCCGCCCTTGCCAGCGCGAGTAGCGAGCTCCGCTGCAAGACTCTGCGCTAACTTGTGCGGTCATCCAACACGTGCTAATCCTGCTTCTCAAGAACCGGTCCCCGTCCGCTTGGGTCACCGTTCGAGAAAATTCTACCTTGTCGACAAGTTGTCCATGACTATGCAAGGCTCGACTCAAACTGACGTCTCACACAGTCATTCTACCTCTAGTGTTATCATCTCTTTTAGGGCCAAGTTCAATACTTCTCAATTCTGAGACCGCCTCGACGACCCGTAGTCGCGAGCATTCTTCTTTCTTGCCCTATTATTTCACCCAACTCAAGAATAACTATTTGAAGCACTTTCCAAACTCAATGAATCAACCGTGGCCCGTGCCTTAAAACACTAAGTCCGTGACATCGTGTCTTAAACCAACTTGAAACTCTATGTGACACCACCGCCCAAGTCATACTCTATATGACAGACCTTACGATCGTGAGACTATATGGTTGTACCCAGCCGTAGAACTCATAGGACCGTGCTTGGAATGACTTAGGTCGACTACCATCACTTTGCCTAACTTAATCAAGCCTACAACTTAACCCAAGGGACGAGCAAAGGCTATGTCAAGCCTTGCATCGTGGAAGCGTGCATGCTTTATCGAGCATTTACGGGGGCGACGCCTATGACTTAGGCTAATTCATAGTTTGTGTCGAAGACCAACTTTTCCTTCTCCCAAGCCACGGGACGAAGGACCGAGTGTCATTTTCAAAGCATGTCGTACACCAACTCTAAGCCAACCGTTGGACCTTTCCATATTCTAACTCAATTTGACCATTCGGGATTACTCCCTTTAGCTATGTGGATTCGTCTCTTTTATTATCAAGCCTACTTGTGCAAGTTGAAAACATGCGATTTATTATGTGAAGGCTAAGATGAGGCAAGTTCACCGAAACTACCCCACCTGAGCGAGCGGTCGCCTCGACCGAGCGATGTCTTCGAGCAGCCGTTGCAAGGCTAAGTCCGAACGCCGTCGGCGTTTCAATTCCTCCGATTGACTGAGCGGGACGGGGCACTACATCATACACCACTCAGAAAAAGTTTCGTCCTCGAAACTAACTGAGTACTTACTCATTGACTTATCACTCGACATTCAACGACTCTCGCGCACATTTACCCTAGGTATTTCTCAAATCCGAGCCACGCTCGTGCTATCCTCAATCCTTTCTTCAAAACTCACAATCTCAAAATCCTCGACACTTCCCCGTTCCTCAAGTCTCACTTGATTCAACGTATCACTTAGTTGGATCGTGCACATATTCCAGGTGTCCCCAAAATACATGCATTTCAGCCAAGCCTCGTGATAGAGAATCTGCCATCACCACTCGAGTCGGATCGTGCACATATTCGGGCGTCCCTGATATACGTGCATGTCAACCGAGCTTGCGAGTGGTGCCTCCACAATCCTACCACTTCGCACTCGGACGTCTGCCTAACCGCTAGGTTATGTCTTTCCGTCAGTATTGGAATCATAGTTCCCAAACAACAATATCAACACTGACCCCATCCTAAGGTCAAACCAAGTTGATAGTACGGAATTTTCTACCCAAGCTCGCATCACTCCGTTTCTAAACATCGAGCATCGATGACCTACACACATCTCAATATTCATCGCACGGGGTCCGAGTCGTTCAGCAAAGCCATCCTACGATAACCCACGTTCAACCAATACTCGACATGAACACATGCTCGTTCATCAAGCCATTTCGTATAGTCTATCCCTTCAAACACGTTCGGCATAATCCACCTATCAATCCTTCCAAGTCAAGCACTCTACAACACGATTCATCTCTAAACCATAATTCACATTTCACATTTTCTAAGTCAGTTATCCCAATTCACGTAATCGATTACAAGGTCGTCTGACTGAACAATATGTTGCACCCCAATTTCACGCGAGTCCGATTATCCACGGTGGTTCATGAATCACCATGCAACGCTCCCGCGGAATAATCATTCTCATCGGGACGTAACTCTTGTTTGAGTCTAGACTAATTTCATTTTCGATACGCGGATTGAATCTATTCAATCCTCGAGTTTACTCCATTCATCAATCGCCAGTCCTAACATCCTCAAATTTTCCTTCGCATCAAACCGACAAGTTGAGACAATCAAAGTTGCCGCATCCTGATTTTCCGAGTTCGATCACTCCCGCGACATGAATCACCATGTCAGCGCTCACGCGGAACGATCGTCCCAAATCCGACGCAACGCATGTGCGAGGCTAGAGTTGCACTCGCGTAAGACAAGATCGTCGACGTTGTGGCTATCAACGTAACCATCAAGATACAATCATTTTCCTCCAACATTCATCTCAATCAAAATCTTAAGTATAGCATCCAACCGAACAATAACACTTGCACGATCGTTATTCGCCGAGTCAGAGTACTCCCGAGTTATCGCATATCGGTCTTTGATACGCCTTAATACCATCGACGATATGCGTAACCTGACGATCTTCCTTTGCAACCAATTTCGAGTCGTGCGAATGATGCTATCGTCCGACTGGATAATCTCCTCGACGTTCAAATTTAAGTTCGATCATTATCCCTTTATCTTAAGTCATCGACCAACGTATTTCCTCAATTCGTATCATTCTTGCTAACTCAATTATCGAACGACATCCATTCCAATCCTCAGAGTCATTGCGTAACTTCAAAATTCAACTTTTTCATGCACGCTATCTTCCCATCGTGCTAACTTTCTCTATACGATTTCACCTATCGATTCCCTTTATCAAGTCATCCGTTCGCTACACCTTAACTTTCCTTCGATTTAATTTACCTACTCAATCACCTTCGCGTTTCATACTCGCGCAATCCTCGATCTCGTGCACATTCCGTGCGCGTCAATTTCTAGGTTGTTCGAATCAACTCATCCAAATATTCAAGACTACATCTTGTTCAACGACACTTAATCTAAGGCTTTGCATAACGCGATGCTTGCTGATAGACTCACCGACACCCCGCATCCTCAATCGATCGATCGACATCCCTGAAGCTATCGCATACACCACTCAGGGATGAAGTCATTCAACAAATTCTCAACTTATCATTCGATTCGCAATCTATTTCCTCGAATTTATGTCTGAACGATTCCTTAAATTTCAAGCACGCTCATCTATATCGCATCGACGTTATCGTCGCTCGATAGCACCCCTATCGATAGTCATCTCACTTCACTCAATCGAGTTCAACTCATGCTAGCTCGAAACATTACGAATCCCGCACTCGACTTTGCTAATGTCGACGCTACTTTGGTGTATATGCCCAGCCCGACTTAGCCAACCGTTCTTACGCGAACCATCTTTTTATTTCTTGTCAAAAACTATTCTCCTACGTTTTGCAAATTATTTAGACTTATTGTATGGATATCCCGTGGGACATTTGAGAGAGAGCGCACCAACGATATCAACTTTGCGGAAGCAACACTTCAGAGTTTTGCGGAAACAACGGAGTTAAAGAATTCAATCGATAGTCCAAGGACGTAAAGCCGTGCTCTGATACCATTATGTCACGTCCCGCTCCCGTAGGAGCGATCATCTTCGCTAAGGCGTGATGCCGTACGAGCCTAGGTTGCGCTCGTGCAAGGCGGGTTCCATAACGGCCGATTTCAGCGGCTGCGACAGGGTCGTCGCACAGAAGTCCCATGCAGAGATATTGAACATGCAGCGGAAATTTAGAACAAACACAAGTTATTCAACAGAAAGCTCTTTATTGATATTGAAACAAAGGTTACAATGGGACGCAAGGCCAAGATTACAAGTCACTCAAGCTCACTCTTCTCACATTACAAGATCACTCAGCTCTCTCTCATCTCTCAAATACAGTCGTGAGCCAGCGGATGCTACGGAAGGCGACGTCCATACATTATGTCCCGTATAAGTCTTGACTCCATGCGGCCGCACGCTTCGAATCGCCAAGGAACTCCGTGCCTCGACGCATCCAAGCGAGTTCCGCGCCACGAGCTTCTACCTGTGCCTGCACATGAAAACTATGTGGGTGTCAGTACTCAACTGTACTGGTGGAATGAGCTCCTCGTCCACCCATACAAAACCAACACGTTTGATTTACTTTTGTGCAACATAGTCCCCTTTATGATTGTGTTTCTACTCTTGCCTTAGGATCAGTTTTAGGACAGACGTCTTGGCCTATTCTATGTCTCTAGAACATCCCGTGCTTGCAACATCAACGTTAACCTATAAAGTCGTGTTTGTCGTACGACCCAAAATCAGAGACGTAACTACACGATACTCCTTTTCCATGTGACCGTGCTACAAAATCCATATTGAGGCCGTGCCTCGCATTTCAGTAAGACTAAACCACATCGCCGCCTCGCGGTCCGTGCTACTTTGATCACCAATTGACCCAATCAAGACTTCTGGGCTAAGTGTCACTCGACCGACTTTGCCTTGCGACGTTTCCTGATTTAAACTTAAGATGACTCAAATCCAACTTATGCAACTTATATGCCGACAACATAAAACTCGACGCCACATTTCGTGCCGAAGCACGACGCCTATGTTGAAACCAAATCTTAGGCCCAACATTGTGTTCTAACTATACACACACCTAGTGGTGCTCGAGATGAAGGAGGACTTCGAGGAGGAAGTTCTTCCGTGCGAGACCAAGGGTGTTGCAAAGGGGTGTCCCAATTGGTGTTGCAGTAGTTGGCCTAGTCGGCCGACTAGGCGGTGGTCGGCGACGGCCGACCCGATTATGTCCTAGTCGACGCAAAAAATAGGCATAACGCCTAGGCAGAGAAAAATCGAGCGCTTATGGCTAGTCGGCCGACTAGGCGACCCTTAGTCGACTAGGCTTCAGTAAAAAAAATTTAAGAGTTTCGATAAGAAGATTCAGTAAAAAAAGAGATCACCGCCACCATCGAGCCATTGGCCTCCTCAGCGAGCCTCCTAGACGCCGATCGCGTAGCCGGACATGCTCGCCTGGAAGGCGTGCATGTCGGCGGTAGTGGAGGCGGTGTGATGTGGCCATCTCGTGCCTCCTGATCTGCGTCGACGACTATCTCGAGCCACCTCCAGCTCTATTACCGGTGCCTCCCAGCCCACATCCGGCAGCCGTGTCACCTTTCGGCGAGTCCCGAGCCAGCATCTCCAGCCGCTTGGCGCATCGTCGCCACCGCGTGCTCTCCGGAGAGTCCTCACTCTCCCACAAACCTTCCTCCGCCGACGTCGGCCTTCACTTGCACCAGATCTGACCGGCGACCGTAGGGGTAATCATCTCCCTCCCCTCTCGCTCGACCCACTCCCTCTCTTTCCTTTTGCTCTCTGTCTCTCTCCACTCCTTTCTCTCTCTCTCTCTTTGGAGCACTCTCTCGAATCCCTAATTCTCTCTGCTCTCTCGTCCCTTTCTATTTAGTTTTGTTTATATATTTTTGTTAAGAACATCAGTAATAGTGGGCTTAATGGGTTGGATTATTGTAACTGAGCTTTGGACCAAAACCATTGGGCTTGGGCCTGAGTCCATTTGAAGAGTTGATTACAAGATTTATTTCTATGTTAGGCCTTATATGTGGATTTTAATAATTTTATATTCAATTTTGATTTTTGCAAATATTTGGGCTCTGAACCACTGGGCTTAATAGTGAGCTTGGGCCCTATATTGATTAAAGGATATTATTGGGTTTAATTAATAATTAATATTGTTGATTAATTATAATCTAAATAACATTGATTGGGCCATTTATGGACTTTGGGTTTGGACTTTTTAATAATATGTTGGATTTTATGTTTGGGGCTTAAGATGGACTCGTTAAACAAAATATATTCATTATGTACATTTTATGAAGATTTTAAACAAAAATTATCATATTTATTTTGTACACCTTATTCTTATTCAGAGTTTGGGTACTTAAGTTAATACTTTGATAATATATATATATATATATATATATATATATATATATATATATATATATATATATATTCAAGCCGACTAATCCGACTAGTGTCCGATTAATCCCTAGTCCCTGCGAACCGACTAGCGGCCGACTAGTGAGCCAATGACTCACTTCCGCGGATCGTGCTACCAAGCTGGACACGAGTGTGGAGAAGCACGTCGTGGACTGCGAGGAGACAGACGACAAACTGGAGTCAAGGGGTCGCTCAAAGTTCGTGGTGGACATTCGGGTCGACAGAGTTACAATAGGACTCGCATGCGCGAGATGAGGTGGATGAACGACCTGACAGTCCACATGAGCCTCTTCTGTGCCGAGGAGGGCACATACCGAGGTCAAAGTTGGTGCGGCAAACCAATTTGCTTCTGATCTTGAGGAGAAGATGGACAAGTCTGGAAAGCGTTGTATGAGACGTACGAAGAAGGAACGACGCGCGACGATCATGCCTACGAGTGTGGAAGTCGTTCCGAGATTTGGTGCACCCGTCGGCGAGGACGTTGACGAAACAGTTGGGAGAGTGTCACACCCAAGATTGTTAGCTCTACCGAGACGGATCTGTATAACCTTCTACAGACCGGATTTTTACTGAAGGCTTCCAGAATTGTGGTGGAACGTGGTATAGTTTTCTTGAAGATTCAAAAGTCTCCACAACTTTCTTGATGTTCCAGAGTTTTATTTGGATGTTTCTAGGCCTTAAAATATTTCCTAGAATAATTCCTGGAATATGCTGGTTCCAGAAGGTTTATGTAAACCCTTTGGGGCCTTATAAATAAGTGAGGCTTATTTGTTCCTCACCGTCCAAGAAGTTCTACTCTCTTTAGTATTAGTGAATTTTTTAATTTTTCAATCTCTCTCTTTTGTTCCACATTGTTCTCATTCTCGTCGCAGTGGTCTAGCTAAGCATTTGGGGAAGGTTGGCATGAACCTTCAAGTAGGAAGCTTGTGCGTCGTTCGGGTCGAGGTGTAAGCAATAACACTAAGTCCGTGACACGCCGCTCTTATCGATCTTTTATCGCACGCTTTAGTTGGGCTAACCGTCAGCACTACGATCCTTTTAACCACGTAGACCGCTCCTCCAGGTCTGATTATTAGTCAGTTGTGACCTAAATATCTCATTTATCCTCCTTCAATATTTAAGCGCATGTTACGTCCAAGAGAATTTAAATCTCCAACCCAGTTTCCCAGGCCTCGTGTCTCCAAGACTTTGACCACTTGGGCTATGCTTGTCGGCTCGCGAGCACACACACTTATATATATATATATATATATATATATAGAGAGAGAGAGAGAGAGAGAGAGAGAGAGAGAGAGAGAGAGAGATAGATGACATAGATATGTTGGCTATATATATAGATGGGCCTTTGAAAGCAAGTTTCACATTATCGGTATCGGACTATTCCAATGAGTATCGATATCGCAGTATCGACGATTTCGGATTGGATTATCAGAATTTTGGTTCCGGAAAGCAAGTAAATATTAACAAATAATTAACATTTTAGGATATATATTTTATCATTTAGGCATAATTTTTAAGTATTTCCGATGTTTTTTTCTTAGCAATTTTCAAATTGAATGAATAATAGTCACCATTGCCGATTGGTTTACATGCGATAGGTAAGTTTTCTTCTTTTACATGCATATACAACCTTATAATTTTACACCATTATTAATTGGTCTTTTTCGTTCAATTTTCTTTGCCGAATTGACTGAAAAAGATACTCCCAATGTCGGTATCAGTCAGTATCAGGTATCACTATAGGGTATCGGTTGGTATCGGATCGGGACATGCCAAACCGTATCAGTATCGGCCGTATCGGATCAGTATCGGCTAATACTGCAAACTATGTTTAAAAGTTGTTATTGACTACCAGTTTCTTTGTAGTGCTGTAAATCTCAATATATATATATATATATATATATATATATATATATATATATAGAGAGAGAGAGAGAGAGAGAGAGAGAGAGAGAGATAGATGACATAGATATGTTGGCTATATATATAGATGGGCCTTTGAAAGCAAGTTTCACATTATCGGTATCGGACTATTCCAATGAGTATCGATATCGCAGTATCGACGATTTCGGATTGGATTATCAGAATTTTGGTTCCGGAAAGCAAGTAAATATTAACAAATAATTAACATTTTAGGATATATATTTTATCATTTAGGCATAATTTTTAAGTATTTCCGATGTTTTTTTCTTAGCAATTTTCAAATTGAATGAATAATAGTCACCATTGCCGATTGGTTTACATGCGATAGGTAAGTTTTCTTCTTTTACATGCATATACAACCTTATAATTTTACACCATTACTAATTGGTCTTTTTCGTTCAATTTTCTTTGCCGAATTGACTGAAAAAGATACTCCCAATGTCGGTATCAGTCAGTATCAGGTATCACTATAGGGTATCGGTTGGTATCGGATCGGGACATGCCAAACCGTATCAGTATCGGCCGTATCGGATCAGTATCGGCTAATACTGCAAACTATGTTTAAAAGTTGTTATTGACTACCAGTTTCTTTGTAGTGCTGTAAATCTCAATGGTTCTCTAGGTAATCATGAGATCCCGCATTACTCAAATACTGGATGATCGGGTGGGGCAGGCAAGGTAGCACATCACAATGTGGTCAAATTGCTTAGATGCTGATTGGCTATCATTTTAGGAGCCTTTATGCATGTTGCAATCATCACCCTACTTCCGGATGTACCTTACATAAATAATGTCGGGTTGGTGTCTTAGTTTGCTAGCCATAAAATTATGGGCTATCATGTATATTCGTTCATGTTCAATGTATATTCCATGGATAGATGAAACTGCTGTCATGTTTTTACTCTAGGAACAATTTCAATATGATACTAATTTCTACTATGTAATACTTCTCTTTTTCTATTTTCCTATAGTTATACATAGTGCAAGTTTTTACTTTTTAGTGGAAAGGATTTGATATTTGGAATTTCGATCTTCATCTGTTTTGCAGGGAGAGCGGAATTTTAACAGGTTTGGTGGGTGGTTAGGAAAGAACTCTACAATGGGAAAAAATTTGAGGCTTCTGGAGGATGTCCATCTTCACGTTCTTGCTTCTCAGGGATCTAGTTTAGACAGGTAAACACATGCACGCATGAGCACGCATGCACACACACACACACACACACACACATCTTCCTCTGTCAATTATTTTGTGCTAGTTGAATTATTGGCATCCTGGCCTTGCTATATCAAGCATGACATGTTTGTTATCTTGTAGAATAATTTCTTCCTGTACTGGACGCAGGATGGGATACTATATGCAATGCATCACAAGCACAGAGATAGGAAACTGACCTAACTAAATTTGGAACGTCTAACGTTGGTTATTTTTCAGAAACACTGAAACTAGGTTCTTGCTTTGAGTTAGATGTAGGGTACATAATTAGGGTACGTTGAACACTTCTTGATAGATTTCAAAGGTTTCTTGGACTGAAATTTTCTTTGACAGCAAGGATTATTTGTTTGTTGCAGGTGGGATAGGAGAGGGAAAGATGCTGTTGAGGGGCCAGATGTGAAGTGAAATATAGGTGTTGTTTCTGGTTGGGTGGATAAGGTGAAATTTAAAGGGATGAAAGAAAAGTGGTTGGGTTACTTTCTTTAAGGGGAGAAAAGTTACGTATTTGAACATAAAAGTTAATTTGGAATTTAGGGAAGTTATTGACCAGTTACAGGTTGGTTATGGAGGTTGAGACATCAATTAGGAAGATAAAGGTTGTCAGTAATAAGAAATAAAGAGGAAAAAGAAAGAAAATTTGCTTAGCACCAATCTAGATTTGGACACCTCACATGAGTGAAGAATATACAACAGCAAAACATAGCCTTTATTCGAAAATTTTGGTCACAGCGAGAACATCAATTATTTGTCAGGGGCAAATTAATAAAAAGTTACCCATGGGGTTTTTATGCCTGTAAACAAGATTTAATCAAGGGCTCCTAATTCTCACAACTTTAACTCATAAAACAAGTAGGTTTTCTTTGAGTAGAATCATAATTAAAATAATAAAATTGACACCTATGTAATTAAAGAATACTTGATTTCGAACATGACCTAGTTGAAATAAAGAATGCATGCTCGATCAAATGCTCCAAGAATGCTTGCTTTGACATTTTTGCACCTTGAAAGACGGTTCTGAAAGTGCCCCACCATTACTATTCAGTGTTCTTTACAGTAATATCCATGTCTCACATTGATTCAGGTGAGTAATCATGTCTAGCCTATGTTGAATGGATGCGAATATGACAGCACCGTTCAGACATGCCTACACGGATTCAGCATCTACTTCTGTCTATCCTAGTGTAATTTGGAGTGTCGTGCCGTGTCCTATACATGTCTGATATGATGCAGCACGGGCACAACGTGAATTTTGGAGCGTCCGTGCTTCCCAGTGTCCAACATACTAGCATGTCATAGTTGGCACTTCATTGCAATGTTTCTGATATGGGAATCTCTGCCTTATTGGAAAATATTGTTCCTTTTACTTCATATGTATATGTTTTTATTTCTTATTTTGTCATTTTTTTAATTGTGTACTTGATGTACTTGATTTACCGAGGAAAAAAGCTTTGAGCCTTCTGTCTTTTAGAATATCATGTTCACATCCCCCTTTTCTGGGGATATAACTATGAATACTACAAGGAACTGCATGATTACGTTTTAACTACTTCCAAGGATTTTTTTTAACTGTCTCTAGGCTAGATATAGGGGGAAACCTCAGAAGGATGTCATATATGTTCTCTTTGGATCCACGGCATTCTCATCCAACCACTTGATTTCCTTGATGTCTATTTTCAATATCTGAAAATTACTTCCTGCCCACTCCACATTCTGGAATCGTGGTTCACTTTCTTGCCATTGTTGTGCACTAGTGCTCAGACAAATGCCTGACATGTGTGCCTCTCCACCCCCCCCCCCCCCCCCCCAACCCCAACCCCAACCTTCTCTCTCTCTCTCACTCACACACACACACACACACACACACACACACACACACATCCTCTTGGCTACAATACAATGTAAAGCCTTCGTTTATTGCATAAAATTTCCTATGTCTTTGGTCCTGTCCAACTAATTCCTTTATATTGTATATTCTGCTATATCATAATGCCAGACTTACATATGTCTGTATTTTAAGGTCTTTGGTGTTAACATGTCTTTTGAGACCCTTGTCCATGTTTGTCACCTGTAGTCATGCATCATAGGCTTGGGCACATGTTTGATGCCTAAGAACATATTTGATCCATAAGTATATTATTGTCATGAATATAATATTCTAATAATGTACTTGTATAGCTAGCACACATTTCCTGTTGAACTTGGATGGATACAATAATTCTAGTACTAGAATTGTCCACCAAATGGGTAGTATAAACATTTGCAATTTTATGCCAGATGTGGAGTACTTGATAGTCAATTGAGAGAGCTTTAATCATACTATAATATTGCATTTGCTTTAGCAGCTTGTTTTTCTTTATGTACGATAATAGTATGATGAAGAAAAGTAGAACTAAATCTCCCTCACAATGTATAAAATAAATGCAAAACACACATATTCTATATGAAATTTCGTTTCTATATGAAATTTCGTTCTGATTGATTTACACTTATGAAAGGTTAAACAATGCCAGCTCATATGTTTTTCCACTTCTTTCTGAACAATCTTAATTCAATTTTTGGCAGGGCAACACTGCGGATTGACTACTTTTCTCTTCTAGTAAAGCATCTGACGGATCCACTTAGAATGATGCCCAAGGTCATTATCTTTGTTAGTCTTGTGTAAAGAAGTGTTTGAAAGGTGAGAGAACAATATTTCATGAATTCATATTTACATCTGAAATTGTTATTAGGATGCTGCTGTTCAGAAGGTTGTGGAGGTCATGGATGCTTATTCTTTAAGTCAAGAAGACTTTGACACGATTGTGGAGTTGTCTAAGTTCCAGGTTGGTTTAAGCTTTAATGTGAAGCTTGTGAGAATCACTAGATGCTTGCTACATTGTTAGATAGCTGCGGCAAACTACGTTTGTGATAAAATATTTCAATGTAGCTAGTATATGCAGACATGCTAATTTGTTCTTACCATATAGAGAGATGCTTATGTATATATGTTCATAGCAACACGAAGTTATCTCCATAGGGAGACTCCCATAAGTACATATTCTGGTCAGAAATGCATAAAGATATGAATGCCTGCCTACACACAAATCAACCTGCTAAATCCAACTTGTTTGGGTCAGATTCATTTTCTGTATGTTGATTTCCTTTTCCTTATTACCATCTATTAAATTTGGACTTTTTGTTTAAAGAATTCTGGTTGATTACTTTTGTACAAACTACAACTGGTCAAGCAAGCTGATACCCCATTGCTATTCATGATCCACAAACATTCAAGACCCCTAGAAAGCAAAATTGCAAATGCTATGGTGGATCATTAGGTCCTAATGTCCTATAACATGGTCTTCGATTATATGAAAACCAATCATTGGGTTTCATATGTTGGACCTGAGGTCGGCTCGGGCTTGGGCTCGAGCTAGGCTTATAATTCATCAGGTTGGGCTCGGATTGAGCTCAAACCCCACCCAACCCGCCCGAGTTGCACCCCTAGTTATGTACTCTTGTTCACACACAGGCACACACACATTACCACTGTTTGTACCTGGCTATGTTCCTGAGCAGAGATACCTTTAACAGCTTCGGATTGGTCGAGAGAATTTTACTCCAAAGTTGCATCTAAATGCGACTTGACAGTCTGTTTTTTTAACTTGAGGTTCATTTGCCTGTATTAGAAAATAATAGAGATGATCTAATATTTTTTTCCATCTGTTGGACGGGATTTAGACCACAATGGACATTGGTAGTTTTGGTATTGCTGAGGATACGGGTTGCTTGTGCATTCATATGTATCTGCTTGCCCATTTGAGCTCCATATCTCCGAATTTTCCAAGAGATTAGAGAGTTAAATATACAAGTAGTTTAATAGACACGAGTACTTCTGATCCTCAATCGCAATTTGCAAAATTTCCCAAGTTCTATACGCTACAATCCAAAACTATATTAGACTTGCCTAGTTAACAGTCCTTAATATTTCTGTAATTAGCTATATCTTTCAAAGGATTGGCCCAAATCTCCATATCTTAATCCTTCTGATAATTGTTATAATTCAGGGACATCTAAATCCAATGGATGGAATTCAACCGGCAGTTAAAGCTGCTCTAACCAAGGCATACAAGCAGGGGAGCAGTTCTCGTGTTATACGGGCAGCGGATTTGATCACTCTCCCAGGATTGAAGAAAGCTCCAAAGAAAAGGATAGCAGCAATATTAGAGCCACTGGAGAGCGGCTTGCCTGAAGAAAATGGAGATGGGCTGGTCGGAGGTGAAGAAGGATCTGATACAGAAGATGTTGGTGAGTGCTTTTTAGTGCTGAACGCAGTTAAAGTTGTTAATCAGTTTCATTGATGTCCAAAAGGAATAATTTACCTAAGCAAAAGATTTGACTAATGTTCTCTTGATATATTTTTTAATCCAGAAAGCAACTTATTAGTTATTACTCCATTTAGTTACTTTTGGACCCAATTTTTTTTTGCCCTAGTGTGTTGTGAAATGACATTAATATCACTTGGCATGAAATAGCACTCGAGTCTCAGCATAAAATTCACCGCACAACCAAAGAGAAAAAAACGAGAAAATAGTCCTTGTATGTTGACATTACAGACAATTGAGTTACTCTTTGTTTTCCTGATTCCAATATGCTAGTGGTAATTACTTTGTTTTAATCTTTTACCCATGAGCTTGCCGGCTTCTCCAAAAACTGTATCACCAAATCTGGCATCACACCCTAAGAAAGTAGATTGTGCTTATACTTCAGCATTTTATGTATAAAGCTAATCTTATTGGTCTTTAGTTTGAGTTGTATTATAAAAATGCCAGATTTATTAAATGTTTACACTTCAAAGCTAATCTATTTTTTTTTTCCAGATGATGAAAAGGAAGTGGACGGCAAGGCAGAACTACAACTGAATGTCCAGAATGATGAGAGAAAAGGTTGAGCAATCTCAATCCCTTTAGACTAAGATGAAATGCTTCATATTTTTATACCAACTTTAGTCATAAATCGATGCGGTTCCAAACTAACAAGTCTTATTTTATGCTTGCTAGGAGTTCAAGTGCAGCTGGATTTGAAAAACGGTGGCAAGTCAAATGGGAAGACACCTACCAGCAAATCGAGGGGCTCCACTTCTGCTGACAGGGGCGGCCAAAAGGCAGCAAGAGGGGGGAAGAGGAAGAGGTGAAGCTTCTGTGTTCTACTGGAGAAGAGGCGAGTGTCGCTTTGAAAGTTTGTATCTAATTGTCATGATAATTTTTACCTACCTATCTATATTGACTACTCTTAACGATCCGTTGCAATTTGCTCCCAGTTCATGTGGGATTGTAAGTTACTCCTCCAGTTTATATGGGTTGGTTAAAATGTACTTTGGTGCTCCTTTCTACAGACTTTATTATGATCACGTTCAAAATAGATGACACTGGTTTTGTTCTTGAGGTGGCTTGGCCATGTCTATAAGACTATAATCTTACACATCGATCTAAGGATCAAGTCTGAAGATAGCGAACGGAGGATTAGTGGGTACAGAAGACTTGATTAAGTGGAGGTTGGTGCCGAAACGCTACAGAGATTCCTATGTTTGATTAGGATGGCCGGCTTCTAGAAAGTTGAATTCAAATTTGGTAGCTGATCGATTTTCAAACTAACCAGAAATTAGAAATTAGCATTCAAATTTGGTAGCAAACTCGTCTTTTTAAGTACGCGAGGAGGTCGATGATTGGTTTATTAATTTTAACACAAATCTGGTGTTGCCAGCGCTCAACTCCAGATGACGTTTATGAATCTTCACATTTTTTTTTATTATTACTCTTCTACTTTTATCTTACTTTTCTTCAATTACTTGCAGGGCCGATTAGGGGTAAGCTAGAGATAGAGCTTGGACAACCCTTTCGACAGCGGGCTTGGACAACCCTCTCTGTTTGGGACAATCTTCAGGCTCAACATGACCTCACAAGTGGTCGGGGTTACGAGTGACCCTTCAGAATTAGCCCACAATAAGCCTTGAGGGACAACCCTAGTCGTCATTCATTACCCATTGAAGTGTTTTAGGGTTTAGTAAGGGTTTAGAAAGAAAGTAGAAAAGCTTTATGGCAAACAAGAAATGTTTTGTTTATAGTATCTTCTCTCAAATATGTGGAATTCTATTAATAAATTAATTTCATATGTCATCGACGTCAAATCATAAGTTTGACAAAAAAAAATATATATATACATATATATATATATGTGTGTGTGTGTGTGTGTGTGTGTGTGTGTGTGTTGGGGGGGGGGGGGGGGGGAGGAGGAGCGAGTCCCGTCCTTCGCACCATCGGATCAGGGGGTCCGTATGTGCGTCCGCTCGATCCAACGGTCAAGGACGACGGAGCTCCCGATCCAGACACTATATAATTTTAAATTATTAATTTTTTATGACATTTTAATCTAATCTAAACAGCTACTATTTTAAAAATGTTTGAAGATACTTAAGAAAGTTGATCCATTTTCTCTCTATAATATATAAAAGAAAAATTTTGAGTTGCACCCCATTTTATTACCATAATTTAATATGCATCCCATCCAATTACCATAGTGTACAAATCGTCTATGACCTATGGTCAACTCCTTTGAGCAATATTTTAGGACCAAAATATCCCACTTCTTCTTTTTCCTCCTCGCACACCCCCGGCCTCCCTTCTCGCCATGCGGCCCTCGCTGCCCCCCTCCCCGTCGCACTTGCCTCCGTTGTCCCCCTTCCCGTTGCGCGCCGCTACCGCCACTTGCTGTCGCTGTTGTTGTTGTTGTCGCCGCTGCCACTGCCTTTGTTGTGCGCTCCCCTCTGGCTGTCGGCACGAGGTGGGGGTGAGATGGGTGAGGGTGGGGGTGGGTGGGTGGGTGGGGGGGGGGGGGGGGGGGGAGGGACGCTCCGGCTACCCATGAAGGGAGAGGGGAAGCAGGAGGCATACGACGGGAGCGTGCGCGAAAAAGATAGTGATGACATGAAGGATATTTTAATTTTAAAATATTAGTTAAAGGGGTTGACCATTACTGATTTTCGTCAAAAGTGAAATATTTTGTACATTATAGTAATCGGATGAAGTCCACCATAAATTATGGTAATAAAAATGAAGTGCAACTCAAGTCCCACAAGATTTGCGGAGCAAAATTTCTGTGTATAAAATGATGTACTTGCATTGCATGAATGATACATGCCAATCATAAGTACATAAGATTTGCGGAGAGCAAAATAACACGAAGGGTACACAAGTCCCACAAGTCGCAGACACAAAAAATATTGCGGAGCAAAACAACACAAAGTCCCATAAGTCAGAAACACAAAAAGATCTTTAAAAAAGCAAACAATAGTTATATAGTTAGCAATAAATTTAGAAGAAGAAGAAAAATTAGACTATTCTCTTTCAATCCTCAAAGCTTGCAGCAAAACATCGTAAACACAACCCAATACTTGAGGCTGTGTTTTGGTTTGGCCGAGAGTGGAAGGAGGGAGGGGGAAAGGAGCAGGAAAATGAAACCCTTTACTGCAGAAACGACCAGGAAGTCCATTTCTATGTTGGACATTGCTATTTTATCAGCGGTTTGTGATGTGAATGTGATCGTAGATCACGTGACGATCTTCCATTGCCTCTGGTCTAGCAGAAAAGAATTGGCTGCCACGTGGATCTGCCGTCATGTCTGCGGTTACAAACCACGGACAAAATATCATTTTTCTTCTATATTTCTTTGCACAAACCAAAAAAAAAAAACCTAATTAATTAATTAGGTTGAGTCAGTCCTTTGCGAAGCGCTCCTCCAGAAGCCGGTGCTGTAGAACTTGTCCCACATCTCCTTGTCAATCTGCAGCTTCTCCGCCGCCGACTGCCCCTCCGCTGGCGCCCACGCCTCCTCCTTCTCCGCGGCCGTCGCGCTGTCGTCGTAATCGTCGTCGTCGGTCAGCGCGTTCTTCTTCTTCTTCTTCCTGGACGCCTTCTTCTTCTCCTTCCTCTTCCTCGCGGCCTTCCTGCACAGCCCCGCCGGCAGCTTCACCACCGCCAGAACCACGAGGTCCAGCACCGTGCAGGGGATGCAGCAGCACACGGCCGCGCACTCCGCGGTCCTCGCCCCGGCCATCTCCGCGCACCGCGCCCTCGGCCGCTGCTGCTGCTGCATGGCGGCGTCCTGCTGCCGCCGCGGCGTGGGCGCAGCTGCTGACGCGGGCGCCGGCGTCGACGACGCGACGGACGACGACGACACGGAGAGACGAGACGTCGTCGGCGGCGGCGGAGGCGTCGGTGGTGGTAGAGTCACGGAGCGGAGGTTCATCGACCTCCGCACCGCAATTCCTCTGTTACTATCCATGTTTGATCGACTCTTCTTCTCTTGAGACTTTTATTTTCTATTCCACGCCTTTGTTTGTGTTGTTGTGATTTGCTTCTCCATTCATTCATTCACTCACTCACTCGATCAATCAATCGTTCTATGAACGGTGGTGGTGTGGGGGTGGGGTGGGATTGTAATTCTTTGCTATTTTATGTGACAGGTTTCCGTATGACTCGGTCGTGGCGGCAATGAGAAAATATGGATGGATGGATGGATGGATAGTGATGTCCATGTCATTCACAACTGACCAAGCAACCAAAATAGGAATCCCGGCTTCTCGATCTTTCTGATGGGAGTCAAATCGGAATTCCCCGCTCTAGCCGGCTCTTTTTGGATTAGTAATTTGCAAAGGAAAATTTTGTAGTCACTTCATTTTTTTTCTTTTTTCTTTCTCCAATTGAGCATAGTCCATTTTTTTTTTACTTATAAGTTTATCATTCATTTTTCTTTGTTTGAGGACAGTCCAAATTTTAAGTATAAAAGTCAACATGATTATAGACAAATTTTACAGTCTTATAATATATAGGACTGTAGAATATTCCTACAGTCCTATAGTATTTATATCATTGTATGAAGAATTATATATGGACCATAGAATTTTCGTACATACCGTCCTGTTGAAATACAAAAAATAAACAACTGGGACTGTAAGGACGGTAAAAAAATTATAAAGTCCTGCTCATATACATGACTTATCCTGTAGAAAATTCTACAGTCCATATATAATCCAAGAATATAGAATTTTCTACAGTCCTATATATATTATAGGACTGTAGAATTTGCCTACAGTCCTATTGGAAAGGTTTGAGGGGTTTGGCAGCCCAAAGTAAATTTTGTGCTGTCCTAAGTAAAAATTACAAAAATTTGGACTGTCTTAAGTAAAATATTAAGTGCATATATAATTTTCTTTTCCAAATCTTAGATTTGGAACCAAACCCCGTTGTTGTATTAAGATGGTCCATGACCGAAAGAATCGTGATATGATTGTCACACTACCAGAATAAGTCATATTAGCGACGCCAGAAAACGTCGCTAAAATGACAAAAAACGTTGCTAAAATGTTTACCGACGTATTTAGCGACGTTTTCCTGTGGTCGCGGAAAGCCATGTCGCTAACAGGCAAAACGTCGGTAATCGTCGCTCTTACCGACGCTTACCGACGTAATTAAACGTCGGTAATCCTAGTACATTTACCGACGTTCACCGACGCCCCGTCGGAAATATGGCGACGTCTCAAACGTCGGCCAACGTCGGTGAATCCTGCAACAGTTAGCGACGTATGTCTAGTTTTTACCGACGTCCACCGACTCTGTAGGCGAGGGAATTACTGGGACATTTAGCGACGTTTAGCGACGTTTACCGGCGCCACCGTACGTCGGTAAGCGTCGGTATACCTGGTGATTTACCGACGTTTACCGACGTCGGTAAACATCGCTAAATTACAAAAATAATAATAAATAAATTACAGAATGTCCACAGAATCACATTTTCTACCTGCAGTTCAATAAATAACAAAAAAATCACAAGCATATTTTCTTCCTGGGTTCACCGACCCCTTCGGTGGAACACTCAACACCGGTGTATCACAATATTATAACAATCAACGCAAACAAGAGTAAAAGTCTACAACCAACATATGATGAGATACCAACACAACGAACACTAAAATATCCAAAGTCGGTAAACGAATATCCAAAGTATACAACCAATATCCACATGAATCCACAACCAATACTGAAAGTCTACACAAACAAATAATCCACAACCAATACTGAATCAACATAAACAAATACTAAAAAAATACTACAATCTCATAAAACAGTCATAACTCGGACTACTGCGGATCTGGAGGAGGAGGGGCACCGTCGCACCTCAAGGATAGGAACATCTCGTACTCCTCCCGTGAAATCGTCACCGATGAAGAAGGTAGTGACGTCGGTGGAGTCGGAGGTAGTGACGCCGGCGGAGTCGACGACGATGAAGGCGCACCCGGAGGACAATAACGCTCCAACGCTGCTAGTCGCTGGTGGTAGGAATCCATGGTAGATAACAGCCTCGTACTGCTATGAACCATCGAATTCTGTATCAACGTGAGCCTCTCGCCCATGGACAGCTGTGATGCCTGTAGATCCGTCACGCTGCTCTCTGTCGACGCTCTAAGATCAGTGACACCCCGCTCTGTCCTCTCAGTCCTATCCCTGAGCTCCATAATGCTGCGGTCGAGCGTATCCAATCGTGTTATGAGCGCAGCATCGTCCGTCTGGTGCTGCTCCTGGATCCGTTGTAGCAGCTCGTCACGGACAGACTCCACTATCTGCTGGACTCGGACAGACTCCTGGGAGGACTGTGGGCCATGCACACTAGCAGGGGAGGTCCTAGAGGACTGTGTCACAACTAGGGCGCCATAGGATCCCGTACCGTAGTACGTACCCCTGTGGAGACCACCAGCGACGGTCACCCACAGCTCGTCCTCCGACGGATCTGGAGCGGGCTGCGAGGAAGTACGGCCTCTCCCGCAGCAGGTGCACTAGCAGTCGTCCGCTTCTTAAGCCGTTGAAACTCGGCCTAGAAAGCATGGATACTCTATAACTTCTAATGTCTAATGTACTTATTATTACTAACTACATGAATATCTATTTGCATGCATATTTACTAAGTTATATCAAAACTAACACGAAGTATTAAAATTAATAAATAGAATTGTAATACTTACATAGGCCTGCTCCGCCCTCTCGTCAATAAGCTTTCCGTCCTTCCAATGTGTGGCCAGGAAGACAGTCACCATATTGGCGTCATCATCCCTCTTTACCTGTAATTAAATATATCACCTTTTACTAATTTATCGGACTTGCATTAAAATAATATTTCTGAAATAAAACGACATACCAAACGACGAAAATGTTTCGTCATCGAAATCGACCCACCGCACCACTTTGATCCATGCTTCCTAGTCGCCTTGGCCTTCTCAGACTTTTCCTTGTACCTTGGCTCGTCGAATCGAGTCTTCATTGCAATCCACTGATTAGGGGTGATTCAACCTTGGATCGGCTTTCCGGCACGATCACGAGTCTTCTGATCATTAATAACGTCGCGGATCAGCTTAGCAGCGACGGCAGGAAACATCCCCTCGATCATCTCGGCCCGGTACGGTGGATAGAAAAATATATCCTAGAAGAGTGCAAACCAAATATATATAATATACAAAAATTATATGATTCATGTTAAAAGCAAATATATTTTAACCTTGAAGCACGCAAACCAGTAGGTCTTTCTCTCGTCCGGAGCATCAGAGTAGTTTATCCAAGGACCACCATAATTAGTCCTCAATAAGTGGCCTAGGCGTCTCTGTACTGTCACGCCCCAGAACCGGAATACTGGAGAGCGGGGGCGTACATAGCCAGCTACGTATATTGAAGTGCAACCCACCTCGTTATATGGTCACGGCTGTCTAGATACATAAGGGTTTAACTACAAGCCAACAGTCTCCTATGGTCATGAACCAGCCTATTGCCTCAATCTCAAGCAAGCAATAATAGTTACAAGATGTCAGAGCACCAAATATATAATAGCAAGGCGTCCCATACATTACATATTGGATGATCATGAGGCTAGTCGTACAAAATGTCAAGACTAGCATGAGTTCAGTCATACATGATCAACCCTAGGATATGTCGACAATCATGTTACAGCCCGTAGGCGGATAGTAAATAAAGGTGCAATACGAGATAACACGTGCTTGCCGGCTAAACGCCTAAAAAGAATAATTTTTACAATAAAGTGGAAGGACAAAAAGAAATCTACTCGTTACCAGGGTTACGCCTGGTGGTCACCATCTGGCTGGAAGACAGGTGGATCCTCTGGTGCTGCTCCGATATCTGGCCACATAAAACCAGCTGGGTCAGACCCCAGAAAGAGCAAGTGCCACAAGGAGGCTTCACTTAGGAACTAAAATCAGCATATCACAATAGAATATTAAAGGTAATAAATAAAGAACTGATAATAATAGAGATAACAACAGTAAACTGAGTACGAGGAAACCATTCAAGTAGCCAGGTCACAACCCTTAAACCAAACAAGGATTGGGATTGCAGCCCTTCACCTGAATAGAAACCCGTCTCAAATACTATTGGTACAGTGAAGACAATAAACGAAGAGAGGACACAGAACTGCTCCGAGAGCCAGGTTACAACCCTTAAACCAAACAAGGACCGGGGTTTTAACCCTTCGCCTGAACAGAATTAGACCCCCGATCTTTATCGCTAAGGCCAGTATAAATAATCATGGTATTAAGGTAAGGTAAAACATGACGAACATGGCATGAGGTTGCAATAAGACAATAAACGAAGAGAGGACACAGAACTGCTCCGGGAGCCAGGTTACAAACCTTAAACCAAACAAGGACCGGGGTTGTAACCCTTCGCCTGAACAGAACTGGACCCCAGATCATTATTGTTAAGGCAAGCATCAATAATCATGTCATGTCACAATCTTGCACAGAATTAGGATAAGACTAAGCTGGAATAAACTCCATCCAATCAATCACGGCCAATCAAGAGTACGGCTTGATACTTTTAACTAACTAGGGTTATCACATGCCTAGTTACTAGCAAGATACAATGAGATTATCCCAACAGCCACAAGCCATGCAGACCATCCGGTTATCCAGGTCGAATGTTCGTTTATGAAGAATGCAACACGAGACTGTGTGCTGAAAATGTGCCATACTCGTCGGTAGGCTACAAGTCCACTTAATGTGCCCAGATAACGAAATTGACTGTAGCTGGAAATCTTTTCATGTCTACTGAATTATTCTAGTTTATTAGCCTTAGTCAATTACTGTAGGTATCCCTGACCGTGGTACTCAGGGATCTCTATCCTAGACATGATGCAAGACAGTACTGGTTTATTTTTACAAACGCAATCGCCCACGGTGTCCAGGTCATTCAATTCTGTCATGACATGCTAGCCGTCGCAACAACATTCGATATATATATCATGTCAAATTCACTGCCAAGAGTACGCCACGACGGTCCACTATCATGTCATGTTATTTGTCAAAAGTGTACCACAACTGGTCACCATTATGTCATGGAACATATTTAAAATTAACATTTAACCTGGTGTAAGCGTATATGCAATAACTAAATATAAACATGGTGCAAGAGTTGTGGAAGAATCATACGGCTCAGGGGAGACGGGGCATAACTTCCACATACGAACTCAAAATGAGGTGCTCCGGAGATATTCGGAAAGGCAAGACAAAGACCTAAAACTTTCATGTTTTAAATTTTTTGAAATTCTGGCTAGAAAATAGCTAAACTTGGCAAAAACAGTCATTCTGTACACTTTTTATGCCAAAAATTCAATTCTGCGTAAAATACGCAAAAGGGGAGGGTTCCAGCGTAAAATTTCACATTCTGGGTACCATCCAGCGTAAAATACGCAAATTCAGGGTTTCCTGCGTAAAATCTTACATTCTGGATGCTATCTAGCGTAAAATACGCAAATTCAGGGTTCCCTGCGTAAAATCTTACATTTTGGATGCTATCCAGCGTAAAATACGCAAATTCAGGGTTCCCTGCGTAAAATCTTACATTCTGGATGCTATCCAGCGTAAAATACGCAATTTCAAGGTTCCCTGCGTAAAATTTTACTCAGCCGACATGAAAAATTTAGAAAATTTGTTTTGGCCATAAAAACTTCATTTTAACTCGAAATGAGGTGAATCAAAAACCAAATTCATACAAAATTTCGTGCTCTTACTCATGGAACTATTAGTTTTCGAAAATAACAAGTTTTAGTAGCTCAAAACCAAGAAAAACTCCATGAACTCATGAAACTCCAAGTTACAACGTAGATCTAGAAGAATCTATCCATAAAAAATTAAAAACTCCAAGTTCTAAAGAGGCTTATAATCATGTAAAGAAGAGAATGGAACAATAAAACTTGAGATCCATCATGAAGCAAGTTGCACTTGCCTAGGGCTCTTGGGTGTAGTTGGAGAGTAATGGTGAGGAAGAAGAA
Organism: Iris pallida; assembly: GCA_029216955.1. Taxonomy (NCBI): domain Eukaryota; kingdom Viridiplantae; phylum Streptophyta; class Magnoliopsida; order Asparagales; family Iridaceae; genus Iris; species Iris pallida. The sequence continues at coordinate 1,054,345 of JANAVB010004798.1, forward strand.
GAGTGAATGAGGAGAGAGAAAGAGTGTTGGATTAATAAATGAGGATGGTGGTGGTAGGTAATGGTTCTCCCCTTGGTTCATGATGAACCAATAAGCAACCCAAGCCGAACCAAACCAACCCAAACAAGCCGAACCAAGCCAGGAGACATGTAATACGAGTCAGATATGTACACGTATCCCAAAATACGTAATACGAACTATGGTCATCACATGTACCGACGGGGGACGATATCTATACAGACATATTATATTCATGAAAAAAGTTAATTTATGATAAACACAGGAAAAAAATGATAAACCAAAACACTTACTTTGTACCGTCGGCCCAGATCTCCGTCCTCGTCTCCTCCGGAGGTGCGCATGCATCATCTGTCTGATACTGGTCGGCCGTCGGCTCAGCCTCCTCCATCTGCTCATCTGTTTTCATCGTCGTATCAGCAGGAGGAACGCTAGACGATGGAGCAGTCTCAGGCCTGGAACTACTCGTCCCAGGAGATATGCGCCACGTAGCGTCGGGGCAGGCGGAGGTACTGTCTGATACACATGAGTACTGGGCGACGAGGATCCAGAGCCGGTACCAGTAGGAGGTACCGAAGGAGTACCCTGTCCTCTTCCAGTACCAGTACCCCATGCCCCATGTCGGGATATGTGGAACGATCCGCGACGACCTGCCATACCTGATAACAACATATGATGAGATACAACAAATAATAGAGACTAGAAATATGAAAGTACAACAAAGACAAGATAATAACCAAGACAACATATGATGATACATTTTATAAGAAATATCTAAGTCCAGATAGTATATTCTATAAGAAACATCTAAGTTATATAGTACATTCTACAAGAAACATCTAAGTCCAGATAGTACATTCTAAAAGAAACATCTAAGTTCAGATAGTAACCAAAACTAGATAATAACCAACTCTACATAATAAGAAAATGAAAGTACATCTCTCTCAATCATCTTCAAAATATTCATCTTGTTCGTCTTCCTCGACCTCATCTTCCTCTTCCTCCTCCTCCTCCTCTTCACTTTCATCTTCGCCTTCGTCGGCTTCGCCTCCCTCTTCGAATAATTCTACATCTTCTACATTAGTCGTGTAATTCGTAACTTCTATGGAGTCCACATCAACAATATTGGTTACAAGAGGTAGCTCGTCCTCCTGATAAGCTTTTTCGTCAACATCAAAAGTATCTCTAGCTTTAGTCTTGCATACTGCCCACCAGTCAGACTTCGTTGCTTCCCGTCTCGGATAAGCTGTAAAGTACACGAGCTGAGCCTGAGTTGATAGGACAAATGGTTCGTAGCCATGATATCTACGCTTGTAGTTTATATCCACAAGACCATGCTTGTCAATTTTTCAACCATGATTTTTAATCGGATCGAACCATTCACACTTGAACAACACGATCTTTGCTGGTTCTCTGCCATAATTATATGTCAACTCCACAATCTCTCGCAAGATGCCAAAGAAATTATTTTCTGGCGTCTTTGTAGTTCGAAGATTTGATACACAAACAACTATTTTTTGTAGAATCAAGATCCAGGAAGCTATCTCTGATCGGAGCATTTGTCGACTTGAATCTAAAGCCATTGACACAGTAACTTGGCCATATTTTAACAAAAGTAATTGATCCCTTGGCAAGAGTTCTAATTAATTCAATATCTGGTGAAATTAGACGATCGACCTGAATACCAAAGAAGAGATAGTAAGTTATTTATTGCGCAGTTGCATTAGAAGAGGCCAGTAATTACCGAGTTGCTTACATATTTGCTCAACCAAGAAGAAAAATGACATCTCATTTCTTGTTCTAATGCTTCGTCGGTTAGGTAGGGTCTAATCGACCTCAACTCATCATTATATGTGCTGAAAAACAACGAAGCAACCGTCGATTAGTACAATAATATTAGCTTATACTATTACATTGAGATGACGTAAACTCATCATTAATTACTTACCCCTCTGGCTTCTCCACTTCATCCTCGTAGCAATTGAGTAATATATACAACTGAACAGCCCTTAGATCTTCATCATTCAAATATCTCTTCTTCATTTTCCCCGAAGGCTTTCCGGACGCATTGAATACTTTCAGTATTCCATCATTAGATTCTTGATATCCGTCGTTGTTTTTCGGAGCCCTCGTTCTATTCGTAGCAACATGAGGTTTGAAATACGTCGAGCAGAAGTTTATAATCTCCTCGAGAATATAGGCTTCACAAATAGAACCCTCGACCCGAGCCTTATTTTTCACCTTCCTCTTTAGGTGGTTTAAATGCCGCTCAAACGGATACATCCACCGATAACCGATGGGCCCACCAACACGTGTCTCGTAGGAAAGATGAATTGGCAAATGCTCCATGGAGTCGAAGAATCCAGGAGGAAATACCTTCTCGAGCTTGCATAGTGTTACCGCAATATCGTTCTCCTGCTTTTCTAGACGATCGACGAGCAACTTAGTAGAATAAAGATCTTTGAAGAATATGCTAAGCTCGGTCAATGGATCTCAAACAACCTGGGGTAAGAATTCCCGAAATGCAATCGGAATTAACCTCTCCATGAATACGTGACAATCATGGCTCTTCATACCTGTCAGTTTGTTCTCCTTGAGGTCGACGCATCTTCTCAAGTTCGAAACATACCCGTCTGGAAATTTTAGACCTTGAATCTACCTATAAAGTCTCACTTTATCCTCCTTCTTCAGTGAGAAAATTGCCTTAGGCTGCTTCAACTTTCTATTCCCCTCCTTTATCAAATGCAACCGGACGTCTACATATTTCTTCCAAGTCCAATCTAGCCTTTGGATTGTCTTTCGTCTTCCCCTTTACGTCCATTACAGTATTAATTATGTTGTCAAACACATTCTTCTCGATATGCATGACATTAAGGTTATGTCTAATCAGATTGGTGCTCCAATATGGCAGATCCCAGAATATACTCCTCTTCGTCTAGTTATGAGTGCGACCAAATCCGTCACACTTGTAGTCCGTAGAAGGCTCTTTAATAGCTCTTGATAAATCTTTTACCTCTTTCCATATCGTGTATCAGGACCACCTTGGCGGGGGATTAGCCTTCTCCACAACGCCAGCACAAAAAGCATTCATGTTCCTCCGGTACGGATGATCCTTCGGCAGGAATTGTCGATGACAATCGAAGAAGCACAGTTTGCCTCCGTGTTTCAAACGGAAAGCCTTAGTGCGGTCCATGCAATACGAACATGAAAGACGACCATGCGTGCTCCATCCAGATAACATATATACCATAGGCCGGAAAGTCGTTGATGGTCCACATAACTGCTGCATGCATCTAAAAATTTTGTTTTCTAGATACATCGTACGTGTTGGAACCTACTTCCCACAGCTGATTCAACTCATCAATCAATGGCTGTAAATACACATTGATGTTCCTTTTCAGATTGTTCGGACCTGGAATAATAACGGTAAGGAACATATACGGAGTCTTCATGCACATCCAAGGTGGTAGATTGTACGGAGTGACGATCACAGGACAACACGAATACCGGGACCCCGAAAGTTCGAATGGGGTAAAACCGTCGGAGCAGAGACCCAATCTGACATTACGCGAATCCGAAGCAAAATTTGGATACTCTCGATCAAGGTGCTTCCATGTTTCTCCATCAGATAGATAATCCAACACTCCTTCGATCTATTCCCGCCTGTGCCAACTCATGTTTTCTGTAGTCTCCTTCACCATAAACAATCGCTGCAACCGCGACGTCAACGGCAAGTAGTGCATCGAATCGGTAGGCTTCCTTTCACCGACAGACTTTCTTCTACCACTGCCCTTATAGCGATCAGCACCACAAAATCTGTAGGCGTCTTCATCCTTGTCGTCTTTGTAGTACAACATGCACCCGTTGCGACATGCATCAATTTTCTCGTATCCATCCAGACCGATCTCACCATCCTCTTAGTCTGGTAAAAGTTTTTAGGCAACTTAGCAGCCTCAGGCAATATTTCTATAATCAACTCCATAACTCGGTTGTAGCAATCTTGCGACATATTAAAATCGGACTTGATGCTCAACAATCTTGTAACCATCTCCAACGGTGAATGATCCTCACAACCAAGATATAATGGAGTCATTGCATTCTCCAGCAACTCCATGAACTTTGCAGCATCGACATTCGGTGCCTCCTCAGGTGCATCATGATTGTCCGGATCGAAACTAGGCCCCGCCGCATCAAAAACCATGTTCACCAATCCATCGTCGTAAGCAGCGTGGTTGTGGACATCCACATAAGGCTCATACTCCGATGTTAAAGACACAAGTTCTCCGCGCGCGCTCCACTGATAGTAATTCGGCATGAAATCCTTCGAATATAAATGATACGTGACTTCCACTTCTGGATGATATTTCAATTTGCGACATCTCATACACGGACACTTAATTTTGGTACCGTCCATATACTGAGGGAACGCCTTGGCAAACTGCAGGAACTGCTGTACACCCTCTATGAATTCATCTCGCACACCGTACATGTCATCAGGATGACGATTGTACATCCAAGAATGATTCTGCAGATAGTAATTTAGATCCATATCCATTTGAGAATAATTCTGTAAGATAGATACATGTACATCGTTGAAACACTTGTAAAAGTAATAGGCGCATTAATCATGACATATCCTAAACATTGAAATAGAATCCCAAGTAATCATGATACAACAAGTGGTAATAGTGTATCACATGACATAACCATAGTGTATCAGAATTGACCACACAGAAGACTTAGCCTAATTAATCTCCATAAAACAAGTGGTAATAAGTCCATAATTAATCTCTATAATTAATCTCCAAGTACAGCTGATAATAAGTCCATAAACTCATCTCCATAAAACAAGTACAGTTGGTAATAAGTACTAATAGTCCAACACAAAATATATCCATAAAACTACACTAATGACGACCACGCAGCTCACGCATACGCTCAATGATACCATCACGCAACATCTTCGAAAAAGTGGGATCGACGGTGGGAAAGTGCCATTCCACTGCAGGTGTTGTATGAATGGAACTCCCGGTCTCACTAGCTACCGGTGCCACTTCCTCCTTAACAGTAGGAGGAGCCACCTAAGCAATCTGTGTTTCCCTCAAACGACGTGCCGCTGCTCGGGTCATGGGTGCCATCTGGTAAGATCGATATTCATAGAGAATATAATTGTAACATAAGTAAGCTAACTAAAGGAACCATTATCTCGTTTCATGTATCAAAACCCAAGTTCCATTGTGAAATTTCAGTTTTCTTCAATGAGTATACCTTTGTGTGTTTAGTTCAGTTTTTTCTGAGATTGTATACATATGTATATATGTAGATTGATAGATATAGCTATAGTTATATAAGAGTTTTTCCTGAGATTGTATACATATGTATACATATATATGTATATATGTATATAAAGGAACCATCAATGAGTATACATATGTATATATTGTATACATATGTATAAGAGTTTCATGTATACATATTTATAAGAGTTTTCTTTAATGAGTATACATATGTATATATTGTATACATATGTATAAGAGTTTTCTTCAATGTATACATATGTATAAGAGTTTTCTTCAAACGAGAGTTTTCTTCAATCTCGTTATACATATGTATAAGAGTTTTCTTCAATGAGTATACATATGTATACGTGTCTATGTGTCGTGTGTGTCCACTTGTCTGTGTGTCATGTTATATACTTCCATGTTGGCGTATTAGGGTGCGTATGTCTGTATCTGTGTGTCTTTGTGTCTGTGTCTTTGTCTCAGTGCGTGAATGTTTGTGTCCGTGTTCGTGTTCATGTCGTGACAGATTGAGGGAGTGTGTCCGTATCGTGTCAGTGAGTGTGTCCGTGTCGTGTCAGTGAGTGTGTCAGTGTGTCTGTGTCGTGTCAGTGGGAGATAGGGTTAGGGTTAGCTGGACGGGGTCGCCGAAGCGGAGAACGGGACGAGGGGGGTCGGCGGTGGAGGAGCGACGACGAGGTCACCAGGGGGCGAGGGGGGTCGCCGGGGCAGGAGACGAGGGGGAAGGGGCCGGAGGGAGGGGTCGCCGGGAGGAGGCCTCGACGGAGGGGAGGAGCTCGTCGGGGGGAGCGGTCGTCGGAGACGAGAGGGGGAGTGGGAGAGAGATTTGGGGCTCGAGGCGGGAGATCGAAAATTTGGGTGAAATAAAATGAAATCGATCGGGTTCCCAGAACCCTATATGAAAGTTTTTAGCGACGTCTGAGAGACGTCGCTGTTCAGTAATAGGATAGCGACGAACTTGATTAAATGTCGCAAAATGTCGATGAATAAAATAAATCAGCGACGTTTTGCGACTAAATAGCGACTTGTTCTTTTCAAACTATAATTCTAGTCACTATTAGTCGCTAAACGTCGCTGATAGTGACGTTCAGCGATGTATTTTTATACGTCGCTAAATACACAAAACATAGCGACATTTTTAACTGGAGTCGCTAATCTCGTCGCTAATTTGACATATTTTGGTAGTGTCAGATTATAACTGGATCATAGTTTATGTCTTGCAAAATACTAGAAAAATTGTAGAAAAAGATTGAGAGATGAAGTTCGATGGAGGATGAGAAGTGGGATCGTGTGTGACGATGGTCGTTATACGTGCGGGCATCACATCGATACAGGCACGACAATACAAATATCACAACTTGCCCACGTCGTCATTATTGTCATCTCCATCTTTTACTATATAATGCGGCTAGAAAACGGTTCAAAAGTGAGCCGTCGAAATCGTATGTATATCATCATCCACTTAAACAAATTAAATTTTTTTAAAAAACCCTTAAATACTCCATTAATTATTTTTAAAAAAATTAACTAAATATTTAACTATCTAATATGAGTTATTTATAACTAAATAATTCTAACTCAAGTGGTAAGGTGAAAAACATTTAATTCCTATAAATGACAATTTTATAATAAATTTATATTATTTTTTTTTTAATTTTTTTTTGCACGTTCAGTGCACGTGCACATTACTAGTTCATATAAGAGGTGAATATCGATTATAGTGTCAATAAAGGTCATATGCTTTGCACAGATCCAGGACATGTTCGAATTTTTTTTTTAAAGTCCATGATGAAATCCAAAATGATGTCCCTTCTTCTAAAAGATTTATATATTAAAAAAAATTTTTTTTTGGTGGGAGAAATTCAGTGTATCATTATCATGAACGTACTTTACATTTATGGTCTCGTTAAAACATTGTTTTCCTTCGAGGGTACAAGTACATGCATCTTGATCATGTTTAAACACAATAACATAAAAATGTGCTACAAAATCAGAAAAAACTCCTAGACATGAATTCTTGCACCATTTTTCATATAACTGAATAATCAAACATCAGAACTAATTCTAACTCAAGTTCAGCTAACTAACATATAAAAACTAAATCGACCTTTAATACAAACTTGCTTTCTCGTAATGGTTCTCATAACAATGAAAAATGGCATCTTTCTAGTAAACATTTTACTCCCGCACATGAGCCAAATTCAAATACCAAATCCAACAATCCCCAAATCTATCTTACCATCAATATTTGTTAAAATTCACTACATAACAATATTCCTTAGTATGTTTTGCAAAATTTCTAAATCAATTTACTCAAAACTTAATAATCATCTATGCAACTTGAGATCATTAAAATTATTATTGTTATTAACATCACAAGCACTCAACTTCATTATTATAACTCGTATTTCAAACCAAATACTCGAGTTTATTACTTGTAGATTGTTCAACGGAAGTTGCGTCGTCGTTTCAGTGAGTACTTGTTGTTTTAGCTGCATCTCACATCAATTCAACAATTGTAAAACTTCAATTCCTAACTTTAAATTTCTAAGTAGATTTCAAAATTTTGGGCAGAAAAAATGACGTCAAAGAGAAAAGATTGAGAAAAAAAAGGAGTTTGAGATTCACTTATAAGCAAAAGAAAGAAGGAAGAGAGAACTAAAATTAACAATTGTCAGAAGCACTTACCGTTGGCAATCAATTCATCTTTGTAATTGGAAGATAACAAGTTCTTCTATGAATTCGGAAGGGACAAGCTTTCACGGCTGTTAAAATATCAAAATAAATCTTTTACCAAAAAATTAAAAATAATATAACAAAATAAATAAATAAATAAATGCGTGTGTACAACACATGGATGCCTGGAAAGTAAAAAAAGAGAATCAAATTGTAATTTGGAAAGAGAGTTTGAGTTTTTAAGAACCAATACCTAAAAGGGCCGAATCCGAGCTCATGCCCCCCCCCCCCCCCCCCCCCCCCCCCCCCCCCCCCCCCCCCACATATATAATGTGATTTTTTTTAAAGTAAATAGAATAAAAGTAAATATAACAAAAAAATGTTACCACCTAAAATTGAATTAAGGACCTCTAGTATGTAAGTTTAACATGATAACCACTACAAAACAACTATTTTGAGTTGAGGGTACGTAGCCCATGGTACACTCTGATTCTATTTTTGATACGTCCGTGTTGGTGTCCCTATAGTCTTTTGTCCTTGAACTGTCGTCCATCCTGTCTTGGGCTAGGATCGCCCCTGTCTATAAATTAATTCTGATTTTGGTTCAAATGCATAATATAAAACCTAATTTTTTTTTTTTTTTTAGTTAGCGATTAAGATAGTGATCACTTCAAAAAGAAGGATCATAAAGAAGAGAATAGTCGATCAAAGAGTTTGAAGTAAAATGAATCACGATTAAGGAGTTTGGCCAAATCAGAGTATAATCAAACTCTACACAAATGGTGTCGTGGAGTAATCAACATCACAAATGTTTCACCGATCAACAATTTGACATTTGATGGGATTAGTGTTAGAAGATGGGTGGGAAATGGGAGAGAGAACTAGACATTGAGATGTAGGCTCAAATCAAACTTGATCCTTGAAGCCCTAAGGTCCGGTTTAATTAGGATAGTGTCGCTTCTTAAAAAACAATAATTAAAAAAGCAAAAGAGCTTTTGAAAGTAAGTGAAAATTGCTATCAAAATAATCTTGATGAGTAATTTTTACCAAACAACTCTAATGACGTTTTTTTTTTCTGAAAAATTTACTGTAACGAAATAAATTCTGTATAAATTAGCACAAACGAAAGAACTTCGAAGAAATTTGCAATATGAAAACTTGCTGCCAATTGAGATGGAAAAAAAAAATGAAAACGAGCAAAAATAAAAATAAAAATAAAATTCTGCCAACTTAGTTGGCGGAATTTTAGCAATGTTAGAATTCCGCCAACAGAGATGGCTGAATTTGGGCTGGCTGGTTGGTTTTTCTATGGGTTGGTTTGTTTTAATTTTTGTTTGATTTTAGTTGGTTTGTTTGATTGGTTTAATTTGGTTTGCAATGTTTATAGTTTTTCAACTGCTAGCTATTGTGGTTTGATGGTTATAATTTTACAATGTTTGATTTGATTTGCAACGGTTATATTTATAATGTGAATTCACCTCTCACTGTCATCTTTCTGCCCTCCCCAACTCCTCCTCTTTGTCATCTTCTGCCATCTCCAACCCGTGAACCACTTGAACCACGTGAGACAAGTACCACGTGCGTGTGGAGAACCGCGAAGCAGAGTTCCGTCCAAATTCAGCCAACGCAGTTGGCGGAATTTTTTTTTTGCGCGCTTTTGTTTTTGCGCCATCTCAGTTGGCGACAAATTTCGTTATTGCAAATTTTTTCGAACTTGTTTCGTTTGTGCTAATTTATATAAAATTTATTTCGTTACAATAAATTTTTCGTTTTTTTCCTTCCAAAAGTAAGCAGAAAACAACCTAATTAATTCGAAACACAATATCTTTTGGAATTGCTTATCATGGCTGATTTTTTTTTTCTTTTTCAAATTCATCCCCTCAAGTTTTGGTAGTAACGACCTAATTGAATAATTTTCAGAAACAGAGTCAATTATGAATATTGCTTTTAAAAACACATGAAAAACTGCTGTTAGAAGCTGTTTATGTGCTGCTGCTTTTTGAAAAGCAGCAACAATCCCAGACAAAACGACCGTTGCACTCTCATCAATCGCATATAATAAAGAAGAGCGGGTAGGCCCACCTATGGCACTTCCATCTCCAGCTCCCTCCTTTGTCTCATCCACTTCCGGAATACTTACTTCCCAGATCCCCTCCTCCTGTCCTCGTCTCTTCAAATATCATCATCATCATCTCCCCCAAATTCTTCCTCCATAGCCGCGGCCATGCTCAAATTAGGGTTTCTTCCTCCCCCTCCCTTCTCGACCTCCAAAACCCTGAAATCCCACTCCAATCCCTCCTCCTTCTCTCCCTGCCTCCGCTCCGGACGTCGCGTCGGAAGAACCGGCGGAGAATTAGGTCAGGGGTTGGGGTCCAGGCCGCCGGCGTCGGTGTCGGCGGGTGCCGCCGTGGAGGCGCCGGCGGTGGAGGGGGGAGGCGGCAGAGGGAAGGGGACGGGGGAGGAGTACGACGCGATCGTGATCGGATCCGGCATCGGCGGGCTGGTGGCGGGGACCCAGCTGGCGGCGAAGGGGGCTAGGGTTTTGGTGCTGGAGAAGTACCTGATCCCCGGCGGCAGCTCCGGGTACTACGAGAGGGACGGGTTCACTTTCGACGTCGGCTCTTCCGTTATGTTCGGTTTCAGCGACAAGGTCCTTATTCCTAATTTTTTTGCGTTGGAAAATTTTGATTCTTTTTGTTGTAATAATTCTGCGGATTGTGCTTATTTTAAAAAAAAAATCACTTCTTGTGCACTTCCTTCCTCAAACTTGTCAAGCGAGGAAGACATCACTAAACACTGCAGCAGTACGTGCTGGGAATAGTAGTTCTTCCCTTGGAAAAAGGGAAGGAGGTGTGGAAAGTGATTATAAAGCTGCCCGCTTCCTCCTATCCAACCAGTCCCGTAGAGTTTCAAACAAAAGCTCCAGCAAGGGCGGGGCCACAATTTTAGTTTACCCCGGTCTGACGTAAAACGTCCTGAATTTTTTTAACACAAAAGGTTATTTACTTAATAATAAGTTAAACTGAACATTCAACAGGTGTTCTAAATGGCGGTCGAGGCCGCTCGCCGTACCGCTTTTGCCGTTGGTGGTGGAGTAGGCGGCAGACGGTGTTTTGGCAACGTAGGCGAAGGTGAGATGGCGTAGATGGATGCCTAGGCGGAACAATACATGACTAGATGTTTTGATGAAACAATTTTGATAGCATTATGGACCTATGATTCACTTTTATAAGACTGAAACTTCATAACTAATTGTTCTACAACTTAGTTATGCATAAACACCCTTAATAAAAAAAAAGCGAGATAAAATAGTAAAAAAAAGTCCAAAATGTATCAAGCGTCTAGGCGGTACCTAGACGGCCTAGGCGATAGGCGGACACTCTCCGTCGTGCACCTGCCTGCCGCCATTTAAAACCTTGCATTCAACACTTAATTTCTTAAAATGTCATCATATATCGAAGTGGTCTGATGGGCTAAGTATATGAAATGGTGTTCACATACAAAAAAATATTTACTTAATAATAAGTTAAACTGTATATAATGTTAGTGGTCTAGTGGGCTAAGTATATAGTATTAATTTTTTTCACCTGGGCTTCACCTTAGCCAACTAATTGCTCTGCCCTTGAACTCCAGTTAGCTTAAAGTGGAGTTTCCAAAATATTTTCATCATGCAAACTCCTTATAGGTTGGTAGGAATAATTGATGCCATTTGGAAATGGAGCTTTATTGACAGCAGAAGGGACCGAAACAGAGTAGGTGGTCACAGGTGGTCAGCGGATGGTATCATAGTAAAGAAGTTATACTACAGAGAAGGTGGGCGGTAGGATTGGTGAATGCGGAGTTTGGATGACAAAGAGGCAGAGAAGGTGAAGAGGTGGTAGTGTTGACGAGGCAGCGGTCAGTTAGGGGCAGCGGGTTGGCGAACAGGAATGAGTTTCAACCATATTGTGATGGAGACAAGAGGAGAAAAGAAGTAATAGATGGGCAAAGTTACAGAAATCCATTTGGAGTGAACTTTTTTCCCCCTTTCCAAAAACTCCACTAAAACTCTGAATAGACCTGAAGTTTTGCTTTTGGAATATTGGCACTCGATGAAACTACAGTTTGATTGGCATTATCAAATACTACTATTATAAGCCTACATAGCATAGGCACCATTATTTTCCAATTTGTAGAAGGTTACCATGGGGAATAAAGGGTCCTACTTACATTCTGTAATTCTAGAGCCACTAGTTGAGAACAAGAAGCATATCAGCTTTACTTGCATACTAATCAGGGATTCGGGGGTAGTGAGGGACTCACTTGCATAGTTTGCAATATCGACCGATACCGATCCGATAAAGTCGATCCCAATACGGTTTGGCATGTCATGATCCGATACCGACCGATACCGATACTGACAGATACCAACATTAAGGGTCTCTTTTTCAGTCATTTCGGTAAAGAAAATGATTGAAATGACTAATCAACAAGGATGTAAAAGCATAGTAAGGTTGTAAAAACATGTAAATGAAGAAAACTTATGTATCACACATGTAAACCAATCAGCAAGTTTGACTATTATTTGATTCAATTTCAAAACTACTATGAAACAACACAAAAAATACTTAAAATTATGTCTAAATGTCTAAAATATTTTCTCTAAATTTATTAACAATAATTTCCTTTCCGATACCCAAAAATCCGATAATGAAACTGCCTATACTACCGACAATGCCGATCCATAGGAAGGGTTTGATGCCGATACCGCAAACCTTGCTCAGGAGAAGGTTCCTCTTGAACATTAATACTAGATCTGCTCACTAGAAGGAAGTCAGTCCTGAAATTTCTTTATTGCAGGTCAAAGCCATTATTGAAAACAACTGCTTCAACTAAATGCCCTTCTTATATAGGGGTTCTGCTTAAGGTTGACGACTAAGGTGGTGTCTTGCTATCTACAATTTATTGAAACAAAGAACTCTGAACAAGTCTTTATGTTACAATGTATCTTAACAAATATGCAATTCAACCAATCTGCTTTTACATTTACGAACTTGAGGCACGACCCTTGAATTAGAATTATAATCTTGAAAAAAATTATAGCAGGTAATTTACATATTATCCAAAGTCATATGCATCAAAGATGTTAGCTAGAATCATGGCTATGGTTCATGATACTATAAAATTCCAAATACCAGTGAAATTCATTTGGCATATTGACCCTTTATTGGTCCCCATGGCTCAAATCTATAAAGACGGCTTTCGGTAATCTATACTCATCTTTCCTACATTTCACAAAGCAGTTCCTTCTCTTATCACATGGAAGATAGGTCTCTGTATTAGTACCAATATGTCTTACTTTGATATAACTGTTCAATGATGGGCAGGGAAACTTGAACTTAATTACACAAGCGTTAGAAGCAGTAGGTCGTAGGATGGAGGTGGTGCCTGACCCCACAACTGTTCACTTCCATCTGCCGGATGATCTCTCAGTTCTTGTGCATCGGGAGTACAGTGAGTTCATTGCAGAGCTTATTAGTAAATTCCCTCATGAAAAGGAAGGGATAAACAAATTTTATGGAGAGTGTTGGAAGGTACGTCTTAACTAGTCAATAACTTGAATTTTGAAGATCCATATTTTTCATGACTAGAAGAATAAAAGTTTACGTACTATCATCAACAGATATTCAATGCTTTGAATTCATTGGAACTTAAGTCATTGGAGGAGCCGATATACCTTTTTGGGCAATTCTTGAAGAAGCCTTTGGAATGTTTAACTCTTGGTAATAAATCTGCATTTATCATTGTTGTTTCAAAATGGGAAACTGGTACATGATTATAATGAGTGCACAGGACCAGAAAGCATATACTAAAATTAAGGATATTTCTATTTCTTCCAAATTTAGGGAAATATATTTTTATACTATTAATTCAATCATATGATGTGAAATCATTAGAGATATCCAATCTCCAGTTTTCCTCTGTGATTAATTATGCCTTCTCTCTGCAGCTTACTATTTGCCACAAAATGCTGGGAATATTGCTAGGAAGTTCATAAAAGACCCAAAATTGCTGAATTTCATTGATGCTGAGGTGTGAAATTTTTGTGACTTGGTATATAATCATATTTTTTTGATATTGCAGAAGAAATGCCCTTAACATAGCCAAACGAAAGAAAAACGATTTAAATAGCCAATCCCTAAAGTTTGGAACTAAGGCTTTCTTTTTGCTGTTGTTATACTATACAATCCTACTTCTACTGAATGATGAAAGTGAAACTTTGTAACTTAGATTATTTCTCGCGATATCCAACGGCAAGTCTCTTAGCTCAGGAGTGTATGATTTGTGGTGTCTTTGCAGTGCTTCATAGTGAGTACAGTTAATGCTTTGCAGACGCCAATGATCAATGCAAGCATGGTCAGACAATCTCCCCTACAAATATCTGTGATCAAGGCTTCAGTCTTTTTAACTGTTTTATATATTTTTGTCATAACAGGTTTTATGCGACAGACACTTTGGAGGGATAAATTATCCAGTTGGTGGTGTTGGTGGAATTGCCAAGGCTTTGGCAAATGGCCTGGTAGATAAGGGTAGTCTAATTCTTTATAAAGCAAATGTGACCAATGTCATACTTGAGCAAGGAAAGGCTGTGAGTCTTAACGAACTACTTATATAGCTTGAACATTCTGAATCATTTCTTGTTAATAACCAAGAACTGACTGACTCTTTAATTTTATGTTATTCATTTGCGATCGCAGGTGGGAGTGAGACTTGCAGATGGAAGGGAATTTTTCTCTAAAACAGTCATATCGAATGCAACCAGATGGGATACATTTGGTATGTTTCGCCGGATAAATTTTGATAGAATTACACGTGTGAACTCTTTTTATGCTTACTATTCCATATTAGTTTCAATAGTCGCACTGGCTTGTGTTGGGCTTACATCAATATTAGGCTATTCCCTCTGATATGAATTTACTGGTAATTTACAGTTCAATTTTAAGTCAAGAAATAGCCTCTCCACGTTAGATGGGGGTAAGGTCATGTACATCTGGACCCTCCCCAGAACATGCATAAGATGGAGCGTTATGGCACTGACACACTTCAGGTTGCTAAATATTCAGTTTAGTAATAGCACGGGCTTGGATTTGGCTTAGGCGATTAGGTTGCAAAAATCAAAATAGAGGATTTTCGACCCTCATGTAATTATAACGAAGATAAAACACTCTGTTGGATAGAAGAGAGGAAAAAGATCTGTTGAGTGGACTCCCCGTTTTCCTGGAGTATATTTTTTTTCTTACTATATACATAATACATACCCTGTTTTGACCATATTGCACTATGTATTATTTGATAACCTAAGAAATGTTCCTGCTCGCCAGTATAATTAGGATATTCCATCCAATATGAATTTTACATGTTTATTGACGAGGTTAGATCGTCGAATAAAAAACTGAACATTGATAAATGGGTGATCTGAACAGGGGATTCATTTAACACAACTAATCAATGAGTAGTCGATAAGTAGTTTAATTTGAGCTGAACTCTTGTAACATGATCAGTATTCTGGTCAGTTTGGGTCTGTTTTCGGTTGCACTATATCAATTAACCTGACATGTTAAATCGAACAATTTAACTTACTAAATCAACATTTTCCCCAGATGACTTGCTTGTCACATATGCATTTATATTGCTTTTTTACCTGTTTAATGCACAGTTAGCAGGTGAACCTTATTGCACTGTAGCGGGTAATGTTGATTGCACTGAAGTATGTTCAGGATGTACCACCCTATTTTATTCCCACCCTTACCTAGCTAAAACTAACAGTTAGAAAATGATTTCTATCTCCTCTATATCTATGTTTTCATGAGACTCTTATTTCCTTCCTTTTTGCATTTTCCACCATATAATGTCACTTTATGCCTCCAAATATGTTTCTTGATGTGTTTATCACTTCTTCACGGATGTCCATAATTAAAGCCTTGGCTACCATCATTGGAAATAAAGGGCATGTTGAAAGAGCTGAAGAAGTGACGGAAGATTATTCCTTCTTCCTGTAAGATACAATATAAGTTCCTCAGAACAAAAGAAACATAATTAACTACATTTTTATTGTCCATAGGATCTCACAAGTTACCATTTCTCTACTAAAACCAAATTACAGTAACAGTTACCCTTTGGGCCTCCCTAAGCTCGGTCAGTCAGGCTATCCTTCTCCAGGAAGGTAACACCATCCTCGCAAATACTCTTTCTCCTAGGCTAAACCTTAAATGCACCTCAAATTCATCTCCCATTTCTTCCTATTGGACAAACTGAATGCCTTTTCCAGCTTGCTCTACAAACCAACCCAATGTTGTTATCTGGCCTATCCTTTTGCTCCCTTATCATTAAATTGTGGGTATTAAGTCGATGGTTTCCTATGTATTAATTGATGGCATTAATAGTATGCCTAAAAGTCAACTTACTTTATATATTATATAATTGGAATACTGTTAATTGACATGTGTTCACATCATTATAAATGTTTAATTGGTTACTCATCATATATACTGTTGTTGGCAACTTATTATCATAGTCCAAGTACTTATTGTTGTGGTTTAATTTTCATGATGAGTACATCAGATGATACTAAATCACATGTATCCACAAGGTACTAGAAAATTCGTAGTTGTAGGAATATCATATTCATTCAAGGACGACCCAAGTAGTTATTGGGTGGGTTTTTTGTGGGGAAGGCGGAGGAGGGAAGAGAGAGTGTTTGGGGGGGGGGGGGGGGGGGGGGGGGGGAGGGGTTCAAGGAGTCTATGTAGAGTAGCTACTATTCCAGGCATGCACAGCTGCAATTGGATTGAACTAAACCACCAGTAGTCTGCTCCAAAACCCATTTGACTCAAATGAATCATGTTCAAAAGTTTGATGACCAGAAAGCCACTAAAATCTTTACCCTCTTGGAACACGATCAGTTGTGAACAAGGGAACCTACACAAATCCGCATGCGATCGAATCTTAGATTATATGTATATTACATTAGACAATGGGTATATAGACCTAATCTTTTCTAAGTGGGTATTGCGTATATTTTCCTTCTCATTCAAATAGCTGTTTACCTTCCATTTTCTCTTTGTCGTCCTTGCTTCATGGTCATGCATTTGAGATGAGTTTGATTATTAATATTGCTAATAAACAATCATATATTTATTCAAAATGTATTTATGTGAAGCAAATTTGTAATCTATGTTGGCTTTAAATGTTGTATGCCTATGTTGATTCCTTAGCTACATTTTCACAAGGTTTAAGGTTTGTTAAATTACAAAATTGTCGCCAGTGTAATAGGGTGCATTTCATATCACAATTTTCTTGTTTCAGTCATACATTGCATCACACAGCCCTTGTAGTTGGGTCAGGCATGAGTCATGGCTACCCTCCTCTTATCAAACCGGTCAAGCGACCTAGATTTCTATTTTGCAGATTCACTTGATTTCCTAACTCACCGAGTACTTTCAGAATTCTATACGAATTTGAAGCCTAACAAGTTCGTTTAACAGTAGTAGTCACCAGTAAAAAGTTTCTTTCAGTATGGTATCCTCTCCTTGCCCCCTTTAGGCTGCTGAGGTTTACGGTGGAAGGCCTGCAGGTTATGAAGTTCTTTCATGTAATTACAAGCAATCAAAGTAATTGAGGAATAAACATTGACTCCTTTTTTCATCAGCCGAATTAGTACAGAGGATGAAGAATCAAGAGCGACTAGGCATAAAAGTTTTCTCTGGATTTTTCAAGTCTACTGTCAAATCCTAGAGCTCAACTTCGGACAAACCTTATATATATATATATATATATATATATATATATATATATATATATATATATATATATATATAAACTTTTGCATCCCCATGTTAACACCCGTTGGATCTTTGTTTAAGTCATCTAATCTTAACCGTTGATTTTTCAATGGTTAAGATTAGATGACTTAAACAAGATCCAATGGATGTAAAAGAGGAGATGCATTGGGGATGCAAAAGTGAGGGGATGCGGATCCCCCCTATATATATATATATATATATATATATATATATATATATATATATATATATATATATATATATTGGGGGAGGAGTTTGAATCCGATTTCGGAAACTAATTACCATTTTCATATATATATATATATATATATATATATATATATATATTGGAACAAGGTAATTGTGTTACAGACTCCTGGCCCGAAGGCCATACTCCCAGCCCAAAGGCCCGCACTTGAATCATACCACACTCGCACTGCACCCGCATCTGCATTCGGCCCGCACTCACATTTATTTCCCACATGGAATTAAATGTGCTTCCCCCGTTGCTCGAACCTGCAACCTCTCGGGGGGATATGCCTCACTCTAACCACTTGAGCTAGAGGTCATATATATATATATATATATATATATATATATATATATATATATATATATATATATATATATGGGAAGGGATATTGCACCAAACTTATTGCATCAATTGTTGCCCCAAACAATCTCAACCACACATTTATTTCTATCATGTGGTTATAAAGCATTCCATAAAGTTGTTGCCACGTCAGCATGCTTTATAACCACATGATTGAAATAAATGTGTGGTTGAGATTGTTTGGTGTAATAATTGATGCAATAAGTTTGGTGCAATATCCCTCCCCTATATATATATATATATATATATATATATATATATACTCTAACCACTTGAGCTAGAGTATATATATATATATATATATATATATATATATATATATTTGTCATATATATTTTGTGTGTCCACTTCTTAATGGAGCATGGAGGCTCAAACCTGCGCCACTGCGCTATATATATATATATATATATAGTTGAATACTCTAGTTAAGTTCCATTACTTCTGTTATTATAGTTTGTTTATATATATATATATATTTTTTGGAATAAGGATGAATTTATTCCTCGCTCATAGCGGAAAAGGTATTAAAGTACAACATCACAACTTTCCTTGCCCCACAAATACTATTATGGGGCCATTACAGATACATCGAATTCTATATTATGCAGAATTCCAATAGGGGGGTAGTCAAGCCCTCAAAGATACGTCGGTTCCGCTCCTTCCAGATGTGCCAAACAGACGCAGCAATACGAACTCTGGCTCTTCTAGCCCACCCCGGATCCCGACCTCTGTGATCTCGGATCCAACTGAGAATGCTTCGAATGTCCCGGTCCATCCCCACTCCTCCTCTCAGCTGTGCACACTGCTCAGTCCAAATGTGCCAGGATACTGGACAACCAAAGAAGAGATGCCCCATGGATTCATTTTCAGCATTACATAGCACACATTTGGCATCCGGGATCTGCATCCCAAACCGGAGGAGTCTGTCTCTCGTCATCAATCTTCCCCGGAGAAGGCGATAAGCACATAGTTGTATTTTCTGTGCAACGTCCTTGCCCCAAATGAAGTCCACCTCCTCAGCCTGGTCGTGGTGGGTCCGAACCAAATCATAGCAGCTGCGAAAGCAGAATAGACCTGTCCCGCCCCCCGTACCTGGGCCGGCCCAGCACCATGTATCCTCCGTCTGGCTCGCGTCAATGGTAATAAGGTGAATCTCAGCAGCAAGCTGGACAGTAAATGGGTATCCCTCTGGCCTCCAGACTCCATCACTAATGATCCGGCTGCATGTTATAACCCCCTACCAGCTTCCCTGTCCAGCTGCCCTCCCAATATCTCAAGTAGGGATCTGGAACCCAGCCAAAGATCTAGCCAAAGGTCGGTAGTCGTCCCATCCTTCATGCGCCTGCAGATAGCGGTCTGGAGCACCGGTCTACATCTCAGGATGGCCTTAAACGTGACCGAGAAATTGTTGTCTATCCTGCAGGCCCAGAAGTTGGTCCTCCGTAAGTATCTGCTAGCCATCCAGTCCGCCCAGAGCGACCCCCCCTGATGAATTTCCAGGCCATCTTCACACAAGCTGCCTTCCTAACCGCATGAAGAGGCCTCAGCCCAACTCCTCCTTCCTCCCGAGGCCGACATAACTGATCCCAGGATATCGCATGAATCCCTCCCCTCCAGATGAAATTAGCGCAGATAGCCTCCACCTTCCGTATAGTAGCTGTGGGAATCTGGATAGACTGGAGCCAGAACATAGTGATACCCGCAATGACCGACCGCACCAACTCAATCCGTCCCCCAAATGAAAGCCCCGCCGCTTGCCAGCCCTCCACTCTCCTCTGAGCAAAATCCACTAAGCTGTGACAATCCTGCTCTCGGGCATAGTTGACTGTCAGCAGTACCCCTAGGTATTTCACTGGAAGCTCGCCTCTGTCCACACCTAAAGCGAAGGCTCTCTCCTCCTGAAGTGTACACCGGGAGCTGAAGTAGACTCTGCTCTTCTTCCGGTTTAATTGCAGCCCAGAAAGCCGTCCGAACTCCTCCATAATGTCAGATAGCGCTCTCATTCCCCTCATGGAAGGCTGGAGTAGCACCAATAAATCATCAGCATAAATCAAATGAGATACTGCAGGACTCACCAGCCGGAAAAGGGGAACAATCCTCCCGCTATGCACTGCTATATCCATCATACACGTGAAGTACTCCATCACCAAGGTAAAGAGATACGGGAAGAGGGGGTCGTCCTGCCTCAGCCCCCTGTTGCTACTGAAGTAGCCATGTGGCGTGCCCTGGATGAGGACAGAGAAGGTAGGGGAGCAGATGCACTCCCTCACCCTCGCAACCCACCTCTCGTCAAACCCCATGGCAAGCATCAAGTGGCACAGGAAGTCCCGATTGACCGTGTCATACGCTTTCCGCAGGTCAAGCTTCACACAAGCCTTCATCCCTCCCGGTTTGCTGAACTCCCGCACCATCTCGTGAGCTAGAAGGCTGTGCTCCGCTATCGACCGGCCCTTGATGAACGCTGCTTGGTTCTGGGACACTAAACCCTGCATAATCCCCTCCATACGCCTGCACATAAGATGAGTGATAATCTTGTAAAGGAAATTGCAGCACGCTATGGGTCGAAAATCAGCAAGAGAGGTCGCTCCTTCATTCTTGGGAACCAGAGTCAAGAATGTATGGTTCATCTCCTTCAGGAGCCGACCCTCCACAAAGAACTCCTGAACCGCTGCCAGAACAGGTGACTTAAGCACACCCCAGTGTCGCTTAAAGAACCCAGAGGAGAAGCCATCTGGCCCAGGAGCTTTGTTGGGATCCGCCTTCATCACAATATCTTCCACCTCCTCCATCCTCACCGGAGCCAAAAGAAGACTGTTCCCATGTCGGGACACCAGTCTCTTCGTAATCAGGGCCGGAAACGTGCTGGAGTAGTCCGTCTGCTGATATAAGTCAGTATAGAATCTGACGGCCTCCTCCTGAATCTCCACCGGGTCTCCAACCAGACGACCCTCAGCATTCAGGAGTCTGGGGATGCTGTTCCGGTGCTGACGGGTGCGAATCACATCGTAAAAGAATTTGGTGCAGCGGTCTCCATCTTTGAGCCAGGTGTATTTAGCCCTCTGAGCCGCACTGATCTCCTTCTGAAGTCTCATGATGCTAACCTCCTCAATCAGGGTCTTCTCCTTAGCCGCCAATTTTCCATTCATAATGTCAGCTTGGAGAGCCACCTGAGTGTCCCGAAGCTCTTCTTCCTTTTCTGCCAGGGAAGTCCGCGGTCTCGTCTTTACCCACCCCCTGATAGCCCGCTTGAGCTGCTTGAGCTTGTGAACCATGCAGAATTGGGCCGTGCCCTCCCGGAAGTGCGACATCTCTCTCATAACAACCTCCTCATACCCTGGTGATAGGTACCAGCTGTTGTTATACCGGAACGGCCTCGCCCGCAAAGTGGGTCTCTCACAAAGGCCCACCCGGATAGGAGAATGATCGCTAGTACCCGCTGCCAGACCCTCCGCCACCGAGTTCGGGAAGCACCTGAACCACTCGCTATTGCCCAAGGCCCGATCCAGCTGACAGGCAATACGATTCTGAGTAGCCTTGTTGTGCCAGGTCCAAGTATGTCCAGCTCGCTCCAGCCCCCGCATACCTGACATAAGAAGACACTGCTGGAAGTCGTATAAAATCGAGTCCGGAATAGGCCGGCCCCCAACCTTCTCCCGACGAAGCAACATAGCATTGAAGTCCCCCATGATGAGAAGTGGGAGATGCATGTTGTCCGCCATACGACCCATACGCACAATGTCCTCCCAAAGAGCCTCCCGGAGTCTCCGGTCGTTGTGCCCATAAACAGCTCCCAGGATGAATCTGAACCCACCTTTATTCTCAAAAATAACTCCGATGAGTTGCTCTGATATATGAATCTGAACCCCCACCCAGCTACCTGTGTTCCACCTAACCCAGATCCTTGCCATACTGCAAAGATCTAAGTTATGTATGTGATCCCAGGCTGCCGTAGTCCGACGTGAGAGCATAGCAGCCCCTCGAATCTTCGTCTCCAGCAGAATAGCAATATCACATGCCTCTCTCCTCAGCACCCCTCTGATCTCCCTCCATCGGCCAATGGAACACCCCCCCTAATGTTCCATGCTAGGACCGACATCTAATTAAAAGATGTTGGGCCCCCCTGTAACTCCTCTGGATCGACACTCGAGGGAAGTGTCTCATCCGTCTGCTCAAGAACTGCATCTACCATGGAGGAAGGGGCAAGATGTGCCTGAATCCTGCTAAGAGTGAGTGTCCAGTCAGGATTGGGGTCGGTCTGGTCATCCTTCTCCCTCATCTGAGGGATATCCTCCAGAGTGGCCGGGGCGTGTCTCTTCCTGCTGTTGTAAACCATAAGTGCCGTGGGGGCCTCCACCCCCCTCTGACTACTATCCGCTGCACTCATACCCCTGGTCGTCATAGTCCTCTGGGGCCTGAACGGAACCAGCGCACCCTGCAAGCTCTCCTGTCTCAGAGGCGATCCTGTCTCCAGTCTCCTATCAATCTCCATAACTGTGTCTTCCTCCATGTGTCTCACTGGCGCCGACTCCGCAGGTAAGTGACTGGGGGCCGCCTCCCTCTCGTGTTCCTCCGTCTGAACCGTCTCTGGTCGAGATGTCTCTGTCTGGCCCGCCTGTGGCCTGGCGTACTCCTTCCCCTTATAGTTGCACGCACTGGTCAAGTGCCCAAAGCACTCGCAATGCGAACACATGGGTGGGACCCAATCATACTCCACAGCCTGCGTCAGAACCTCTCCAGATGGAACTTGATACTCAAGCATGTTCGGAAGCTCCGAGCCTGCCTTGATCTCCACAAAGACTCTGGCGTACATTATTCTGGATCGGAAAGTAGTGGCCTCATCTGCCTTGACCGGCTTCCCCACGAGGCTGGCGAGTCTCATGAGAAGTGGGATGCTCCAATATTGAACAGGAAATTCGGGGAATCGGATCCAGACGGGGATGGCATTCAACACTTCCTTCTTACACCTCAGCGCCGATGTCCATTCTTTCAAAATAATGAGTCTTCCATCAAACGACCATGGCCCTCCCTGCACAATCCTGGTCACATCCTCCGCCAGCCCAAACTTGACATAGTAAAATCCATTCTCCCGGGAGAAGAATTCCATGCTGCCCTTGGGCCTCCAGACTCTCTCCGCATAACCCCTGATTTGGCCAAAGAACGGCTTATTCCCTAACACATATAGCACTAAGGTGTTCTTCCAGAAATCAGCGACCTTTGCTATTTCCTCTGCGGGGAAGTAGGCCCTGTGTCCTCCACCAACCACCATCGGGGTAACATATTCCATAGACATCGGGCTCTTCGACTCCACTGGGGTGCAGACCTCCTTCCAAGACCGAGGCCTCTGCTCCACAGAGGGGGTCCTGGTTGGAGGAGCCACAGCGACCGGGCCCTGCCTACCAGTATCAATAGCTACAACCCTTCCCCTTCTCCGCCGCCGTCGCCTTTGGCCTCCAACCCGGAACAGTTCGCACCATACCTCCCCCCCGGCGTCGGTAATCCAAAGCGCCGTCCAGGGGTCGAGTCCCTTGTTTTCCTGTCCTCGCACTTCCCGAGACTTGGGATTGCGCCCCTCTCCGTCCACCACTCCGACGCCTCGTCACGGTCTGCCAGCCAGCCTCTCCAGAATTATCTCCTCCGGAACCGAACTCGAAGATGGGAGTTCCTCCGGAATGGCCGCCGCCGCCCCCTCCCGTCTCCCCCCCGCGTGTGGGAACCCCACCGCCGCCACCATCCGGAATGACCGCCCGGCCGGGGGCTGCTGCCCCCGGATCCACCCGACCCCCCCCCCCCCCCCCCCCCCCCCCCCCCCCCCCCCGCCTGGGGGGGTCCCTCCGCCGCCGGAATGCCCGCCCGGCCGTGGGCTGCTGCCCCCGACCCCCGCCCCCCCCCCCCCCCCCCCCCCGCCTGGGGGGGTTCTGCCGCCGCACCCCGACCCCCCCCCCCCCCCCCCCCCCCCCCCCCCGCCCACCCGCCGGGGGAGCCTCGCCGCTGCCTCCCGACCCCCCCTCCCCCCCCGCCTGGGGGGGTCCCGCCGCTGCCTCCCGAAACACACCCCCCCCCCCCCCCCCCCCCCCCCCCCCCCCCCCCCCCGCCTGGGGGGGTCCCGCCTCCCCTTCTGCCCTTGCCTCCAGCAGGTCCCCCGCCCCCAAGCCGGCGCGCCCCCCTCCCCGCAAGCGGATCGGGGGGGAGGGACGGACACTTTGTGCAAAACCCTAGCGGCGCCAGAGTCGCCCAGGTCGCCCATCCTTTTTGTTATTTTATATATATATATATATATATATATATATATAGTTGAATATTCTAGTTAAGTTCCATTACTTCTGTTATTATAGTTTTAATGTTATAGAGTTTCCTGAATAAAGCTTTGTAACAATCATTAGTCGTTTAACATTAAAATTTTAGCGGATTCAACTTTGTATGTAATAACAGTGTTCAGTACACGTGTTCGTCGTCATAAATATGATTCACAAGCTTTGATCAACCTTTTAATGATGAATTTGAAGATCTGGGAATCAGAATGAGTTCAGTTAATGCAAGCTTACTTCCAGGCTTGCAGCCGTTATAAAGCTTAGCTTGAACGTATCTAGTCATGCTGGACCAAAGCTAAGTCTGTTTTGTTAATAAACAAGCCAAATACAAGAAGTGATGGCTCAGCTCAGACTCATATACACAATATTTTGGGACCTTCCAGTCTTTTCTAACAAAATCTGTCAAAATTCCTTTCATCCACGACTTACGTACCTAAGTTTTATTGACAAAGATTCATCTGATGTCTCTAATCTTTGTGTTTCCTAGATAATTCGTGCAGCTTCCTAAATACATTCCTCAATTTTCAAACTTTTTGCATTACAGGAAAGCTTGTGAAAGTTGATGATCTTCCAGAGGATGAGAAGAATTTTCAAAGAATTTATGTTAAGGCACCATCATTTCTTTCAATTCACATGGGAGTAAAAGCTTCTGTTTTGCCTCCAGATACAGATTGCCACCATTTCATTCTTGAGGTATTTTAAGTTTCATATTGGTTTACGATTATAACAAATCGTGTCATTTTACCTCTTCATCTAGAGTCTTTATAGTCTAGGGGAACATGAAAGATGCTCTTTGGGTCCATTATTTTAAACTGCATATCCAAAAGGTAGGTAAACCTATCCGCCAACTGCCACCTAGATTTTATGGCATGACCCTCTCATGCTCATAGCTACCTTGGCTAAATATAGAGGGTTGACATCAGGTAGACAACTGGTCATAAAAACTTTGCAAATCCTTTATGGAGCCTTCCCATGCTCCATACCCGCCCCCATTCTGATGGGAGAAGTCTTAGACGATGCTGCTGCTGCTGCTGATTGCTTTATGTTTATTCTTCATATAGAAGAGAAAATTAGCTGTCAAATAGATTAGTTATTATGCTCATATTCCTAGCTGGCATATAAATATGCAGGATGACTGGGCTAAATTAGAGGTGCCCTATGGAAGTATCTTTCTGAGTATACCAACTGTGCTTGATTCATCCTTGGCTCCGGAAGGACATCACATTCTTCATATATTTACAACGTCATGCATAGAAGACTGGAAGGTGAACGCCATTCTAGCAAGCTATAGTAATATCCAGTATTTGGTAGCCTGTTAACTCAAAGCGACGAATGTGATACTGTACATTCAATCCTTGTTTCTAGATTGTTGCAGTATTGCACATTTTGATGAATACCTCTTACTTTACTCTGGATGCTTCAGGGACTCTCCGTGAAAGATTATGAAGCAAAAAAAGAAATTGTGGCTGATAAAATTATAAAAAGGCTTGAAAGTAAACTATTTCCAGGTCTCAAAAGCTCCATAGTTTTTAAAGAGGTAATTATCCTTTCTATTTATATAAGGTCATTTCAAACTTATACTGCGCAGGATATTACTCTATAAGTCTTCTCTCTAAATTCAATTTGGCATGACATCCTTCATAAAATATGTTCTTCTAAGATGCGTCCTATATAATCAAGTGGTTCTTTATTATGGTGTTGTGACTTTTCTTAGCAGTTGTTACTAAGTATTTGGTAGGAGATTTCGCTTTTCAGTTCTTTGAGGAGTCATTTACTGTTGTGTTTTGACCCTGTCATAATTGCTTCCATGGTAATTTTGATGTTCTGTCTGCTATGCTGATATATTTGCAAACAGAAAGTTGTCCACAACAATTTTCCCTCTTTCTTAAATTTAATATATCTTGTGGAACTAGTGGAACTAAGTGTAAATCAGAATGTAAACTATGAACCCTGTCATAATTGTAATTAGTTGCTTAGCTGATTCGTTTTCCATCATTTCGTTATCTGTAATCTTGATTTATATTCAGCATCTTCTTAGGAAAACTGAAATAATGGTTTTCCGTTTGTTACATTCAATGTTTTGCCTTGTTTTTTGATTGCTACTGTAACCTTACATTCCGATATCGGCGGCCCCAGCTAACTAATAGGAATCTATGATGATATGGTACAGATAAAATGCTTGAGGTTATCAACTAAAGTCTTTTAATGACAGGTGGGGACACCCAAAACACACCGGAGATTTCTTGCAAGGAACAATGGCACCTATGGTCCAATGCCTCGTAACATACCAAAAGGTTTACTTGGCATGCCTTTCAATACAACAGTAAGTGGGCTTACACATTTAATTCCATTTCTCATGTGACAGTTTTGATACAACCTTTTGTATTATTGATTGAAACTCGTCCCGATAATTGCTGGGACTTGCAGGCTATTGATGGTCTTTACTGTGTTGGAGATAGCTGTTTTCCTGGACAAGGAGTGATAGCTGTTGCCTTTTCAGGAGTTATGTGTGCTCATAGAGTTGCTGCTGATCTTGGTAAGAAAATAACATAAAATGGATAGCTACGAACATAAATGTTGTCACTCAATTACCTCCTTGTAGATCTTGTTATCTTAGTTTGTATACAAAAGAGATAATTTGTTTATTTATTTTTATTGATTAAAGAGGCAGTTACTGACTAAAAATTGAGGGGCACCCGGCTTCAAAAAAATTTATGCACCCTAAACATTGAGAAAATTAGAGACATTAACTAAGATTGAACTTTTTTACATTTCAGTTTATTGAATTAATAACCTATGTGGCATGTCTTTGCATTACAGGATTTGAAAAAAGATCGCCGATATTGGACACTGCCCTTCTGGGTCTGCTCAAGTGGTTTAGAACAATAGCTTAAAAATTTGGGTTGCAAACGAAATTTATGCTTTGTGAATATGACAAGCATAAGCACCTCGCCACGGCACCATTGCTTATGTGAGTTCTCAAATATGTGATGAATTAACTTGTTTCGGATGAGAATACCTAATGGCTGAACTAATGTCATGATCAGGACACTTTCTGGTGCTGGGTTGAGCCCTTGTGGCTTTGAGCAACCGGCGATATAAATATACAGGAGGTAAATAGTATTGGCTAGTTCTATACAGCGCAAAAGGGAGATTTTGGGATGTAAATCATCTGCTTCTTGCTGAGTTATTGGGGGTAGCCTTCCAAGCATGAAATCATGCATGCAAGTTTTAAGTCACTGTTCACACCTTCTTACCAATGCCCCGTGAAACGTGAAATGAGAACAATTACTTTTTGTATAAAATGATCGATGAACACATTGCGCTTCTCTGAACAAACTTGTGTTTACTTTATTTAGTCAAGATTATGCTTCCGTATTTGTCTCGTGTAACAATGTTGTCGTAAATATAGTATAGGTATTTGTTCCATCTATAAATTTGTCAGTGTTGTTGTGGTTGCAAGTACATGTTCAGATAACCAGTACTTGCAGAAGCAGATGTATGAGAAAGAAAACAAAATATTCGTAGGTTATCGAAAGTTGGACCAAATTGGCAATTTCTTTGGAAGGATGAAAGTTGATTAGGCTCAAGTACAAAGGAAATCAACCTACTGTTGATGTTATGACATTAATATTAGTTGATATAGTTGTATGACGAAAATGTGTCCATAAACTCAAAATGATCTAACCAGTATCATAATTTTTTTGCAGCATGACACTAATTTACAAACTTGAGTAAACGAGTAATCAAACATCCGAATCGACGATCCCCCTCAGGAAGATCCTCCTTCTTTAACTCAGGTAAGTGCTATTCTTCGGAATCTGTAATCTGAGTGGAGATTGTGGCAAAATCTTCTACAACTGTATGTCCATCATATTGCACATCAGTTTTGTGTTCTCAAGCTGTTAATGGCTCCATCATCCTTAGGGAAATATATGCCAATAGTCGATACCCAAAAACCATAGCGATCATCGCAAGGACTTCGCTTGCACTGTTGTCGAGGTTACCGGCGCTCAGGGAGGGAGGCATGTGGTTGTACTGCACCTTGAGAAGAAGTCTGTACGTGTGATAGTTAAAAGAGAGGTAGCGGATCCACGATATAAACACCGGAACTTTCTGCATAATCACAAAGAATGCTGTCATTTTAACAAGGAAATCTCTGACGTGTAGGGCACCTATCCTTGCTAAAGTTTTGACTTGTCCATGTGTGTCCGACACGACACGCCTGCCCATCTGTTTCTGACACGCGGATCTCGTAAGACTAAGAGTGTTGTGTCCCTAAATTAGCAAATACTACAAGGTCTCAAGAAACCTTGAATGTACCACTACAGGGAGTTTAATGTAGCTTACCAACTATTTCTGTATAGTTCCCACTGAATAAGGCCCTTCTCTTGTAACGTTTCTATTTAACTCGTATTCTTAAAAATCTTGATAACACTTTTTAAGGCCTTTTATAAAGCACAACCTAGATTGTTAGATGACAACACAAAAAAGCTAATTTTTTTTATTACCCTAAATAATCTTTTGAAATTATTAGGGGGCACCACCAACTTAAGTATCAGGAACACGACGGCTAGGATTCCGGCAATCCTAACAATAGCCAAGACTTGTCAGTCATGATACAGAGAATTCTCTGTCTTAGAACAAGTCCTGACTATTGTTACTACTATCAAAATTCTGGCAGTCATGTATCATCACAATGGGACCGTGTCCAAAACTGGAGTTCGAACCCTAATATTGGGTTCTGCTTTGAAGAAACACACATTGACAAATCATTAAGCTAAAATCTAATAAATAATGTTTAAACATGAATTAAACATAGAAACTAAGATTAAATAAACCCTAGAATTGGAGAGGAACAAAATGTTAAAAAAGAGAGAGAAGATTAGCTAGGAAGGAGCCTCGGTTTGTGCTATTTTCAATTAGGGTTGGTATATGAAGATGAAGTTGGGAGATGAAAGTAGGAAGAAGAGAGAGAGTGGGATGTTAGGAAAGAAAGAGAGTTTAGGTTGTGATGTCCCCAATCAAATTTGATGACAGTCCCTAGTAAAAAAAGAAATAAATATTGTGTGCCTGTCTTCTTCTTTCCTGTGTTGTTCCCAAACAATTTATGTTGAGGCCCTTTTTAATGTGATATGTTCATTTAGCTTAAATAGTGAAACTTGGTTTCAGAATGACAAATTTCTTGTATGTCTAAGTTGATAGGGTCATTCTCTCCTTCTACCAGAAACTTGACTGCCAACTTCATTTCGAAACATGTTTTGATGCTCACCTTCACAAAAAACCCTCCCGCCAACATAAATGTCATGACCGTCACCGAAGCCAGAGTGGTGGCCTTCTTGATGTCCATCAGCTTAGCCCCAATCACCAAACCAAGTCCCTGACGAGATTTTACACAAAAAAGTTTTTTAACTCAATATTGAATAACCAGCTAGCCCTAAGATAACATCTTTCAATACATTACAAGAGAACCCTAGCTACCTGCGCCGCGACGATACTGAGGAACACAGTTAGCATGCTGAGGAAGAACGATTCGGCGCTCTGTCTTAGGCCCGTCATGAAGTAGACGATCAGCATAAAGAACACGGGTAGGATGAGGTCCAGCGGCAGATCCGCGGTCGTCCTGGCCATGAAGTACGCGCTTAGCCTGTACATGTCAGCCGCCCGTTCCTTGTTGAGCATCGCTCGCTCTTGAGGAAATGTAAAGATTGCTGTAAAAACCGGAAAGAAACCCCAGAACACACTAACGAAGAACAGCAACCCTGCCTGTAACAATAGGATACCACAGTAGAAGTTAAAATGCATCTTAGGTATCACTTAGACCCCGTTTGGTTCACTGTAATGTAATCGTAATGTAATCAAATGAATTTTTTTTTTTTTTCTTTTGATTACACTGCGATTACGATTACATTGAACCAAACGAGACCTTATGGTCGCGGCGCAAGCGATAGGGGTATCTAACCTGGTCCTGCAGGCCTTTCGGCGTGGTGCTGTCGGAGTGCCACCAGAGTAAGCCGAGGATGATCGCGGTCGCGAGAACTTGCGTAACCCTCATCCAACTAAGATAGTCGTGGCGCCTCTCCTTCAGCCCCCTCCAGAACAGAATGGAGTACTGTTGCCACCAGCTCGCCCCCCAGTCTCTCTTCGGAAGCGTCACCATCGCCTTCAGGTCTTCGGAAATGGGGATGGGCATCAGAAGCTTCTTCTTCTCCTTGTCAGCAACGCGAGTCTCGTATGCCTCCACCAAGTACTGTCCCATAGATTTTCTTTTTTTCCTCCTTTAAATTTGTAAGGCGAAAACTATGTTCAACTTCAGAATGCAAGATCGGGTTTACCTCGTGCACGTCTTTCGGTGTCGGCTTCTCGTTCCTCGTGTCGCCTCCTCCCGACTTCTCAATCTGGACTCTGTCCTCCAGTTCCGAAGGCACGGAGACGTCGTTTATGTTGCCGTTTGCTAGGTCCAGCAGAAACTCTGCCGGGTTCATCGCGATGAGAGGAGAACATCCGATAGAGGAGAAGTAGGTCATGGCTTCCGACGCCTTCCCGAAGTATAGGAGGCTCCCTTTGCCGAGAAGGACGAGCTTATCGAATTTGTGGAAGAGTCTGCTCGACGGCTGGTGGATCGTGGTTATTACTGTTTTTCCAGTCTGCCATAGGTTGAAAATTTAGAAGGATGTTGCGATTAGCTCAGAATAAACTTTGCACAACATTTCTTGCAAACTTACTCTTTCTACGAGTCGATTCTCAGTGTCTAGCGCATGGTCTTGGCTTGTTTCGACACATTTAAGATATTTATATTTGTTTTCAAATTATTCCTGATAAGAAGCAGGAACACTCGATCAATACCTTCCCTTTTTTTTTAAGTTACTAAGGACTGAACAGTGCTTGGCATGTATGGTGTTTGGTTCGATGTAGTTGTCCGGAAGTGTGAAAGTGACTTCTTGTCTTAATGGATTGCTAATAATTATATAACTAAATTGTTAATTATTTGTTAAAACTAATTATTACCGATTCCTAACATTTATGATTTATAACTCTAGAAGCAAGGTAATGGACGAAAGAGCTATCCGGTTTAGAGGGACTCTCGGGTCTAGAAGAAAGTAGTCCAACGTTAAGAGGGACTCTCGGGGCATGGACGAAAGAGCTATCTGGTTTCATCTCTAGTAGCCAAAGCTCCGACTCTTTTTTTTTTTTTTTTTTTTAAAACTCGCTTAGTGGCCGGAAAAGGGAGATCCCACGGGGAATCAAAATGGAATTATATTCCAATTCAAGAAAAATGTGAAAATGGAGGAAAGTCAACCTAACCGTTTACCCTTTCGTAACTCGTGTACTTTAGAGCTTACAACACCTTACTATAGTCAATCAGATCCATGTAAGCAAATTTCTCGCCCTTGCATATACCGTAAATATCCTCTTTGGTTTTGGTAGTAACAATGCAAGCAGAACCTGTACAAGCCTGCCACTTCCGTTGCACGGGGCATGAACTCAAAGGCAATATATTAACCGAGTTCCTGTCTCCACTTCCGCAATGAATCGAACACCGGATGTGGCATATCCGGATGGATGCACTTCCTGTCGAGTGCCACATCCGGGTGCAGTTTCACACAACAAACAACCCTAGGAGAGAGGACGAGGGTGGCGGCGAGGGATTTTCCTTTTTTCCAACATTGCATTGTTTTGAATCAGAAGGAAAAATATATGTTTGTCTAGGAAAAAGCTTATCTCACTTTATCTTATTCCTCTAATAAGTTAAGTCATAGTTGGTTTTCCATTTCTTTACGAAAAATATATGTTCGTCTATTTTCTACAATGCAAAAATATTTCGAGGCTATTACATCCCAACTCCAAGCTGTTATTATTGCTTACCTCTGCTATGTCATGCAACACCTGAACTATTCTCAGTGCCGTTGTCGAATCGAGTCCCGACGTCGGTTCGTCAAGAAAGAGCAAGGACGGGTTGATTATGATCTCGTTGCCGATGCAAACCCTCTTCCTCTCGCCGCCTGACACCCCTCGCACATACGATCCTCCAACCATGGTATCTTGGCATCTGCACATCGATACGCAGGAATTTTTATTTATATTTCGCGAATATAAATCTGAATTTTTTTTGAAGATGTGTGAAACAAACTGATACCTCTCGAGCCCAAGCTCATAGATGACATCCATGGCCCTTTGTTCCTTCTGTTGCTTCGTCTTCGTCTTCGGCAGCCGAAGCAGTGCTGCGTATGTTAATGTCTCTCTCACAGTTAGATGTGCGAATAGAACATCATCCTGAGTCACGAACCCTATCCTGTCATTGTTCAAGGTTAGCTCGGTGTTTTATATATGATTACTGTTATCGAAAGTATATTCATATTACTTTTGGGGTTGTTTTTTCTTTTTCTTTTCATGGAGCTCAAATTGGATTCAAGAAGGCTTAAAAAACATGGCAAATTGTCTGTATCACATAGATAACTGGGTTGAATTTTTTGGCAAGTGAGTTAGTTGTACATTAAAACAGTACGAAAACGACATCTATATTTATAGGGGTATGACAGAGTGTATCTTTAACCTCCCCAGATCTTGTCTTAGCAATAGCCTCTTGGCACTGTTACGCCCTTTAGAATTTTACGGTAAAACTTAGTAGACTAGTTTTACCCTTTAATCCTGCGAAGAGGCGTCGACATTCTCGTGTGCACTGATCCTTGAGTTCACCTCTAAGTGCTAACTGAACAAATCTAAGCTACAGTGTACTCAAGAATGGTGCCTTTACTAGCAGTGGGTCTTGATGTGTTTTGTTGAACAAGGATATCTTTCAGACAATGGTCATAGTAACTAGAACACTACCAAAGTAAACTGTCAATGCCTGTTGCATCTGCTTCACTACCTGAACAGTAATTACTGAGGTCAGTTTGATTTTTTTTTTTTCTTTCTCTGGTTTGTTTGGTTTGAACCAACTTATGCTGAAATTTGGTACTCTACTATAGAAAACCTGTCATCTGGATTTCCACCTGTAGATAGATCTTCTTCTTCTCCTTTCTGCTTGCTGCATGCCAGTTTTTTGTTTCTGTCATGAGCAGGGCCAGTCCGGAGAATTGGATTGTCCTGTCCGAAACTAATTTTAGTTGTCCATTGACCGTTATTGTGGGCCGGTCTTGGGGTGTCACCCGTGACCCCGACCTCTTGTAGGATGAAGTTGAGCCTGGGAGTTGCCCTAGCAGAGGGAGGTTGTCCAAGCCCGAAGTCTTGTTAGGCTAACTCCTGGTCCGGCCCTGGTCATGAGGTATGACTTAGCGACAGCCTCGAGCCGGTTGTCGATTTCGTGGCTCGATAGCTGTAAAGGGATGATGCTCTGTGCCTGAACTTTTGGTCACAATTATTTGCCTGGTCCAGAGTGGACCATTTATGTTTGTCGAAAGATCAAAACCTTATCTTGAATTGAAAGGCAAGTTGGTGGCACTCTTCTTCTTCTTTTTTTTTCTCTCTCTTTTCCGTGCCGAGAGACTACCTATCTGGCCAACACACACTAACCCTATATTGCATCTTACCATCTTGTAGTGGGCCTCTTGTCCTTTGCCTAGTTAAAAATAGGCTCGATGCGCACCCACCACCTGCACACCTCCTTCCTAGTGCATGCTCCGGGCTCTGACTTTTTTACGAATTTTATATATGCAATCAATTGATTGTCTGCCATTCTTGTTGTAGATTTTTCAAAAATCCGTCCAAGTGAATCAAGACTAAACTCCTAAATGCAAGCCAAGCTCTCTAGGAGAAATAGGAAGCGATTGAAGTCGATAGTAAAGTATAGCACAGCCGCTAGCAGGAAAAAAAAAAAATCGCTTAAAAAGCTAGTAGTCGAAACTTTTTTAGGGCAACAAAGTTGCTGAATAAAAAGATGAGGTCTAGAAAGATCGAACAACCTGCTGGGGTGGTCACAACCACCGTTTGCTCAAACGAGGTTCGACATTCTCCGTCAATTCGTTTCCAGGAACCAGCAAGTTCGAAAGAACTTCTGGAACGTTTTTTGTCACCTCCTTTCGAGAACTAGCACGGAAGTGCTACTGAACTCTTGGACTAGCGTCCAATGATGATGCGAAAAACCTTCAGCTTCACTCTTTTCTCTTGTGACTTCTTTGGAATTTTGTTGTCTCTCCTCCATCGAGTACTGCAATTCTCTTATGGCTTCTTTGGAATTTTGGTGTCTCTCCTCCATCGAGTACTGCAACAACTACTTAATATGGGAGCTATTTCTTGAAAGTTGTAGACATCCATCAAGGACATAGGCGGAAGACCATGGAGTAACTCCTGTAACTCTATATACAATTACAAAACTGAACAGTCCAAGTTGCAACAAAACTACGACGCTGAGATAAAGCTACAGTTCTGCGGACGATACATACGTAGCTCCACAGAACCGCAACATGGAAGGCCCACGGAAACACAACACCGAATGCCTACAGAACCATAGTGCCGCGCCACATCGACCCATGGAACTACACTACAGCATCCCACGGAACCGCAGTGCCAGCTTCGCACCCGACGTGTACGTACGAAGTGGGCCATCAAAATGCCACTTTGCGCTCACGTTCGATGGGGATTTTCTCTAAGGAATAGGTGATAAAACAAATGCTACTTGTAAGAATTGAACCTTGTCCGCTAGAAAACTCATATCATATGAACCACTTGAGCTAACACACCTTACGCGTAAAAG
The DNA here is from genome assembly GCA_029216955.1 of Iris pallida. Taxonomy (NCBI): domain Eukaryota; kingdom Viridiplantae; phylum Streptophyta; class Magnoliopsida; order Asparagales; family Iridaceae; genus Iris; species Iris pallida. Next base: position 1,089,774 of record JANAVB010004798.1, read on the forward strand.
ACAATAAATAATAGCTAAAATATTTAAATACACACATTTTAGATTCGCCTCAATTATGAATAACGTCGGGACCTGATCACTAATGACCAAATTCAATAAAACCTAACAATTATGTTATTTTCATCGATAGGAACTTAGAAACGGAAACCTAACATGTCTCTAGTAAGTGGCAAGTTGGAAAAGAGGAAGTTTTACCTGCTCTTCAGGGTTTTGGTGTAGGGCTCGTTGTTGTAGGTCACGGACCCTTGGAGGATGCCGCCGTGCGTCCTCCCTCCGAGGAGGCTGAGGAGGGTGGTCTTCCCGCTGCCCGACGGCCCCATCAGCGCCAGAACCTCTCCCGGGTTGGCCGAACCTGTAATTCCGTGAAGGATATCTTTCTCAGCGCTCGTCGTTACACCCTTGATGATAACCTTGTACCTAACCTCTGTAAACTGCAACATCGAAAACCCGAAAAAAAAAAAGAAGAAGAAGAAGAGAAAAACATGGAAAATGTGTAGATACCTTCAGCTACAAAATCAAACACAACATTTCTCAGCTTGCTACTTCAATTTGGCTATCATAATGAGTATTATTGAAATATTCCATATGTTCTTGATTTTTTTTCTTTTTCAAGTATATATCATCGCAATATCTTGGCCAGTTTAATTTTACCTTCAGATATATTGGCGGCGTCGGTTCTGTAATTATCCTCTTGCGATTGCCTCCAGCTTCAGGTATTTCCATTGCTGCAGGTAAGCGACAGTTTCGATATTTAAAACCGGTGATCCTCGTGTTTCGATCTCTCGATACATGAATATGTACTCTCTGTGTCGAAAACGTGTAAAATTTTACTAAATGTTAGCGAAAATTGTATATATGTAGACACTAGTAATTTACGGTCATATATATACAACATTGCATATATGTGTAAGCTTATTGGGAATTTTCCCATGTCAAAGAAATTTGTTATGTCCAATAAGCCATTCTAGCTCTGTCTTTTAATTTTAAAGACTTGCTTGGAAAAGTCCATCAAATTCTTCAGCTAGGTATCTGAATTTTTATTATTTAGAATTATTAACCATTATGATTGTTTTTGCACCGAAAATGCATTTATTGACAATCACGTTCATTCTAGTTCTAGTAAATGTTAGAAGTATTAAGTGTGTTACCAGTTTCTTCGTCACTGAACACTTTGAGGTCCGCTGGGATGTCTTCCGGCTGCGCCGTGAAGCCGGTGAAGGAGAAGGAGAAGCCGAGGCTGGCGCTGGAGGCCCGGCTGAGCGCGGCGCTGCTGCTGACGTCCTCCAGGTCCAGCTTCAGCTGGGCGCTCCTCGACTTGCGGATGTGGTGGCCGGCCTTCCTCCCCGGGGACGAGCCCACCAGCTTCTTCCCCAGGCTCGCCTTCCTCGCGAGCCCCGACCCCACGCTGAGCTCCCCGCTCGTGGCCAGGCCTAGCGCCTCGGCCGACGACGTGCGGCTCAGCGACTGCCTCGCCGTCGCGGTCGCGGTCTCCAGCTGGTCTGACTTGGTTCTGGCGATCCCAGCTGCTGACATTTCCATCTGATCCATCCCCTACTGCTTGCTACTACTTCAAAACGAAAACAAAATTTGCTTCTACCAACATGTTTCATTCTACTATAGTGTCATATATATATATATATATATATATATATATATATATATATATATATATATATTTTTTTTTTTTTTATAGTGTTCATTCTACTATAGTGTCATATATATATATATATATATATATATATATATATATATATATATATATATATATTTTTTTTTTTTTATAGTGTTCATTCTACTATAGTGTCATATATATATATATATATATATATATATATATATATATATATATATATATATATATATATATATCGCAAATGACCTCTAGCCTAGTGGTTAAGAGAGATGCATGCGGCCCAAGTGGTCGGGAGTTCGAGCCTCAGTGGAGGCGAGTTCGCCACAAATAGTACCCTTGCTTCAAAATATATATATATATATATATATATATATATATATATATATATATATATATATATATATATATATATAGGAGGGATCAAAATTCTAGTTATTAAAGATCTCGAAATATTTTCGAAATAGCAACCATTGAATTTATTTTGTTGATCGTACCTATTAGGATCTTTAAACTACCAAATTTTGAAGTCATCAAAGCATATATATATATATATATATATATATATATATATATATATATATATATATATATATATTATGCCAAAAGAGGAAAAGTTGTTATGTAACAACTGGATTGTTGCAGAGATGACAAGCTAATGACACTTCTCTGTCTTTGCTTTTGTTTTTAGTAATATTATGTTTCTAAAGAGCGTCCCGCATGCAAATAGAGGTGGTTTCTTTTATAGTAAATATTATGTTCTTATTAATTAACATTATGTTTCTGGTGTTAGAAATATTATGTTTCAATTCTCTGTGACAATAAAACTTTCAAGAATTACGAGTGGTGATGATATTTTTTTTTTTCTTTTTCTTTCCTTTTTTCCTGGTATGTACGGGAACTGACCTTGCCCTGTCAATACTCAGTTCATGTCGGCCATCAACCATGTCCATCTCTTGCCGTGTTTGTATCCATGCCCTTGCAACATAGGTTCTTTCCATTTTCCTTTTCAGGAAGTATGGGACCTTGTGGCGTCGTGTTAGTATTCTATTCATGTCGGACAATGATAGTAAACTCCAAAGTAAAGATATGCCAAAATCGGTACAATATGAACAATATTTGTGTCGTTATGTCCATATATTGTTGCGTCCAAAATACACTAGGACATATATTCATGTCACTATAAGATGTCCTAACAACATGATCTTTCCATTGGCCTTAGGATAATATGAGGACAAGTATAAAGATATTCACATCAATCATTCCATTTCCCCCCTTTTTAGCATACTCATAAGCTTAGAGACAAATTGAAAGTGAACAATTTTTTTTTTTCAAATGCACAACTTGCAAATTTCTCACACTCCTTTCTTGACAACCAAAACGAGCAATCACTTAAGAAGGAGACTATAAAAGTAGTGTAATTATAAAAAGAAAATTATGAAGAAGAAAAAAAGCATAGTAAATTAATTACAAAAGACTACAAAATTTGTAGCACACAGTACATACATAGAGCATTGAAGAATAGTGTGAGAACCCAATACCTTGGTATAATAGAGAAGAAGAAGAAGAAGAAGAAGAAGAAGAAGAAGTGTGTTTGATGAGAGAGAAATGGAAAGCCAAATGAATGCCATCAAATTGGCTACACCCTCTCCCCTTATAAAGATTGCCACCACCACCACAAGGTTAAACAATGTCGTGTGAGGGAGGGAAGCCAACTTGGAATTACAACAATGCCCTTGCATCCTCTTACATTGTCCTTCCTTGGGTGAAAGTAATGTCTTCAAGTCAAGTGTCAACATACATGCAATGTAAGCCATTAATGTAGATAAGATATTAGATTTTATATATGGGTAACACATCTATAAATATATATTTTACGTGAATATTTTCATCAGCACATTAATCAATTTAAAAAATTAAGCTGTTAATTAGGAGTACCCATGTAAAATATACATTTATCGATGTATTATCATGTGTCCTTAGGGTACATGTTAAAATAACTTTACATATTTAGTAGAAACCTTGATAACTCCCACACTTGATAAATCTTCCAGTGCCTCTTGTACCTCTTCAACATTAGTTTTTTAAAAATGTTTATCATTTCGATCATTTAATAATAGATCTTTAAAACTATTGACTTATTGTGACATTTTTTTTAGAAGATATATACAACTTTCGGAAAAAAAAAAATCCGTTTTAATCATGACATTTTCTAATTTGTCGAAAATACTCCTATGGATTAATTCTATTCGTTCTTTATCCTTTTGTGTTTTGTCACTAAAAATAGCTATGTTCTGTTATAGATAGCACAACCACAAAATAAAAGAATATATAACCAGAAAGTAAATAAAAGAATTTGTTTTCTAAGTAATTTATTGTACTAATTTATATTTCATATAAAAGATGGGAGTCCAAAAATTCTATCAGGATGGTTGCAGATAGTTGTCACTTATTTCACTAACGCACGCAGCTTGCATGACACATATTATGGATACGTATCAACCATCAATAACTGAAAATTTTGGACTCTACCATCAATATTGAAATATAAATTCTTTATTGTAATTGGTACATTGTTATGATCACAAACAATAAAAAAATGTATGACAACAAAAAAGAAAGGACCTAAAGAATGACCTACAAGGGCCACAGACGCATAACATCCCTAACTTTTTGTAAAATTAAAAAAAAAAATATTATAACTTTTTTAAATTCTGAAGTGTTCGGTGTATTTTGTTGGTTGTCAAAGACAAAAGCTCGACTTCTTGTTTAAAATGCATTAATTTTGCTGGACAATCCCTAATATTTTCGTTGTTGTTTAAAATAAACATTAATTAGTGCAAAAAAAAAAAGAAATTAGTTTTGCAAGAAATATCTTGAAATTCGGCTGTTTAAAATATCACTGGAAATATCTTAGAGCTCGACTCGGTGTATTTTGCAGTTCGACTCGGCTGTTTAAAATATCACTGGAAATATCTTAGAGCTCGGCTGTTTAAAATATCACTGGAAATATCTTGAAAAAAAGAAATTAGTTTCGCAAGAAATATCTTGAAATTTACATTTGCAATCCTTATAACTTTACTTCCGTCGTTGGAGACTATAGACGGAATGTGAAAAAGTAATTTTCAGTTCATGTCGACCATTAAAAGAGGGTTTCTTTGGTCATCAAAAATACTATAATTTTTTTGTTAAAATATTTTATTATTATTATAATTTCTAGTAAGTACAATAATAATACTTAACTATTAATTATTAAGCTAATCTAGCTAAGAAAATCCACGGTAATAATTCTCACTCAGCAGTGCACTCATAACTAATAATTATTATAAAGCTAATCTAGCTAATAATTATTAAGCAGAGTGCTTAGTTAATAATTAATTATTAAATAATTAGAAGGAATGTGGTCTCACTTTTCTTAGTTAAAAATTAATTTTTTTTTTTTTAAAAGTTTGTAGTTAACACTTAATAGTTAGATTAAGTAAATAATAAATAATTAAATAGTTAGTATTGATAAATAATTATCAATTTAGAATTAGATCAATTAATTACAAAATAATTATTGTAAAATTATTTCACAAATATACAAACATTAAACTTTTGGATTTCATACTTCAAATATCTACTTCTTTGTAGTATCCAAATAAAAAAATTGAGAAAATATACGTACGTGCATACGTAATGTGTACGTAAAATATCGATTTCAAAATTTTCTTGATTTTCTTTGGTCCTAAACTGTTGGTCCCCACCCGATGGTTTGAATTCCATACTGCATTTTGTCATTCTGATTATAAGGGGGCTGGATTCACTCGATTCACCTTAAAACTATAGCATGGCTCAATAAAATTATATCATGGAAAAAATGAGAGGTCATATTTGTAATTTTGTACCGTGATCTCCTTCTTCCTCTCTTCCATGTTCTCGCAGTGGACGCCCGCCAAATGTGTGGCTGTGGTAGGAGTGGGGACAGTCCCCTCCGGTGGGACCCACAAGACTTGGGAGCGAGAACGAAACATGAGATGAGAGCCCCCCTCCCATACTTGTATGTGGGTGTCGCAACAGTTTCCTCATAGCTTCCAATCTCCTCTTCAGTATTTATAGCAATTATAAGTCCAGCAGCAGTCACAATAATACTGTCGACAGGAGATTTTTGTGCTACTACTTACTATTCTTACAATCATCTTGTTGCGAAACTTACGGAAATTGAAATCCGTACAAATTAATGAAGATTAATTTCTTGATTGCTAAGTCGAGCTCGATAGGAGAGAGAAAGAGTGATTGACATTGCTAGTAAAAAGCAGCAAGAGTTCGGAGAAATAAAAAGATAGTCGAGTTGCTGGCAGAATAATTCGCTTAAGAAGCTAGCAATCGAAACTGTTTGAAAGCTAACAACAAAAGTTGCTGAAAATAGAATAGAGCTCTAAAAAAAGTGGAACAGTCTGCAGTGTTGGGAAAGAAGCGCGAAAACCTTTCCCCAAACCGGAGAGTACCTGCGAGAGGACCGAGCAAACAACGCACGAACCCATAACAAGCACACAAAAACAACCACGCAGACACAGAGAATTTTTGACGTGGAAACCCTTGCGGGAAAAACTACGGGACGATCGGAGTCCAACCCTGAGAAGCCTCCACTAATGGAATAGAAGAATTACACCCTCTACAAACTCCTCCCGATCCAAATCGGATCCCCACAATACTCAGAGATAAGAACAATGATTACAAGGCTACGAAGAGCGAGAACGACGAGTAGAGATTACCCGAACACGATCTCCTTCGAACAGCGACCTTCAATCCTCCGTCTTCTTCTCCGAAGTTGTAATGGCACTCTTGCCTCCTTCTCTCTCAAACTTGTGTTGTCCAATGCGATAATGTTGCACACGAGAATTAGGGTTGAGAAAACTCAATATATCTCCCTAATCCCGCAACCAACCTGGACCGTTGGATTAGATACAATGATGAAAACTCATCCAGAAATCCGCTTCAGCCCCCCGACACACAGAGTTCGGCCAGAACTCTGTGTGGGGCAACCAGCACTGGGTGGCCAAACCCTGGAACGGCCAGACCGAGTTCGGCCAGAACTCGGCCTGGGACCGAGTTCGGCCCGAACTCGGCAGACTTGGTCCAGAACCCCCTTTGGGGCAGCAGCAGCAGCAACAACTACTCCCGAGCTTCTCCGACATCGGACGGCGCTCGTCGCACTCCGGGATCTTCTCCACATAGGTTGGGAACCCCACCCACTCCAACAAATCTCCCCCTTCACAACTATGGGGAGGACGTCGTCATCCCGACGATCTGCCTGCAGTACTCAAACTTCCCCCTTGGTAGAATCTTCGTGAACATATCAGCTCCGTTGTCATCTGTATGCACCTTCTCAAGCTCCGCGTCCTTCTTTTCAACCACATCCCGTATCCAATGATACCGAGTCTCGATGTGCTTGGACCGGCTATGAAACGTCTGATTCTTCACAAGATGGATAGCACTCTGACTGTCGCAAAGCAAAGTATACTGCTCTTGCTTCAGTCCCATTTCCTGCAACAGCTTCTTCATCCACAACAGCTCCTTGCAAGCCTCCGTCGCCGCAATGTATTCCGCCTCCGTCGTCGACAAGGCAACACACTTCTGCAACCGCGACTGCCACGACACTGCTCCTCCCGCAAACATCATCACGTAGCCTGAAGTCGATCGTCTCGTGTCTACATCTCCAGCCATATCAGCGTCGGTATACCCAACCAGCTTCGGCTCGTCACCACCAAAGGAAAGTCTCCAACCAGCAGTGCCCTGAAGATATCGTAGAATCCACTTGACCGCACTCCAGTGTACCCTTCCAGGATTCGAAAGATACCTGCTAACCGTACCAACTGCATGAGCAATATCTGGCCTCGTACACACCATAGCATACATCAGGCTTCCCACAGCTGAAGCATATGGAACCCGCTCCATATCTTCCTTTTCGTCCTCGGTAGATGGACACTGTTCCTCAGTGAGCTTAAAGTGAGCCGCGAGGGGGGAACTCACTTTCTTCGACCCGTCCATCCCGAAACGCTGAAGTACCCGGTGAATGTACTTCTTTTGGGACAAGTGTAGCAGCTTGGACTCTCTCTCTCGGCTGATCTCCATCCCAAGAATAGTCTTCGCTGCGCCCAAATCCTTCATAGAGAAGGCCGCGCCCAGTTGGCGCTTCAACTCCGCTATCCTAGTGGCATTCCGACCCACTAATAGCATATCATCAACATAGAGCAACAAAATGATGAAATCATCCTCGGCAAAATACCTCACAAATGCACAATGGTCCGACGTCGTCCGTGCATAACCATGCTCCCCCATAAACGACTCGAACTTTCTGTACCACTGCCTCGGAGCCTGCTTCAGACCATACAAGCTCTTCCTCAACCGGCAGACCAAATGTGACTTGCCCTTCTCACAGAATCCCTCCGGCTGCTCCATGTACAACTCCTCCTCAAGATCACCGTGGAGGAACGCCGTCTTCACGTCCATCTGCTCGACCTCCAAGTCGAAACTGGGTGCTAATGCTAGCACCACCCGAATAGACGAATGCTTGACGACAGGCGAAAAGATTTCATCATAATCCACGCCTTTCAGCTGACCGTAGCCCTTGACTACCAGCCTCGCTTTGTATCGAGGGCGAGTAGCATCATCCGTCTGCTTCACTCTGAACACCCATCGATTTTTCAAAGCCTTCTTGCCCTTTGGCAACCGCACCAGATCATAAGTAGAATTGGTGTACAAGGAACTCATCTCCTCCTGCATAGCTACCATCCACTCCTGCCTGTGTTCGTCTTCCATAGCCTCTGCGAAACTTTCGGGCTCTCCCCCGTCAGTCAATAGCACATACTCATCCGGCGAGTATCTCGTAGATGGTCGACGATCCCTGTTGCTCCTTCTCAGTGGAGCCACTGGTGCTGGCTGTATACCGACAGCCTCCTCCCCTTCAGGAACTGCCTCCCCGGCATGCTCATCCTCCTGAGGGACACCCTGACCACCATCAGCAGGCTGATGATCAAAGTTGGGAGCAACTCCATGTACTGGCTCCCCCATAACTGGATCCTCTGCGATGTCCTCTGGAAACTGCTCGAAGCGAAATGACTCTAACTCAGGCAATTCCTCAGCCTCAGAAGGCGTCTCGGAATCCTGAGTGTTGGTCATGGTCTGATCCTCGACGAACACCACGTCCCTGCTTCTGTAGAGCTTTCCTTCCACTGGGTCGTAGAGTCTATAGCCAAACTCATCCCGACCATAGCCGACAAAGACGCATCGCCTCGTCTTCGGCTCAAGTTTGGTCCTCTCGTCCTTCGGTGCATGCACGAAGGCCTTACAACCAAACGCCCGCAGGTGACTGTATGACGGCTCCTTGCCGTACCATACTTTGTCAGGCACATCACCCTGCAAAAGAGCACTAGGAGACAAATTAATAATATAAGCAGCTGTGAGAAGAGCCTCACCCCAATAACTGCCCGGCAAGTTTGCTTCTGACAGCAAACACCGCACCCTCTCCATCAGTGTCCTGTTCATGCGCTCCGCTACACCATTGAGCTGAGGTGTCTTTGGCGGAGTCTTCTGGTGTCGTATCCCTTGCTCTCTGTAATACGCATCAAAGGGACCGATGTATTCGCCGCCATTGTCGGACCGAACACACAACAACTTCTTGTCCGTCTTCCTTTCAACGGAGGCCTGAAACTCCTTGAAAGTAGGCAGCACCTGATCCTTGGTCTTTAAGGCATAGACCCAAACCTTCCTGGAACAGTCATCAATAAAAGTCACAAAGTAAGAAGCACCACCAAGAGATTTTACCTTCATAGGACCGCAGACATCCGAGTGAATCAACTCGAGCAACGCCGGCTTCCTCGAACTTGGGTGACTCAGGAAAGACACCCTACTTTGCTTCCCAGCCAAACAGTGCGTGCATTTCTCCAACTTTGTAGACTTGAGCCCCGGAATCACTTTCCTGTTCACCAAGTAGCTCATCCCCTTCTCGCTGATATGGCCGAGCCGCCTGTGCCACAACTCGGTAGACGCATCACTGACTGCGTTCACCTCATGTGCCCCCTCTGCGCTTCCCTCCATATAGTAGAGACCGGACTTCTTGCTTCCTCTGGCAATCACCATCGAACCTCTGGAAAGCTTCCACTGACTATTCCCGAAGAGACTGAAGAATCCCTCGTCATCCAACCTTCCAACCGACACCAGGTTGAAACGGATATCAGGGACATGACGAACATCCTTGAGAACAAGAACCGCACCCGTCTTCGTTCTCAAATGCACATCTCCAACGGCAACCGCCTTCGACACATCTCCGTTGCCCATCTTCAACACGCCACAGTCGCCTGTCGTGTAAGTGGCAAACAGTGCCCTATTGTGAGATACATGTGCTGAAGCCCCTGAGTCCACCAGCCAAGAATTGTCATCGCAGGCGAGGTTAGTACTGACCTCATCACCTACGACGATCACATCGCCTCCATGCATCGAGGCCGCCGCTGTAGTGTTCTCTTCTTGCTTTCCCTTGTCGCCCTTCTTCTCTCTCTTCCAAGCGAAACAATTTCGCTTGATATGGCCCTTCTTACCGCAATGATAACACTCTGAGTCCTCGTAACGACCCTTGGACTTCCCCCTGCTCTTGTCTCTGCCACCACCTGGACCCCTGCTTTTGTCCCTTCCGCGGCTCTCTGAAATAAGTGCCTCTGAGTGGTGGGATGTGGATGAAGTGCCCTGAGAACGTCTCCGCATCTCTTCATTCAACACCCCGCTCTTGGCAAACTCCAGACTGACCACGCCCTCTGGAGCAGAAGCGATCATAGATACTCGTACGGTCTCCCACGAGTCTGGCAATGTACACAGCAGCCACAGTCCCTGAACTTCGTCGTCGAACTTGACTCCCATAGAAGATAGCTGGTCAACCACGCCCTGGAACTCACTCAAGTGATCCGAAATAGACGCTCCATCCTTGTACCGCAGACCCATCATCGTTCGGATCAGGAACAACTTGTTTACCCCGGTCTTCTTCGCATACAAGGATTCCAGCTTATCCCACAACGTCTTCGCGTGCTCAATATTGGCAACGTGGTTGTACACGTTCTCATCAACAAACTGCCGTATGTACCCACACACCTGTATGTGCTCGAACGTCCAGTCCTCCTCGGATTTATCACTGGGCCTCTCGGTTGCAAACACAGGTAGATGCAGCTTCTTGACAAATAGCAAATCCTTCATCTTGCTCCGCCAATAATGATAGTTTGTGCCATTAAGGTTCACCATGCGCACCGGCTTCGCATCCATCTCTCCTCTCTGGTTCCTCTGTCAACTCCTGACACCCTTTGAACCCAAAGCTCTGATACCACTCTGTTGGAAAAGAAGCGCGGAAACCTTTCCCCAAACCGAAAAGTACCTGCGAGAGGACCGAGCAAACAACGCACGAACCCAAAACAAGCACACAAAAACAACCACGCAGACACAGAGAATTTTTGACGTGGAAACCCTTGCGGGAAAAACCACGGGACGATCGGAGTCCAACCCTGAGAAGCCTCCACTAATGGAATAGAAGAATTACACCCTCTACAAACTCCTCCCGATCCAAATCGGATCCCCACAACACTCAGAGATAAGAACAATGATTATAAGGCTACGAAGAGCGAGAACGACGAGTAGAGATTACCCGAACACGATCTCCTTCGAACAGCGACCTTCAATCCTCCGTCTTCTTCTCCAAAGTTGTAATGGCACTCTTGCCTCCTTCTCTCTCAAACTTGTGTTGTCCAATGCGATAATGTTGCACACGAGAATTAGGGTTGAGAAAACTCAATATATCTCCCTAATCCCGCAACCAACCTGGACCGTTGGATTAGATCCAATGATGAAAACTCATCCAGAAATCCGCTTCAGCCCCCCGACACACAGAGTTCGACCAGAACTCTGTGTGGGGCAACCAGCACTGGGTGGCCAAACCCTGGAACGGCCAGACCGAGTTCGGCCAGAACTCGGTCTGGGACCGAGTTCGGCCCGAACTCGGCAGACTTGGTCCAGAACCCCCTTTGGGGCAGCAGCAGCAGCAACAACTACTCCCGAGCTTCTCCGACATCGGACGGCGCTCGTCGCACTCTGGGATCTTCTCCACATAGGTTGGGAACCCCACCCACTCCAACATGCAGCGGTGGTCAGAACCAACGTTGCTCAAGGTTCGACCGTCTCCATTATTCGACTCATCGGAGCCAACAAATTTTGAGAAACTTTTCGAGCGTTCTTGAAAATCACCACCCCTGGCCGGACAAAGCACTATCATGCAATAACAATGACACACTCGGAGCAGATCGGTACTCGGCTATTGTAGAGATTTTTCTCTTCTCTCGTGTGACCACCAAGTGTTGGAACACACAATGTATAGGGGAACAATCTCCTGAGCAGCAGTAAACGTCCACTAGGAACGGGGACGGAAGATCAGGGAGTAACTTCCTATTCGATATGACATTTACTAGAAGTAAATCTATATTAATAGGACAGTTACAAAACTGAACAACCTTAAAAAAAGGCTACCATTAACCATTCAGAGCTAATGCGGAGCTACCAGCAGGCTGCTACGACACTACCACATGCTGCTACGACACTACAACATGCCATCTTCGCCCCAATAAAGTATCACTTTGTGTCCTTAGTCACGTCCGAGTCCGAGATAGCCCCCCTTTGGGGCCCAGCTCCAAAGGGATTCCTCCAAGAAATTTGTAACAAAACAAATACTTGTTGAGGGATTTGAACATTTTCCACTAGAAAAATCTTCTACCATTCAAATCACTTGAGCTAACACACCTCATGTGTACAACATAATAAATGATAACTCAAATACTGAAATAAATACTTGGAGTTTGCCACAATATATAATGGTGTGATCGGGTCACTAGTGACCAAATTCAATAAATTCTAACAATTTCCTACATATTTTAATATTGGAATGAACATTTTCCAATGTGAATGTGTAATGTCCCACTCCGAGCGGAGGTATTTTTGTTAGCTTCTGGGATTTATCAGATGGTTGGGACGTAAGTTGTGCTAGAAATTGAGAGATTTGAGTAATGATACAGTCTTGCTTAACTTGGCCGGATGGGATTATGGAGCGTGTCTCACTTGTATGGTTATGCCAAGTAAGAAGTCGTGCATCGTATCAAATAATCCTTGAAGGATCGTTAGGCATATGCGTGATCAGAGCAGTAAGGTAAACTCATATAGGTGGGTGGTTCTGGCCATTCTTCTCTACTCCTCCATGTCCTAATAAAATAAATTCTTGTGTTGCCTTGATATATGTCCACAAAATGCATGATGCTTTAGTTGGTATAAAGATAAATGATGCCACATGTTTGATGCTACTATGAAATGAATGAAACTCATGAAAGATGAACTATTAGTATAATTTATGTAAGAATGTTATGATGCAAGCTTGACATGAGAAATGATGATATACTATGAAATGTGGCAATGTGGGGAATGATAGGTCACCAAGTGAATAACATAATCGTTGGGACCGATAGGTCACCAAATGAAAGTTAGAAATATTTGAACCAATAGGTCACCAAATGTTGATATGATGAATGATATGTACAATATAGAGATGTTGTTCTATTTACATGCAGTATTTTACCATGCAAATTATGTTTATGATATATTGCATATGCATTTGCATGATCATGGACAACTTGTGCACAAGGTTTAAAAATTTTCCTCAGACGTTACCTTGGACAACGGGACTGCTCCGACCTAGGAGAAAATGTCAGAACGTGCTAACATGCACGAGATATCGCGGGATCTTCATTGGGGCAAGCTACCTGCTCTGAAAGGGCGCATCACAATACCATATAAAAAGTTCTCCATGGTGCAAAAATGAGAGCATAAATAATATATATATATATATATATATATATATATAGAGAGAGAGAGAGAGAGAGAGAGAGAGAGAGAGAACTTTTATGTAGGCTTAACAAATTCTGATGCAGGGATGCTTTTATGTTGCTTAAATTGTTATATCCAATCCTTGTGTTGCAGGGATGGACAAGTGATCTATTGGCAAGAAACTACTAAATAGTGATATACAATGTCTTTCATATTTTTTAATTTATACTACTCAATATATAGACATGAATATGTTATCCTGCTAGAAATTACGAACACTGTCAATTGACCCTAGTTCTTGATAGAAAGATCATTTTAAATAAATATTTCTCACATAATTAGAGTGTTGGTTTAGGTGAGTGGGTTAGTTCTGCTCACTACTATGCGAAACGGTATCCTCTCAGTTTTCCAGGTACGGAGAGTAGCATTGACAATTCTGAGGCATCGAAGGATTTGTTGGGTGACCTGAAGATTTTCTTGCAAACACAATATACTTTTTGTTATTAAATATATAATGTAAAACATTGTATATCTTTTGTATCATTGAGTTATAATGTAACACCCAATTTCTGAAATGAGGGTAATTTTAAAATTTTGTAATTATAATTATTATTTATTGATAATTATTACACATTATGATTTTTGGTGATTTTTATTAATTTTTTTAAAACTATTTAAAAACTGCTTTAAGTCATGACTTGTGATTTTGATGTGCTGCCAGTGAAACCCTAGAGACTGCATGACCTAGAGCCTAACCATGTCATTAGGATGATTTAATTATCATTTTTAGCCAAGGGATAATTTGGTCATTTTGACTTATTTGAATTATTTGATGATTTATTGAATTGGTGAATTCTAGTTGACCTTGACTTGTTGAGACCTAGTGGACTAGCCTAGAAGCTAACCCTAGCTATGGTAACCCTAGTCTAGCTTAAGTTAACTCATTTTAGCCATTAGAGATTAGTTTTAGAATGAGAGGATTAGTTAAGTAAAATTAGTTCATGGGTTGTGGTTTAATGAAATGACTTGTGATTAAGGACTTAATGACTTATGACTTGGCCCATGGCCCATGATTTGATACCCTAACCCTAACCAACCCTAAATGACCAGCCACATAGGGATCTCCACCCTATATAAACACTTATTCATTAGGGCTTGCCGCTTTTATTTTATTTCAACACATAGGAAAAGAAAGGTATTTTCCCCCTTCCAAATATCCCCATAAATTCATTTTAATTCCTTTTTAATCCTAGTTTCTTGCATTAGAACCTAATACTCTCCTATTTTCTGATTGTGGGATTTAATCCCAGCTTTAGGATAATTTGGGAGCATTTGGCTAGCAAGGAAGAATCCCCCATTTGGAGCTTTTTTATGCTTTTTACACCTATAGGTAAAACTCCACAAATCGATCTAAAATTTCATTTTCTTTGCATTTAGGGCTAGATCTAGGAGTCCCCTAGCTGTACCTCGAATTTGGGTGGATTTCGTGTCCGTTTGGTGTCCATATCGGACACGTATCGGTCTATATATTCATGTGTTTGTTGAAATGCCTCAAAGAGAAATAAATTGCTGTTTTTGAAAAGTAATTGAATGGGAATGTTGCTTTATACATGTTTATTGCATTCGTGTCCTACTGAGCACATTTTTGGACACGTTCGTGTCCAAATTTGGACACACACGTGTGCACGAGGCCCCGGTGCGCTGCCCTGCTGCTCGGGTGTCCTAGCGAACATGACACGATGACTCAGGTCGTGAAACTTGGCAGACACGTTGTCCTAGTGACTGAAACGACACCTATAAAGTTTCAAGAGTTCTTGATGTGTGTGCGCGAAGAAATCGCATTCGCACTGATTTTACCTCACTGTGCACACGTGGATTTTCGACTCTGATACGCGACTCAAACAACGACACTGCGACACCTAGACACATATCAGGTTGACCTGAACCTAGCCCTATCATTGGCGAACATGTGTGCACGAGCTCGACTCGTCTCGAGCTCTGTGTCGTGTCCAATCGGACACGACATGGCTGTACGAGGCTGCCTGCTGCACATCACTGAAACACAGTGTTCACAACTGTTTGACACGTCGTGTCCACTCATTTGGACACGACACGACCTGTGGAGTACCCTTACACATACATGAGACTATCTTGGGTTTCAATTTATCGTATTAATGCATTCGAATATCAATTTTGGGTTCGAATGGGTTTGAGCAATATGTTACTGCTAGGACTGATACATGCTTCCCTGTTCTTTATTTCTGAAACTTTAATTCCTATTTTAAAACTGAAGTTTGATTGTCAAATTGATTGTACATGTGTAATAGTACCAGCTAGATTGGTTTTACATGATAGAATATGTTTTACACTTGAGTAATGGGTTTCGAATTGTTGGACTGATACACAGTCCCTAAATAAAATTCTGGGAATTGATTCCCTGTTTTAAAATGATTTTCCTGTTTAAATTCTCTGTTAATTCACCTATACATGAGTATTAGACTATTATAATGTTGATTAATAACTGGTATTAGGCTTATTGGTTTTCGATTTCAGTTTTGAGTATTGAACTGTTATATTAACCCATTACTGTTCGAAATCCTGAACCTTAATCCCTTTTTTTTTTTTAGCTGATTTTGTTGATTAATTGTCCTGTTAGATGCATGAAATGTGGGTTAGTTGCTGACTAGATTGGTCACTGATTTGGTGTTGAAATTGGGATTCAAATTTGGGCTTGGATTTGGGTGTTAAGCTGTCAAATTGTTCTCAGAAATTCCTGAGATTGTTCACTGATATTGAATGTCAGTTGAGCTTAAATTCTGATTTCCTGAGATTGTTTACATATTACTGATTCCCTGTTTTAGAAGTCTTGATGTTTAATTTACATATCAAATTCATATACATGTGCATTGGTTACTGCAATGTGGAGTCATGATTTGTGTGTGAGAAATGGTTTTCGAATTGGATTGGGATTAAAAACTATCATATTTTTACCGATACTCAAGGATAGCTATGGGTTTGAATGTTTTGATTTTAAACTGAAATTGGGTTCATGGTGTGATTTTCAATTGGTTTTGAGTTTTGTTTAAATTTGATTGTTGTGTGTATACATATATGTGACCTGATATTGTTTCAACTAAAGAGAACTTGAGTTCGAATATTACTGAGATTCATTCTAGTTTAAAATCTGAGACTGTTGATTTCAGTCACTTGCACACAAACCTCCCCTTCACTCTTGGCTCAGTACACCCTCACACACACAGGATTCCTCTACACAACACAGCCCCTACATTCGAACACTATTGCAATGTCCACACACACACACAAAACTGTCACTGCTAACTGAAATTTCAATGCATTCCAGTCACTAGCAAACACACCCCTGTTTTTCCTATGTTCACACAGACACCACATCCTGTTACAAACCTACACCCACATGTTATAACAATGTGTTAACTGCCACTGTTTTCAGTTTTACTAAGATTTGCCAATGGCCATGTTAATCCCTTCATTATGTTAGCTAATTGTCAAAAGCTCATTTCCCATTTGTTCATGATACCTTCACTGACTTCTCATTTTCTGAGTTTAGTTATATTTTGTAATGCCTGTTGTTCGTATTACGTATTTAAGAATACGTGTACATATTTTATCTCGTATTGGCCATGGTTCATCTTGGTTTGGGTTGGCTTGGGTTGGTTCGGCTAGGCTTGATTAGCCTTGGTTCATCATGAACCAAGGGTGAACCCCCTACCTACCACAACCAACCCCATTTATTAACCTCTTTCCATTCTCTCTCCTCATTATTTCCTTTCTTCTTCATTACTCTCCACCACCAATCAAGAAAACCCTAGCCTAGGCAAGTGCAATCTTGCTTCATGAAGAAACCCACCATTTTTATTGTTCTAACCTCTTCTTTGCAACTTTCTAATCCACATTAGAACTTGTCATTTTCTATTTTGAAGCTTGGATTTTTGTAGATCTAGAATTTAGTCATTTTTAGATTTTCATGGTTTTGATCTATTAAATTCCCTTGTTTTCAAGTTTTGATGGTTCCATGTGGTAGAGAATTTCCTTCTACCCAATTTTGACCTTTGGAAAGTTGGATTTGGACTTGTTTTGACCAAGTTATGGACTTTGGAAGCTTAGGGTTCAACCATGGAGTTCCTGCTGATTGGAGAAGACAGTGAGCAGTGCGCGAGCTTTTTAGCTTGCGTCACTGAGCTGTGCGCGCTCTTTAGCGCAGCGCAGTAGACCCCATACGCTGCCTTTTGGAAGCGTATGACTCGCATACGCTCGCTTGCTTGACAAGGAGTCGTATGGAGTCCATACGCTGCCTTTTGGAGCGTATGACTTGCATACGCTCACTTAGATAGCCATGAGTCGTATGGAGTCTATACGCTGCCTTTTGGAGGCGTATGACTTGTATACGCTCGCTTGTGTGACAATGAGTCGTATGAAGTTCATACGCTGCCTTTTTGGAGCCTATGACTTGCATACGCTCACTTGGATAGCCATGAGTCGTATGGAGTCCATATGCTGCCTTTTGGAGGCGTATGACTTGCATACGCTCGCTTGTATGACAAGGAGTCGTATGAAGTTCATACGCTGCCTTTTTGGAGCGTATGTCTTGCATACGCTCACTTGTGTGACAAGGGGTCGTATGGACCTCATACGCTGCCCTTTGTGAGCGTAGGCTTACCTGAGCGTACGCTTACCTGAGCGTATGACTTTTGCACTGAGCGTATGGCCTTGGCTGACTTGGTCTTATGTCAGCATGTCACTTTGGTTTTATTTTCCTTAAGCTTGGCTCTTCTATAGCCCTGTATATTGATATTTTATTAGATATTTTACGCCCATTTTGTACGACTAGCTTCATGATCATCCATTATGTAATGTATGGGACGCCTTGCTATTATATATTTGGTGCTCTGACATCTTGTAATTACTATTGCTTGCTTGTGATTGAGACAATAGGCTTGTTCATGACCTTAGGAGACTGCTGGCTTGTAGTTAAACCCTCATGTATCTAGACAGCCGTGACCGTATAGTGAGATGGATTCCATTTCATATACGTAGCTGGCTATGTCTGCCCCCGCTCTCCAGTATTCTGGTTCTGGGGCGTGACATGATTTAAGTGGTGGCCCATGCAGGTCTTGTAAATCAAGATATGTGAGGGTTTACCGAATAGATGTCTCAATCAGTATTCGTCCTTGATCTCTGCTCGTATCTTCTGAATCCCTGGATTCTTGTCCTGATCATATGCTTGTATCGTTGATCTGTCCTGGTCCTTCCTTATTGTTCCCTATGTCGTCTTCTTCAGCGGCATTGTTCGTGGTCCTACTGACCAGCAAGGCGGAGCACCTCCCGCGGACTAGCAGCAACCTGGAGATCAAGCCCAGCATTCCGGAGTAGCCTCTAGAGTCGTGCCTTCTGGCGGAGAGCCACCAGTCCAGCCAGTTCAACCAGTAGAACATGATGACGGCACTTTGGTAGGACTCGTCAGAACCTTGATAGCTTCCCAAGACCGACGTTGAGATGCCTTGCACCAGGCAGTGACGGATGCTTTGACCCGGGGTGGTCATCAGGGTAACAGCGCGGCCAACAGCTTCAAGCGCCTGAACCCTCCATTCTTCGACGGCAGCGAAGATGCGATCACCGCGGATGCTTAGCTTCAGGATACCGAAGTGATTCTAGAAGCAGCCAGGACTCCAGAAAATGAGAAGGTGGCCGTCGTGCGCCTGCAGTTGTTAGATCTTGCCCGCAGTTGGTGGACGGCGCAGGCCGAGGGATTAGTGGCACCCATTGCTTGGGCAGTGTTCAGAGAGAGATTTTAGACGAAGTATTTTGATGCTGTGGCTCGGTATGACTTGCAGACGAGGTTTACCAACCTGAAGCAAGGAGGCAGAACAGTCGATGGTTATGCATCTGAGTTTTCTAGACTCAGTAGGTTTGCCCCCACCTTGGTGGCAACCGAGTTTGATAGGGCCCAGCGGTTCCAGCAGGGGCTGCATTTGGAGATTTTACTAGCAGTTGAGCAGTTCGAACACCAGACGTTCGATGCAGTATTGAGGGCGGCTAGAAGGCATGAGTACACCTCCCAGCGGATCGTGGATAGGACCGAAGGTAGGAAGCAGTCCCACAGTCAGATGCACCAATCATCAGCTCCAGCCCCGGCAGCTAGAGGTTTAACTATTGGAACTCCGAGGCGGGCGGCCTCGGTGACGTCGGTTCAGCATTCTACCCTGACGCACCCTCAGCAACAGAAGCAGAAGCAATCTTTCGCAGTGGGATGTTCACACTGCGGGTTCAACCAGTAGAACATGATGACGGCACTTTGGTAGGACTCGTCAGAACCTTGATAGCTTCCCAAGACCGACGTGAAGATGCCTTGCACCAGGCAGTGACGGATGCTTTGACCCGGGGTGGTCATCAGGGTAACAGCGCGGCCAACAGCTTCAAGTACCTGAACCCTCCATTCTTCGACGGCAGCGAAGATGCGATCGCCGCGGATGCTTGCTTCAGGATATCGAAGTGATTCTAGAAGCAGCCAGGACTCCAGAAAACGAGAAGGTGGCCGTAGTGTGCCTGTAGTTGTTAGATCTTGCCCGCAGTTGGTGGGCGGCACAGGCCGAGGGATTAGTGGCACACATTGTTTGGGCAGTGTTCAGAGAGAGATTCCAGACGAAGTATTTTGATGCTGTGGCTCGGTATGACTTGCAGACGAGGTTTACCAACCTGAAGCAAGGAGGCAGAACAGTCGATGGTTATGCATCTGAGTTTTCTAGACTCAGTAGGTTTGCCCCCACCTTGTTGGCAACCGAGTTTGATAGGGCCCAGCGGTTCCAACAGGGGCTATATTTGGAGATTTTACTAGCAGTTGAGCAGTTCGAACACCAGACGTTCGATGCAGTATTGAGGGCGGCTAGAAGGCATGAGTACACCTCCCAGCGGATCGTGGATAGGACCGGAGGTAGGAAGCGGTCCCACAGTCAGATGTACCAATCATCAGCTCCAGCCCCGGCAGCTAGAGGTTTAACTATTGGAACTCCGAGGCGGGCGGCCTCGGTGACGTCGGTTCAGCATTCTACCCCGACGCACCCTCAGCAACAGAAGCAGAAGCAATCTTTCGCAGTGGGATGTTCACACTGTGGGTAGCCAGGGCATGTGGTGTCAGAGTGTCGCAGAGCACAGGGATTATGCTTGGTTTGTGGTGCCCCGGACCACAGGGTTGGGAACTGCCCGAACAGGGGGAGTTCATCAGCTTTCTCTGGTCCTTCAGTTAGAGGACCAGCGCCAGTCCAGCAGCAGCAGCAGTTGCAGTACCCGCTCCCGAGGCCATTGCTGACGTAGGCCCAGGCATTCCAGCAGCAGAGACCACAGCAGTATGCTCAGGCCCAAGCCCTGATCCAGAGCAGGCAGAGGAATTTTTAGCAGAGGGGACCTGCCCCTAGAGGACATGGTCAAGTGCTGGCCTTGACCATGGGAGAAGAAGGAGTAACACCAGGTGAGGTAGTGGCAGGTACTATTCTCGTCAACACCTTTCCAGCTTCAGCTTTATTTGATTCTAGTGCATCGCATTCATTTATGTCTGCACGATTCGCGACACAGATAGGATTGGAGCCCTAGTCGTTATCAGTAAGGCTCAATATACTCACTGGTAACGGACTTGTGGGAGTCGATAGAGTATTTTCCTCGTGTCGAATCGTAGTTAGCAGTAGAGAGTTTCCCGCTAGATTGATAGAATTTCCGATGGCCGATTATGATGTAGTCTTAGGGATGGATTGGTTGAGGGACTAGTATGCTAGGATAGACTGCCACATTGGCAGGGTTGTTTTTAGCATTCCAGGAGAGCCGGAGTTTTCTTTCTCTCGAGGCGAGGTTGAGCCTTCTCCTCCAGCATTGCGGATGGCAGTAGCAGCAGTTCAATTGCCCAGGATAGTGGATGAGTTCCCAGATGTTTTCCAGAAGAGCTTCCAGGTATGCCGCCAGAGCGGAAGATTGAGTTCACCATAGACTTGATTCCCGGGACAGCCCCGGTGTCAGAGAGAGTCTACAGGATGGCGCCATCAGAGTTGGAGATCTTGTACAAGATGATTGAAGAGCTTAGAACCAAGGGATTCATTCGTGCTAGTGGATCGCCTTGGGGAGCCCCGATGCTTCTTGTAAAAAAGAAGGATGGTACATCCAGATTATGTGTAGATTATCGTACCTTGAACTCAGTGACAATCAAGAACAGATACCCTCTCCCGAGGATAGATGACTTGTTTGATCAACTTAAAGGGGCAGCTGTATTCTCGAAGATTGACTTGCGCTCAGGATATCATCAGATCAGAGTCAGAGAGCAGGACATCCCGAAGACAGCTTTCAGATCGAGATACGGGCATTGGGAGTTCCTTGTTATGCCATTTGGAGCAACCAATGCACCGACAGTATTCATGGACCTCATGAATCACATTTTTGTGCCTTACTTAGATCAGTTTGTGATCGTATTCCTAGACGACATTCTGGTCTACAGCAAGAATGAGGCGGAGCATGAGCAGCATCTCAGGGTTGTTCTTCAGATACTCAGGGAGCACTAGTTATATACCAAGTTCAGTAAATACGAGTTCTGGCTCGATCGCATTTCGTACTTGGGTCATATCATCACCAGAGGAGGAGTAGAAGTGGATCCCCAGAAGATCGTGGCCATTGAGTCATGGCCGGTGCCCAGCACAGTTGCAGAGGTTCGTAGTTTTCTTAGATTGGCCGGCTACTACCGACGATTTGTTTCGAACTTCGCTCGGATCTCGGCGCCGCTGACCCAGTTGACCCGCAAGGATGCACAGTTTGCTTGGACAGCAGAGTGCCAGGAATCTTTTGAGAAGTTGAAGCGAGGCTTAATGACGGCTCCTATTCTCACGCTTCCTGATGGGACCGGAGGATTTTTGGTATACTGTGACGCTTCAGGTAGAGGTTTAGGATGTGTTCTGATGCAGCATGGGAAGGTAATAGCTTATGCATCACGGCAACTTCGTGATCATGAGAGGAATTACCCAACCCATGACTTGGAGCTGGCAGCAGTGGTATTTGCACTCAAGTTGTGGAGGCACTATTTGTATGGAGATAGGGTGAAGATCTTCACCGACCACAAGAGCCTGAAATATGTTTTCACCCAGAAAGATCTTAACATGCGTCAGAGGAGATGGCTGGAGCTACTTGTGGATTATGATGTCAACCTGCAGTATCATCCTGGAAAGGCCAATATTGTTGCGGATGCATTGAGCAGGAGAGCGGGAGCTTATTTTCTAACAGCGTAACCAGCGCTGTTAGCAGATCTTCAAAAAATGGATATTGAAGTTGTTCTCCCTTCCAGTGTGGCCTTGATGGCCAGTATGCAAGTTCAGTCCACTATAGTCGAGAGGATCCGGATGGCGCAGTCGGCAGATTCCAAGCTTCAGCGACTCAGAGCAGAGTATGAGGCGGGACGAAGACCAGAGTTATGCGTTCATGAGGATGGTACACTTCGACATGGTAAGCGTCTTTGTGTACCCAACGGAGATATCCGGCAGGAGGTCATGGCAGAAGCTCATAGTTCGCAGTATTCCATCCATCCGGACAGTACGAAGATGTACCGTGATATCCGGCAGCATTTTTGGTGGAATGGCATGAAGCGGGAGATAGCTCGATTTGTCTCTCGGTGTTTGGTTTGCCAACAAGTTAAAGCTGAACATCAGAGACCGGCAGGACTGCTTCAGCCCTTGCCGATTCCAGAGTGGAAGTGGGAGCATGTGACCATGGATTTCGTGACTGGATTACCTAGATCCCCAGCTGGTAGAGATGCTATTTGGGTTATAGTTGACCGGCTCACGAAAGTGGCTCACTTTTTTCCATTCAGAGTTGGTCAGTCGACGGCTCAGCTAGCGACGATGTATCTTAGATAGATTATCAGATTGCACGGTGTGCCAGTTACCATCACCTCGGACCGAGATTCCAGATTTACATCGCACTTTTGGCGTAGCCTGCAGGCGAGTTTAGGGACTCATCTCCAGTTCAGTTCAGCATATCATCCGCAGACAGATGGTCAGTCAGAGCGCACGATCCAGACTCTTGAAGACATGTTGCGGTCTTGCACACTTGACTTCGATGGTTCATGGGAAGATCACTTGCACCTGGTAGAATTCTCGTACAACAATAATTTCCAGGCCAGTATCCAGATGGCCCCGTTCGAGGCGCTGTATGGCAGGAAGTGCAGATCCCCGCTATTCTGGGATGATGTTGGAGAAAGACAGATGCTTGGTCCAGAATTGATTGCTCAGACCATTGAAGTGGTCAGAAGGGTCAGAGATCATCTTCGAGTTGCCCAAGATCGCCAGCGTCATTGGGCCGATTCTCATCGGCGCCCTCTCGAGTTTTCGGTCGGTGATCATGTATTCCTGAGGATTTTGCCCAACCGTGGTGTCATTCGTTTCGGCGTACGGGGAAAGCTTAGTCCTAGGTATATAGGGCCGTTCGATATCCTAGAGCGAGTAGGAGATGTATCCTATCGTCTCGCTCTTCCACCGTCGCTAAGCGAGGTGCATGACGTGTTCCATGTATCCCAATTACGACGGTATATCTCGGACCCGAGCCACATCCTGGATCATTCGAAATTGGTTGTTGGTACCAACCTTTCGTATGAGGAGAGGCCCGTGTCTATATTGGACCGGAGAGAGAAGATCCTCAAGAACAAGACTATCAAGTTAGTCCGAGTTGCTTGGGGTCATCACTCTGTGGGGGAGTCAACGTGGGAGCGTGAGGAAGATATCCGATCGCGGTATCCCGACTTGTTTGACTCATAAGGTATAATGTCTTCCTTATGCCTCATGTCTTCGATTCCTTGCTTGAATGAGTGATTGCTTGCCTAGTTATAGTTTGTATGTAATTAGTATAGCTTGTTCTAGTCTCTCTAACATCTTAATTAAATTCCGAGGACGGAATTCTTTTAAGATGGGTAGAGTTGTAATGCCTGTTGTTCGTATTACGTATTTAAGAATACGTGTACGTATTTTATCTCGTATTGGCTATGGTTCATCTTGGTTTGGGTTGGCTTGGGTTGGTTCGGCTAGGCTTGATTAGCCTTGGTTCATTATGAACCAAGGGTGAACCCCCTACCTACCACAACCAACCCCATTTATTAACCTCTTTCCATTCTCTCTCCTCATTATTTCCTTTCTTCTTCATTACTCTCCATCACCAACCAAGAAAACCCTAGCCTAGGCAAGTGCAATCTTGCTTCATGAAGAAACCCACCATTTTTATTGTTCTAACCTCTTCTTTGTAACTTTCTAATCCACATTAGAACTTGTCATTTTCTATTTTGAAGCTTGGATTTTTGTAGATCTAGAATTTAGTCATTTTTGGATTTTCATGGTTTTGATCTATTAAATTCCCTTGTTTTCAAGTTTTGATGGTTCCATGTGGTAGAGAATTTCCTTCTACCCAATTTTGACCTTTGGAAAGTTGGATTTGGACTTGTTTTGACCAAGTTATGGACTTTGGAAGCTTAGGGTTCAACCATGGAGTTCCTGCTGATTGGAGAAGACAGTGAGCAGTGCACGAGCTTTTTAGCTTGCGTCACTGAGCTGTGCGCGCTCTTTAGCGCAGCACAGTAGACCCCATACGCTGCCTTTTGGAAGCGTATGACTCGCATACGCTCGCTTGCTTGACAAGGAGTCGTATGGAGTCCATACGCTGCCTTTTGGAGCGTATGACTTGCATACGCTCACTTGGATAGCCATGAGTCGTATGGAGTCCATACGCTGCCTTTTGGAGGCGTATGACTTGCATACGCTCGCTTGTGTGACAAGGAGTCGTATGAAGTTCATACGCTGCCTTTTTGGAGCGTATGACTTGCATACGCTCACTTGGATAGCCATGAGTCGTATGGAGTCCATACGCTGCCTTTTGGAGGCGTATGACTTGCATACGCTCGCTTGTGTGACAAGGAGTCGTATGAAATTCATACGCTGCCTTTTTGGAGCGTATGTCTTGCATACGCTCACTTGTGTGACAAGGGGTCGTATGGACCTCATACGCTGCCCTTTGTGAGCGTAGGCTTACCTGAGCGTACGCTTACCTGAGCGTATGACTTTTGCACTGAGCGTATGGCCTTGGCTGACTTGGTCTTATGTCAGCATGTCACTTTGGTTTTATTTTCCTTAAGCTTGGCTCTTCTATAGCCCTGTATATTGATATTTTATTAGATATTTTACGCCCATTTTGTACGACTAGCTTCATGATCATCCAATATGTAATGTATGGGACGCCTTTTGTCATGAACTTGATAATCATGAATTTATTTAATAGGTTTGTTAATAATAATTGAACACGGCATGGCAGGACAAGCATACCTGACATGATTATCTCGAATTGCTGTTGCGACGGCTAACGTGACATGACCCGACAAGAATGACTAACCTGGACACCGTGGATGATTACGTTTGCATAATAAACCAGTATTGTCTTGCATCATATCTAGGATGGGATCCCTGAGTACCACGGTCAGGGATACCTACTGTAATTAACTAAGAGTAATAAACTAGAATAATTCAGTAGACATAAAGAGATTCCCAGCTACAGGCAATTCCGTTATCTGGGCGCATTAAGTTGACTTGTAGCCTACCGACGAGTAGGGTACACTTCCAGCACACAGTCATGTAGTGCATCTTTCATAAATGGACATTCGACCTGGATAACTTGGATGGTCTGCAGGGCTTGTGGCTGTTGAAATAATCTCATTGCATCTTGCTAGTAACTAGGCCTGTGATAACCCTAGCTAGTTAAAGTATCAAGCCGTACTTTTGATTGGCCGTGATTGATTGGATGAAGTTATTCCAGCTTAGTCTTATCCTGATCCTGTGCAAGATCGTGACAAGACACGATTATTGATGCTTGCCTTAACAATAACGATCGGGGGACCAGTTCTGTTCAGGCGAAGGGTTACAACCCCGATCCTTGTTTGGTTTAAGGGTTGTAACCTGGCTCCCGGAGCAGTTCTGTGTCTTCCCTTCGATTATTGTCTTATTTGTACCCCGTGCCATGCTTGTCATGTTCTATCTTACTTCAGCAACATGATTATCTATAATGGCCTTAATTAACAATAAAGATCAGGAGTCCAGTTCTGTTCAGGCGAAGGGTTACAACCCCGGTCCTTGTTTGGTTTAAGGATTGTAACCTGGCTCCCGGAGCAGTTCTGTGTCTTCTCTTCATTTATTGTCTTATTACCTTATCCATAGTATTTGAGACGGATTTCCATTCAGGTGAAGGATTGCAACCCCGGTCCTTGTTTGGTTTAAGGGTTGTAGTCTGGCTACTTGAATGGTTTCCTCGTACTCAATTATTGTTGTTATTTCTGATAATTTAACTTTAATATTCCTTACTATATGCTGGTTTTAGTTTCTAAGTGAAGCCTCCTTTGTGGTACTTGCTCTTTCTGGGGTCTGACCCAGCTGGTTTTGTGTGGCCAGATATCGGAGCAGCTCCAGAGGATCCACCGATCTTCCAGCCAGATGGTGACCATTAGACGGAACCCTGGCAACGAGTGGGTTTCTCTTTGTCCTCCCACTTATTTGTAAAAATTATTCTTTTGAGGCGTTTAGCCGACGAGCACGTGTTAGCTCGATTGCATCTTTATTTACTGTCTGCCTACGGGCTGTAACATGATTGACAGATCCTAGGGTTGATCATGTATGACTGAACTCTTGCTAGTCCTGGCATTTTGTACGACTAGCTTCATGATCATCCAATATGTAATGTATGGGATGCCTTGCTATTATATATTTGGTGCTCTGACATCTTGTAATTACTATTGCTTGCTTTTGATTGAGACAATAGGCTTGCTCATGACCTTAGGAGACTGCTGGCTTGTAGTTAAACCCTCATGTATCTAGACAGCCGTGACCATATAGTGAGATGGATTCCATTTCATATACGTAGCTGGCTATGTCTGTCCCCGCTCTCCAGTATTCTGGTTCTGGTGCGTGACATATTTAAACTGTTTTGAAATGATTAGTTATCTATGTATATATTGTGTATAGGAATATATGACTTGGTTATACATTTATAGATAGGGATTAGAGTATGAGTGTGTGTGTTTGAGTAACACAGGTTGTGAGTGAGGGAAAATATTCCCTGTGACATGAAGTTAGTAAGTTGTGAGATAGAGACCCATGTGTATATTCCCATTGTATGTTTTGTGTGTTTGATAGTTGAGGGTGTCTAGTAGAGAGGGAGAGCAGGTACAGGTTTGGCCTTAGGCCACTTGGCCATAGCCAATGTGTGCCAGGTGACTAAGGGATGGGGGTATACTAAATTCAAGTATAAGTGATGATGGTATGTATATAGGTTAGTGTATAGCTATGGAATAGGGATGTGTGTAGGTATATAGATATGTTAGGTACCCAATGTGATATGTATATTCATATATTACATATATATGAGGATAGATGTGAAGGTAGAGAGAGTAAAGGGTAATGCTAAGTGTATAGCAGTGATAGGGGTGCAAGTTAGGCCTTGGGCCATGGGTTCACTTGTGTGACTCAAGGGTTGTTTCATAGGGTATAAGTATGCATGTATTGGTATACATGAATAAAGACATTTGCATACCTTATTTATATAAGGGTATATGGTTTAAATAGTAAGTGTGTGTGTGTTCTTAGTTATAGGAATAATTGTTATATATATATGGTGTAGGTAACTTATGAGACTAGCTTGATATGGGGTATGACTAGATAGTTAACCCTAGATGAGCATTGACCAAGATTGAGCCTTTAGTCCAAGTTGACCAGGTTTGACTTCGAGTTGACTTTGACCTAGTTTGACCTAGATAGTTGACCAGGTTTGACTTCGAGTTGACTTTGACCTAGATTGACCTAGAAATCATGTAGATTGTATCATAAACTTCATTTATCTTATTTTAAACATATTATAACTGGTACTGCTTTATCTAGGACATTGTGACTCCGGTGCAGACATCTGATATTACACTACTCTTTTCAGAGTAGCAGGCGAGTACATTCTCTGATAGTTCTTTCATTTATTTGTCAATTACTGTACTTCAGTTCTAGTTAGTTGTATATGATTCTCTGTTACCATACGTATGGATATTTCTGGATTCATGTATGCGACACACATACCATATTGTCTGGCCTCTATTACTGGAATCATCATGTCTGGCTTCTATTACTGGAATCACCTACTGGAATCACCCTGGAATCACTTGTTGGTATCATCCTATTTGGCTGGACTCATCTCGATTCTCGTGTCGTATTCTGGAATCACTTGTACTTGCTGGAAGGGAAAATACTTGAGTAAGACATGTAGACATACCCTAATCTGGAATCTTCCAACTGGAATCTACTGGAATGATAGCCATCTCACATCCGACCAGGTGTATGATGTGCCGTATTACCTACAGTCGTTTACATGTCGATCTCGGTATTTTAAAACACACTGTTAGAGTATAGGCTGGACTCATCCTGGAATCATTGATCACTATGACTGGAATCGTCCCGTACTGGATTCATCTTGTATTAGATTCGTCTTGTACTGGACTTACATTGGAGTTACACTTGTCTACATTTACTGTCTGGACTTATATCATGTTACCCTGGTTCAGCTAGCTTTTACTTTACAGTCTTTATTGCCATGATTCTTCTCTTATTTAGTTACTTTCCTTTCCTTGTACCTTTACTATTCTCTATATCACTACCTGTATAAAACTGCCATGATTCATCAATATAACTGTCTATAACTGTTTTATAGTTCTCTGTTATTTACTCGGGATTTCTTGATGAGTTGTACTCGTTCCTGTCCTGATTGGACCTGTTGAAAATTTTACAGATGATTGCCCTGAGGACACATGCCCTACATATTATGGACCCGGAGACGAGATGGCTACCTTTGGCCCCGACACTCAGGAGTGATCGGGAGATTTAGCTAGTTGTCTTGGTTTAGATTTCATGTTTTAGAACTTGAGTTATAAATAAGTTGAGTTATGATGTTTTGAGATTGTTGGAGATTATGTTATTTTAGTAGTTAGTTTTATTGTTGTATTTAGTCTTAGTTATTATCTTCTGTGTTATCATATCGTGCTTAGACTGTGATTGAGATTACATTATATCTATACTTGTCCTCCATTCGGAGTTGAGATTTTGACAAGTACATTATATAATTACGTGAGTTGTTGGTTAGATAGCGACCTAGAACAACGTTCTACCGCCGACACTGCGGCGTAGGCTGGGCGTCGTTACGTACTCGTACCCTCACAGTGGGTGTGGGTCGTGACATGTAAGCTGAATCGGTAAGATTGATTTGTAAGTCGAATCAACAAGATTTACTTGTAAGCCAAGTTGCGAGTTTTTAGTTGGTTATTGAAAGCCTTTGTATTCTACTGCAAAATTATCAATAAAGATATTCTTTTTATATGTTATGTTGTGACTTTAATTTATCTGCTTATTCCACTGTAAAGTACTTGTTAGATCAATTATTAACTATGCACATTCATGCCTAGTACAAGTACAATTTAGACTTGTACGTCATCACGCCCAGTTGTGATCGTTCTGGTTCTGCGAAATCGGGGTGTGACAGACTGTACAGCGTATATTTGGATGTCGCTTACTACTTGAGTCTTCCTGCATGGGTCGAATATAGTATAATACATAATGGACTAAGCCTTGAATTCAGTATCATATCTACAATTCTTTCCACTCACACAATTGCATCAACTATGCCTATGGTCATACATTAAAGGCATTGTGCTGACTTGGTTTCTGTGTACATATCTGGTGTGTCTACAAGTTTATGTTCAATAGATGACCTACAACTCTATTCATACACATATATGAGTTCTTTTTCTAGGAGTTTAACTTTTCCAACATGAGGCTAGCTACATGTCTCCTTGCAATGCTACATCGCTCTATGACATAGCCTGAAGTCAAGGATTCACTACCTCATGTGGTGTCACTCTACTGTAGCATAAGGTCATGGCCTTTTGTAGTGTTGTAATATTACTCTCTAAATTGCTTAGCATGAGGCTACTTGCCTTCTTATAGTGCTACGCCATTATAAAATGGCCCAAAGTCAAAGTCCCACTTCATGTGTTGCCACACCATTATAGCATGGGGTTCTAGCCCCTTTGTAGCGTTGAACAACCCATACTTCATGTAAAACACACTGGACATTCTAAATGCTCAATAACTCCATAAGGTTCTATACCAATCTACCACAGGACTTGCTTAAAGAGCAAAAAGTAAACTATTGAGGTTATGGGATCCAATTCTACTAATGTCCCCGTTGGACAAACCTTTATACCTAATGTATCCCTGTCACGCCCCAGAACCAGAATACTGGAGAGCGGGGGATAGACACAGCCAGCTACGTATATAGAAGTGTAATCCACCTCAACATACAGTCACGACTGTCTAGATGCATGAGGGTTTATTTACAAGCCATCAGTCTCTTATATATGGTCAAGAACAAGCCTATTGTCTCAATCTCAAGCAAGTAAGTACATGTCACAAGATAGTAGATCATCAGACATACAAGGTAAGGCGTCCCAAATATTACATATTAAGATGATCATGAAGCTAGTCATACAAAATGTGAGGACTAGCAAGAGTTTAAGTCAAACATGATCAACCCTAGGATTTGTCAATCATGTTACAGCCCTTAGAAAACAGGAATATAATTTCAACACGAGCTAACACTTGCTCGACGGCTAAACGCCTCAAAAGAATAATTTACAATAGAGTGGAAGAGCAAAATAAAATCCAGTCGTTGCCAGGGTTGCGTCTAGTGTTTACCATCTGGCTGGAAGGCTGGGAGATCCTCGGAAGCTACTCCGAAAGCCATACAAAACCAGCTGGATATCAGACCCCAGAAAGAGCAAGTGCCACAAGAAAGGCTTCACTTAAGAACTAAAACCAGCATATTAGCACATAAAGACATAATTGATAATGAAAGACATGAGTTAAGGAAATCAGGATGATAAACGATAAGATAACTAAGGAACTATTTCGGTAACCAAGTTATAACCCGTAAACCAAACAAGGACCGTGGTTGTAACCCTTTACCTGAACAGAGCTTAGTCTTCACTCATTTATCGACAAGAGTAAAGCATAATAGTAACGTGCTAAAGTAATCTTGAATTGGCACTGTCTAGACAAGACTAGACTAGGCTCCATCCATCAATCACGGCCAAGCAACAAGTACGGCTTGCTACTTTTAACTAACTAGGGTTATCACAAGTCTAATTACTAACAAGATGCAATGAGATGTTCCAACAGCCACAAGCCCTGCAGACTTAATCCAGGTTATCCTGTTGTAAGTTGAGAGAGTTGGATTAGGTGACTTGGGGGTGCAACACATGACAGTGTGCTGGAAATGTGCCTTACTCGACGACATGCTACAAGTCCAATTAAAGCGTCCAGATAACGGGACTGCCTGTAGCTGGGAAATCTCTTCATAAACTACTTGATCAATCTAGTCATTATCCTAGTCAGATTCAGTATGAATTCCTGACAGTGGTAACCAAGAATTCATGTCCTAGACATGATACAAGACGAGACATGTAGCTTATACAAGCACAAACATCCACGGTGTCAAGACAAGAGTTACTTAGTAAGTCAAGATAGCCGTCACAACAGTATATCAAGATTATCATGTTATGTTTACTTGTCAAGAGTGTGCCACGACGGACCACTATCATATATTATCATGCCAAGGTTGTTTGTCAAGAGTGAGCCACGACGGGCCACTTTTATGTCATGTTACTTGTTACTTGTTACTTGTTAAGAGTGCGCCTTAACATGCCACTATCGTGTTCTGTCACGCCCCGCTCCCATAGAAGCGATCGTCCTCGCTAAGGCGTGATGCTGTATGAGCCTAGATTGTGCTCGTACAAGACAGTTTCATAACGGTCGATTACAGCGACTGCGACGGGGTCGTCGCACAGAAGTCTCAAGCAGAAATATTGAACATACATCAGAATTTAGAAGCAAAACACAAGTTATTCAAAATGTGATCTTTATTGATATTGAATAATAAGATTATAATGGGGTGCAAGGCCATGATTACAAGTCTCTCAAGCTCACTTTTCTCTCATTTTACAAGTCACTCTGTTCTCTCTCATCTCTCGATACAATGCTTGAGCCGGCGGATGCTTCGGAAGGCATTGTCCATACATTATGTCCCGTATAAGTCTTGACTCCATGTGGCCACAAGTTTCGAATCGCCAAGAAACTCCGTGCCTCGACACATCCAAGAGAGCTCCGTACCACGAGCTTCTACCCGTGCCTGTACATAAAAACTGTGTAGGTGTAAGTACTCAACTGTACTGGTAGAGTGAGCTCCTCGCCCACCCATACAAAATCGACATGTTCATTTACTTTGTGCAGCATAATCCCATTTTGATTATCTTGCTAGTCTTGCCTTAGGATCGATTTTAGGACAAAGATGCCTTAGCCTATACTTGGCGACGCAACGACAGGGTCGTGCCATACTCTATTCGTGACTTCAATACATGTTCGAGGCAGTGCCTCGCCGAGTAAAACTTATGCGAATCGACCGTGCCAAGACTTTTACTTCTTTCATGTGCCTCTAGATCATTCTCGTGCCAATGACGTCAAGGGGACGACTCGTGCTAGTCGTGCCAATATACTTGCTCGTGCCTTAAAACCGAGGCCGTGCCTCTCAAGTACCAACCAGACTTAATCAACTTGCCTTACGACCCTTCCTGACTTAACTCGAGACGAGACCACATTCATGCCGAAGCACGTATCCTTGCTATAGCCATCTCTAAGGCTCTAGGTTGGTGATGCAACCGTGCACACCCTAACCCGTGCCGATTCAAGGTT
Source organism: Iris pallida (assembly GCA_029216955.1). Classification (NCBI taxonomy): domain Eukaryota; kingdom Viridiplantae; phylum Streptophyta; class Magnoliopsida; order Asparagales; family Iridaceae; genus Iris; species Iris pallida. Next base: position 1,123,155 of record JANAVB010004798.1, read on the forward strand.
AGCGCTTGTTATAAGCATAACTTGTTAACCCAACTCGTAACCTGCTAGTACTCGACGCAATCCAAAGGCATATACGTGGATAGCCGCTCTTGTCGACACATCTATATGAGTGGTCACTAGCAATATCAAGCTATCCTGGATCTTTTGCATACGGTGACCATTCGTATGGCGAGGTACGAGCTCCCACCGAATGACCCGTAGACTATATTGTAACGGTTCACTTCAATCGAGTCGTACCGTCGATGAAGACTGTACAATATCTGTACTTCCTCCTAGGCCGACACAAACCCGGCGCCCCGGGATCGCTCGAGGAATTTCGCCCTTGCGTGCAAGTTGTCCAATGACCATGCAAGACTCAACTCGATCTATCAAGTCCTTCCTTAACCATGACCATGCATTCCATCTTTCTATCGAGACTCCCAAGTAGTAGGACCGATCTCGTGTGATTCCTTATTGAGACTTAGTTTAGTGCCCCGTCCTGCTCAGTCAATCGGAGGAATCGAAATGCCAACGGCGTTCGGACTTAGCCTTGCAACGGCTACTCGAAGACATCGCTCGGTCGAGGCGACCGCTCGTTCAGGTGGGGTAGTTTCGGTGAACTTGCCTCATCTTAGCCTTCACATAATAAATCGTATGTTTTCAACTTGCACAAGTAGGTTTGATAATAAAAGAGACGAATCCACAAAGATAAGGGAATAATTCCGTCGGGTCAGATTGAGTTAGAATATGGAAAGGTCCAACGGTCGGCTTAGAGTTGGTGCACGGCGTACTTTAAAAATGACACTCGATCCTTCATCCCGTGGCTTGGGAGTAGAAAAGTTGGTATTCGCCGCAAAGCTAAGTGCTAGTCTAAGTCATAGGCATCGCCCGCATGAATGCTTGGTAAAGCATGCACGGTCCTATCGTCTAAGGCTTGGCATAGCCTTGGCTCGCCCCATGAGTTAAGTTATGTTGCGCGGCTTATGACGTAAGTCTAGACACCCAAATGACTTGGTCGTTCAGAAGTCGAACGCATGCGTGACACGTTTCCGCAATGCGTGGCTTGACGCAGCCCTTGCTCGTCGAGTTGTTGTGCGTTTAGGTCAGGCAAGTTATATTAGGTTATCGGAGTGGTAGCAAGCACGGTCCCACGAGTTCTACGGCTGGGTCAAGCCACGAATTCCTACGGTCGCAAAGCTAGTCATATGGAGTATGTGTCGGACGATAGTATTGCACGGAATACAAGTCGGTTTAAGACACGAGCCACAGTTGTTTCAAAGTGAGTTATGGAAAAATGGGGCTATCAAATAGTCATTCCTAAGTTGAGTAAAAAGGATATTGTATCAAGGGAGAAGGCTCGCGACCGTGGGTCGTCGAGGGATCTCAAATGTTAGAAGGATAGAGCAACAAGGGAGAAGGCTCGTGACCGTGGGTCGTCGAGGGATCTCAAGGATAGAAGTCTTGAACTTGGTTTGAAAGAGAGGGTAACACTGAAAAAAAAGGATGACTGTGTGAGACGTCAGTTTGAGTCGAGTCTTGCATGGTCATGGACAACTTGTCGATAAGGGCGATGTTTCCTCGAGCGGCAACCCGGGGCCACGGGACCGACTCGGCCTAGGAGGAAACAGGGTATAGTCGTGCATAAGGTTTTAGCACGGGTTAAAGCGGGTGCTTACAACGGAGCTAGCTACTTGCGTTGAAAGGTCCCCGATTTAACAAAGCTTTATGTCGCAGGATAGCTTGTTATGCTAGTGGCCAAGTTCATATAGATGTCGACAAAATAGTGGCTATCCGCGTGTATGCCTTTGGATTGAGTCGAGTTGAATGTGTGTACAAGTTGGAACACAAAGTTTGGGCCTAAGATTTGGCTTCAACATAGGCATCGTGCTTCGGCACGAGACGTGGCATCGAGTCTCAAGTGTTGACATGTAAGTTGCATAAGTTGGGTTGAGTTGTTCGAGTTTAAGTCAGGAATCGCCGCAAGGCAAGTTGGTTAAGTGACACTAAGTTCACAAGTCTCGATTGGGTCATTTGATGATTAAGTAGCAAAGGGCCGCGAGGCGGCGATATGGTTTAGTCTCACTGAAATGTGAGGCACGACCTCAACATGGTTTTGTAGCACGGTCACATGGAAATGGAGTCTCATCGCGTAGTTGCGTCTCTGATTTTAAGCCGTAAGGCAAGCACGACTTGATAGGTTAACGTTGTTGGCACGAGGGGGGTCTTGAGGTAATGTATGAATTAACGTTGTCGTTGCAAGTACGAGATGGTCTAGAGACACAAAATAGGCCAAGACGTTTGTCCTAAAACTGATCCTAAGGCAAGATTAGGAAGACAATCATAAAAGGACTATGTTGTACGAAGTAAATCAAACGTGTTAGTTTTGTATGGGTGGGCGAGGAGCTCATTCCACCAGTACAGTTGAGTACTGACACCCACATAGTTTTCATGTGCAGGCACATGTAGAAGCTCGTGGCGCGGAGCTCGCTTGGATGCTTCGAGGCACGGAGTTCCTTGGCGATTCGAAGCGTATGGCCGCATGGAGTCAAGACTTATACGGGACATAATGTATGGAAATCGCCTTCCGAAGCATCCGCTGGCTCAAGACATGTATTGAGAGATGAGAGAGAGCTGAGTAACTTTTAATGTGAGAAGAGTGAGCTTGAGTGATTGTAATCTTGGTCTTGCGTTCCATTGTAACCTTTGTTTTAATATCAATAAAGAGCTTCTTTTGAATAACTTGTGTTTGTTCTAATTTTTGCTGCTATTATTCAATGTCTCTGTATGGGACTTCTGTGCGACGACCCCGTCGCAGCCACTGAAATCGGCCGTTATGGAACCCGCCTTGCACGAGCGCAACCTAGGCTCGTGCGGCAGCACGCCTTAAGCGAGGACGATCGCTCCTACGGGAGCGAGACGTGACATAATGGTATCAGAGCACGGCTTTACGTCCTTGGACTATGGATTGAATTCTTTAACTCCGTTGTTTTCGTAAACTATGAAGTGTTGCCTCCGTAAAGTTGATATCGTTGGTGCGCTCTCTCTCAAGTATCCCACGGATGTCCATAAAATAAGTCTATCTATTTTGTAAAACATAGAAGAACAGTTTTTGACAAAAACCAAAAAGGTGGTTCACGTAAGCATGGTTGGCTAAGTCGGGCTGGGCATATACACCAAAGTTGCGTCGACTTTGGAAAAGTCAAGTGCGGGAATTGAATAGTGTTGATGCAAGAATGAGTTGAACTCGAATGAGATAAAGTGAGATGACTATCGATAGGGGTGCATCGAGCAACGATAACGTCGATGCGATATAGATGAGCGTGCTTGGAAATTGAAGAATGGTTCGAACAAAATTTTTTTTTTGAAGAAGATGATTGTGAATCGAATGATAAGTTGAGGATTTATTGAATGACTTCATCCCTGAGTGGTGTATGCGATAGCCTCAGGGATGTTGATTAATCGATTGAGGATTGTGCGAGTATGAAATACGAAAACAATTGAGTAGGTAAAATCAAATTGAGGAAAAGTTAAGGTATAACGAATGGATGACTTGATCGAGGAAATTGATACGGATCATATACGAAAAGTTAGCATGACAGGTAGATAGCGTGCATGAAAGGTTTGATTTTAAAGTTACGCGAATGACTCTAAGGATTGGATTGAACGTTGCTCGATGATCGAGTTAACAAAGGAATGATACAAATTGAGGAAATACGTTGGTCGATGACTTATGATGGACGGATGAACGATACCTGAATTTGTTTGAGGAAATTGATGTTGTGAATGAATCAAGGGATAATGATCGAACTTAAAATTGAATGTCAAGGAGATTATCCAGTCGGACGATAGCATCATTCGTACGACTCGAAATTGGTTGTAAAGGATGATCATTGGGTTACGCATATCGTCGATGGTATTGAGACGTATCAAAGATTGATATACGATAACTCGGGGGTACTTTGACTCGGCGGATGGCGATCGTGTAAGTGTTATTGTTCGGTTGGATGCTATACTTAGGATTTTGGTTGAGATGAATGTTGGATGAAAATGATTGTGTCTTGATGGTTACATTGATGACCACAACGTTGACGATCTTGCCTTGCGCGAGCGTAACTCTAGCCTCGCACATGCGTCGCATCGCGTCGGGTTTGGGGGTGATCATTCCGCGTGAGCGCGGACATGGTGATTCATGTCGCGGGAATGATCGAAACTCAAAAAATTAGGACGCGACAAATTTGATTGTCTTGACTTGTCGATTTTCATACGAAGGAAAATTCGAGGATGTTTGGACTTACGATTGATGAATGAAATAAGCTTGCGGATTGAGTAGGTCCAATTCGCGCATCGAGAATGAATTAGTCTAGACACAAAATAAGAGTTTCGTCCCGATGAGGATGATTATCCCGCGGGAGAGTACATGGTGATTTATGCCCACCATGGATAATCTGAATTGCGTGAGATCGGAGCACAACATATTGTTAAGCTCGACGACCTTATGATCGAATACGTGGACTGTGATGAACGACTTAGGAAATATGAAATGTGAATTATGGTTTAGAAGTGAATCGTGTTGTAGTGAGTTTGACTTGAGAAATATCGATAGGTGGATTATGTCGAACGTGTTCGAAAAGATAGACTATGAGAAATGGCTTGCTGGTCGAGCGATATTGATGTGTCGAAGATTTGGTTGAGTAAATTTACGATAGGATGGCTTTGCGGGATGACTCAGACCCCGTGCGACGAACGTTGGGATGTGTGTAGGAAATCTATGCTCGATGTCTAGAAATTGGAGTGATGCAAGCTTGGGTAGAAAAACCCCGTACTATCAACTTGGTTTGACCTTAGGATGGGGTCAGTGTTGATATCGTTGTTTGGGAACTATGATTCCAATACTGACGGAAAGACATAGCCTAGCGGTTAGGCAGACGTCCGAAGGCGAAGTGGTAGAATTTATGGAGGCACCACTCATGAGGCTCGGTTGACATGCATGTATATCAGGGACGCTTGAATATGTGCACGATCCGACTCGAGTGGTGATGGCAGAATTGGCTATCATGAGGCTTGGTTAAAATACATGTATTTCGGGGACATCAGAAATGTATGCATGATCCAAACTAAATAATACGTTGAATTCAAGTGAGACTTAAGGAACGGAAAAGTGTCAAGGATTTTGAAATCGTTAGTTGTGAAGAAAGGATAAATGGTAGCACGAGCGTGTCTCGGATTTGAGAAATGCATAGGAGAAATGTGTGCGAAAAACGTAGGATGTGGAATCGAGTGAAAAGTCAATAAGTAATTACTCAGTTAGTTTCGAGGACGAAACTTTTTATGAGTGGTGTATGATGTAGTGCCCCGTCCCGCTCAGTCAGTTGGAGGAATCGAAACGCCAACGGCGTTCGGACTTAGCCTTGCAACGGCTACTCGAAGACATCGCTCGGTCGAGGCGACCGCTCGCTCAGGTGGGATAGTTTCGGTGAACTTGCCTCATCTTAGCCTTCACATAATAAATCGTATGTTTTCAACTTGCACAAGTAGGTTTGATAATAAAAGAGACAAATCCACAAAGATAAAGAATAATCCCGTCGGGTCGGATTGAGTTAGAATATAGAAAGGTACAACGGTCAGCTTAGAGTTGGTGCACGGCGTACTTTAAAAATAACACTCGATCCTTCTTCCCGTGGCTTGGGAGAAGGAAAGTTGGTATTCGCCGCAAAGCTAAGTGCTAGTCTAAGTCATAGGCATTGCCCGCATAAATGCTTGGTAAAGCATGCACGGTCCTATCGTCCCAGGCTTGGCATAGCCTTGGCTCGCCCCATGAGTTAAGTTATGTTGTGCGGCTTATGACGTAAGTCTAGGCACCCAAATGACTTGGTCGTTCATAAGTCGAACGCATGCGCGACACGATTCCGCAATGCGAGGCTTGACACAGCCCTTGCTCGTCGAGTTGTTGTGCGTTTAAGTCAGGCAAGTTATGTTAGGCTATAGGAGTGGTAGCAAGAACGGTCCCACGAGTTCTACGGCTGGGTCTAGCCACGAAGTCCTACGGTCGCAAAGCTAGTCATATAGAGTACGTGTTGGACGATAGTGTTGCATGGAATAGAAGTCGGTTTAAGGCACGAGCCATAGTTGTTTCAAAGTGAGTTATGGAAAAAGGGGGCTATCAAATAGTCATTCCTAAGTTGAGTAAAAAGGATATTACATCAAGGGAGAAGGCTCACGACCGTGGGTCGTCGAGGGATCTCAAATGTTAGAAGGATAGAGTAACAAGGGAGAAGGATCGCGACCGTGGGTCGTCGAGAAATCTCAAGGATAGAAGTCTTGAACTTGGTTTGAAAGAGAGGATAACACTGAAAAGAAGGATGAATGTGTGATATGCCAGTTTAAGTCGAGTCTTGCATGGTCATGGACAACTTGTCGACAAGGGCGATGTTTCCTCGAGCGGTAACCTGGGGCCACGGGACCGACTCGACCTAGGAGAAAACAGGGTATAGTCGTGCATAAGGTTTTAGCATGGATTAAAGCGGGGGCTTGCAACGGAGCTAGCTACTTGCGTTGAAAGGTCCCCGATTTAACCAAGCTATACGTCGCAGGATAGCTTGTTATGCTAGTGGCCAAGTTCATATAGATGTCGGCAAAATAACGGCTATCCGCGTGTGTGCCTTTAGATTGAGTCGAGTTGAATGTGTGTACAAGTTGGAACACAAAGTTTGGGGCTAAGATTTGGCTTCAACATAGGCGTCGTGCTTCGGCACGAGACGTGGCGTCGAGTCTCAAGTGTTGACATGTGAGTTGCATAAGTTAGGTTGAGTTGTTCGAGTTTAAGTCTGAAATCGCTGCAAGGCAAGTTGGTTAAGTGACACTAAGTTCACAAGTCTCGATTGGGTCATTTGATGATTAAGTAGCAAAGGGCCGCGAGGCGGCAAGGGCCGTGAGGCGGCGATATGGTTTAGTCTCACTGAAATACGAGGCACGACCTTAACATGGTTTTATAGCACGGTCACATGAAAATGGAGTCTCATCGCGTAGTTGCATCTCTGATTTTAAGCCGTAAGACAAGTACGACTTGATAGGTTAACGTTGTTGGCACGAGGGGGGTCTTGTGGCAATGTATGAATTAACGTTGTCGTTGCAAGCACGGGATGGTCTAGAGACACAAAATAGGCCAAGACGTCTGTCCTAAAACTGATCCTAAGGTAAGAGTAGGAAGACAATCATAAAAGGACTATGTTGCACGAAGTAAATCAAACGTGTTGGTTTTGTATGGGTGGGCGAGGAGCTCATTCCACCAGTACAGTTGAGTACTGACACCCACATAGTTTTCATGTGCAGGCACAGGTAGAAGCTCGTGGCGCGGAGCTCGCTTGGATGCGTCGAGGCATGAAGTTTCTTGGCGATTCGAATCGTACGGCCGCATAGAGTCAAGACTTATACGGAACATAATGTATGGACGTCGCCTTTCGAAGCATCTGTTGGCTCAAGACATGTATTGAGAGATGAGAGAGAGCTGAGTGACTTGTAATGTGAAAAGAGTGAGCTTGAGTGATTGTAATCTTGGCCTTGCGCCCTATTGTAACCTTTGTTTCAATATCAATAAAGAGCTTCTTTTGAATAACTTGTGTTTGTTCTAATTTCCGCTGCTATTATTCAATATCTCTGCATGGGACTTCTGTGTGACGACCCCGTCACAGCCGCTGAAATCGGCCGTTATGGAACCCGCCTTGCACGAGCGCAACCTAGGCTCGTACGGCATCATGCCTTAGCGAGGACGATCGCTCCTACGGGAGCGGGGCGTGACACTTAGCGAGACTCCCAAGTAGCGGGACCGATCTCGTGAACGAGGCTTATCGAGACTCCCAAGTAGCGGGACCGATCTCGTGAACAAGACTTATCGAGACTCCCAAGTAGCGGGACCGATCTCGTGAACGAGACTTATCGAGACTCCCAAGTAGCGGGACCGATCTCGCGTGATTTCTTATCGAGACTCCCAAGTAGCGGAATCGATCTCGTATGCTTCCTTATCGAGACTTATCGAGACTCCCAAGTAGCGGGACCGATCTCGCGTGCTTCCTTATCGAGACTTAGCGAGACTCCCAAGTAGCTGGACCGATCTCGTGAACGAGATTTATCGAGACTCCCAAGTAGCGGGACCGATCTCGTGTGCTTCCTTATCGAGACTTATCGAGACTCCCAAGTAGCGGGATCGATCTCGTGAACGAGACTTATCGAGACTCCCAAGTAGCGGGACCGATCTCGCATGATTCCTTATCGAGACTCCCATATAGCGGAACCGATCTCCTGTGCATCCTTATCGAGACTTATCGAGACTCCCAAGTAGCGGGACCGATCTCGCGTGCTTTCTTATCGAGACTTAGCGAGACTCCCAAGTAGCGGGACCGATCTTGTGAACGAGACTTATTAAGACTCCCAAGTAGCGGGACCGATCCCGGCGACAACCAGTCGCGTGGACTTCCCTTGTCCGTGGTATGCTTTACTAAACCAACCGTGGCTCGTGCCTTAGACAGACCTTGTTCTCTAGGCGATGCTATCGCTCAAGTCATATATTTTATATGACGAGCCTTGATCTCGTGGGACTAAATGACTTCACAACCGCAGGAAACAGGGGACAGTGCTTGTTATGTCTTCGATAGCCCAACACAACTCTCGTCTAACTTATTCAGGCAACGACTCGACGAGCAAAGGCTACGCCAAGCCTTGCATCGAGAGAACGTGTTGTGCACGCGTTCAACTTGAACAAACAAGTTCTCGGGTGCCTAGACTTAAGCCACAAGCCATGCAATAGGATTTAACCCATAGGACATGCGAAGGCTATGCTAAGCTTTGGACGACGGGATCGTGCATGCTTTATCAAGCATTCACGCGGGAGATGCCTATGACTTAGGCTATTTCGAGCGTTGTGGCAACTTAGCAACTTAGGCCAACTTTCTTCTCCCAAGCCACGGGATGAAGGATCGAGTGTCATTTTAAAAGCACGCTGAGCAAACTTCTAAGCAGACCGTGGGACCATTTTTCATGTTCTAACACATTCCGACCCGTCGGGATTATTCTCTTAGCTATGTGGATGCGTCTCTTTTATTATCAAGCCTAACTTGTGCAAGTTAAAAACATGCGAGTTATTATGTGAAGGCTAAGACGAGGCAAGTTCATCGAAACTACCCTACCTGAGCGAGGAGTCGCCTCGACCGAGCGAGTCTTCGAGCAGCCGTTACAAGGCTAAATTCGAACGCCATCGATGTTTTGCTTCCTCCGATTGACTGAGCGTGACGGGGCACTACATGTTCTATCCTTACATTATCATGAATGAGAAAAACTTGCATAAAATAGCTAGTAACATATTCCTGAAGCCAAGAAAAATATCTATAACTTTTATGTTGAGAGTTGGAAGAAATTTTGGCCACAAATCAGCCAAATAGGACATAAAACAGCCAAAAATAGCTGGAATAGGCACTATACGGTACTATGCATCTATACAGACTGGCACTATGCGGCCAGATACTATGCAGCCATGCGGACTGGCACTATGCGGCACTATGCAGCCATGCAGACTGGCACTATGTGGTACTATGCAGCCATGCAAACAGATACTATGTGGCACTATACAGTCATGCAGCCATCACAATAGGGCCAGCACTATGCAGCTATACGGCCAGCACTATGCGACACTATGCAGCCATGCGGCCAGCACAATGCAGTACTATGCAGCCATGCGGAATGGCACTATGCGGTACTATGTAGCCATACAGACAGCACTATACGGCACTATGTAGCCATACGGCCAGCACTGTGCGGCCAGCACTATACAGCTATGCGGCCAGCACTATACGGCACTATTCATCGTCCCTGCCAGAATCAGGACAGATGAACATAGAAGATGTCCAAAACTTGATTTGGCCATAACTTTCTCAAAATAAGTCGAAATCTAACTTTTTTTAAGGTCAAAATTGTGTAGAATCAAATTCTCTACCACATGGAACACTTAGTTTTCGAAAACAAGTAAGTTTGATAGATCAAAACCCAAAAAAATTAAAAATGATACAAACTTAGATCTACAAGAAAATATCCACCAAATTGAAAAATACCAAGTTCTAAAGTGTCATAAAATCATGTAAGAAAGACAACGGAACCAATAGAATTAGGTTCCTCCATGAAGCAAGTTGCACTTGCCTAGGGTTTCTTGGTAGGTGGAGAGAGTTATGAGGAAGAAGAAGAAGTAATAAAAAGTAAAGGAAGAGAGAGAAAGTAGTTGGGAGTTTATAAAGAGAGGGGATGGTTCAACATGTGGAACCAACCATCAAAATAAACCAAACCAAGCCATCCATAACAAGTCAAGTTGGATCAAACCAACCCAAGTTCAACCCTAGTCAAGATACATCAAGGCAAGCCATAAAGAAATACGAAAATACAGTAAATAAAATATGGGTCAAAATTCGTATACGTATACTGGAAATACGTATAACGGAAAACATGAGTGACAACTCTACCCACCTTAAAAGAATTATGTCATCGGAATTTAATCAAGAGGCTAGAGATGTCGGGGCAGGCTATATTAATCATAAGCAAGCTACGATTAGCAGTCAATCAAGTAATCATTCAGGCAAGCAAGGAATTAAGAGCATAATGAAGTACAGGTAGTGTCACGACCCGCTCCCGAATAATCGGACACGAGTCGGACACGTCCAGCCTTCGTTGTTAGACACGACGAAGTAAGCTGTACCAAACTAGGGAAATCTAACCAGATAATCATAAATGTATATAATCACAGCATCTAAAAACGTATTCCAGAATGATCACCATAATCCACAATTCTATGTATATAAATGTACGAGTCATCAAGAATGAAATGTACATGAATTCTAAAGACAATATCTAAGAGTAAAGCTAACAGTCTAAACCTGAAACCTCAAGCTAAGTCATGACCCATCCTGCTCAGCTAAGATCCCTGGGCTCTGGCCCATATGGTAGAATAGTATCCTGCAAGCATACCTGCAACTTATCCAGTTAGGAGCGGAGCAAAGTACAGTTCTAGGTAATAAAACATGAACATGATATAAAATGAGTACAAGGGTACAGGAAATGAAATACAGGAATGAACATGAAAGTACACAAAAATAGTACAGGAAAATGAGTACAAGAAAATGAGTACATGAATGTAAAGTACAGAAACATGTAAAGTACAGGAAATATAATGTACATGAACGAAACTATAATCCTGTAGTACCAGACATGAATGTGCACAATATCGAAATACATCTAGTCCATGTGACCGGCTGGGGTGAGTACATGCACATGAGTACATGAATATGGTACGACTTAGGACTCACGTGCACGATGCGAGGCCTAAGCTAGGCACAGGGATATAGTAACCGGGATTGGTCACATGGCTAGTGTATTTCCCCACCTGACACTAATAAGTACAAGAACAAGAGTACAGGAATACAGGAGTACATGATGTCGTGCCATGACGTGTCAGAAGAAAGAGTACAGGAATGTAAATGCACAAAACCGTAGAAAAGTACTTGCCTGGCTCCGAAAAAGTATGGGTAAACAATGGAACTGGATGTCCTCCTGATTTATTAAGTACAAATGGGTTAATATCTAAATGAGCTCTAGCTTATTTGTCTTATAATTTCTCCATGTCTAAAATAAAGTGTTTTGATATACTAATGGATTAAGTTCTATTAATTATAAGAATCTACACATTTTAAAATTTATTTATGGAGCTATTATCTACCTCTTTAATATAGAAATACCACTTTCAAGTTATCTATACTAAAGTTCAGATGCTACTATTCCTTCCTAACACCATGGCTCGAAATCAGCAGCAACCTTTAATTAGTAAAAATCCCACGACTTAATCATTTGAAGTACCAAAATAGTAATAGGAATGATATTCCCAAATATCAGTGTAGTTTAGTTCATTGATTAAAATCAAATAAGATTTATCTAAAACTCATAGATCAATCTCATATTATCAATACAATTTCTAATTGACAGAACAATACATCCTGGCATTTTAGTTCAAAAAATATGCAAGCAACCTAAATGTCATTCTAAGCCAACAACCCAAGCCAATTCCTTAAAATAGCTAAACCATATTTCACCTATTATCACCAGCCAACCATCATTGCACCCACATAACCTTCCAAGAATGACTTCAAGGCACTCCAGGGACTCAGCAAGAAATAGAGAAGCTTCCCATTGTTTTTAAACTCACTGCTATTAGCCAAACAACTATAGAAAAATGGCGTCCCAGATTAATAATACACAACAAAAATTTAAACATAACAACTATACAATTCTAAGTCCTTCACAACTCTTCCCGATCAACAGAGCCCGACACTACTCTCCCGGATACGACCCTCACTTGGATACCAGCTAGCAGTTCACGAACAAGGCTGGACACATGAAGGCTCGAGCAGGACACATGAAGACTCCTGAACGCGGATACAGGTTATAGCACAGACACGACACCAGTGCCTGCACTCGACCACAACTGTCCAACGACCCAACTAATCAATTAGATAATAATTCTCGACACGAACACAGCAAATAGAGGATCGATCAGTACCTGAAAGAATAATCGAAGAAGACTCGATCCTAGGCACTTGAATACTGCTTCTTCGCGCCAAAATTATATACGAATTCCTGTTGTGGCATTTCAGCAAATAGATGATGCTCAGGAAACAGAGTTACGAATCTACACTTCTCCTTGAAAATTCAAAACTCGAGAATACGAGAAACATATCAAGGACTGTGAGGATCAACAGTCCGATCATCAATATTCAATCAGGAGCTCGAAAATCCAGAGACAAATCCTCACACAAGGAATTTCAACAAGAATTTTAAAAACAAATTTAGAATCGCAGGTTTCCTCACCTGAGCTAGGATTCGAATTTGTAATGAGGCTCGATCCATACTTGTACCAATTGATCGGATCCAACGTTCGACCTGTCTGATAAGAACAGTCGCCGTACGAATTTATCACTTGAATGACCGATGCCTGGAAATTTTTAAATCGAGATCAGTTCGATCGATCGGAGACAAAATAGAGGATAGATCAGAGAAACTCACCGATGGTTCTGAATCGAACACGACCAAGCAAATCACGGGATCGACGAAGTTCTAGATGCTCTCGACTGAGAAGAAGATCAAAATGAAAAAAACAATTCAACTTCACTTTCAAAATCTCATGGAGAAACATGAATCGAAGTTCATCATCCTTACCAATTCCTGCATCATCGTTGATCTGTCTCGGGTTGCTCTCACCGCCGTCGTGGTCGTCACCGTCGTTGTCGTGGAGTCCCTGTCGTCGTCGTGGAGTCTCTGGAGAGAGGAGTCTCTGTCGGGATCGTCACCGTCGCCGAGCCGTCGTCGGGTGGATCGTCACCATCGCCGAGCCTTCGTCGGATGGATCATCACCGTCGCCGAGCCGAGAGGAGTAACAGGGGATAAGGAAAATACACTGAACAGAGAGGAAAATGAATGAGAATGAGAACTCTGTTCTCATTCACCTAATATAAAGAAATGAATATTTGCAGTTTGCCCCCTCCGCAAATAACAAAGTATACTTAAGTCCCCCCGCAATGATTTTTTTAGCAAAAACCCCTTGCCTTTTTATTATTTCAGGATTTGTTTGAAAATCAGTTAAGAATTCACATGGTGGGCCCAAAGTTGTTATAAAAACTTTTCAAATTTGAAAAGTAGCCCAACATTAATTCCCTCCAAAATTAGATTACCAAATTTATAAATTAAAACTAATATATTATTTAAAGCTAATAATAATAATTGTATAATTTTTAGAAATTGAATTATTTATTTTAAAAACCGGGAAGTGGAGTTACAGGTAGGCAACTCTAGAGGTGGGGTGAATAGAGTTTATAACAAAAATGATCAATTAAAAACTTAAACTCTCTTTACCAACTAAATAATCAGAGTAAAAGAAATGCAGAAATAAAAAGTAGAGAGCAAGCACAACACAACAAGATTTTTAACCTGGTTTTCCTCGTGGAGGACTAGTCCAGGCCTGAGAACTCTAGCTCAGGATTGAAATCTACTATTTGTGAAATAGGGTTACAACCACGTGCCTTTTCACAGAAGAGCACGCCAAACTTCTTTCAATGATCGCATTGGCGAAACTTGGACTTTTCCAAGTGACTTACAACTTCTTGCACTTCAAACGTCTAGCTGGATCGTACCGAGCAACTTGGACGGTTGGGAAGTTTGAATGCTAAGTGGAAGGGAAGGTAAGGCTCTTTAATATATAGGCTATGTAAGAGAAGAAGAAGAGAAGATTGGATGGTTTCAAATGAGAGAAACCAAGGCCTATTTATAGGGTTCGGGGTAGGCAGAATTCGGCCAAAATTCGGTATGTATAATTTAAATTTTTGGCCGTTAGACAACTAGCAGTGATCAAGACCTAAAAATCAGCATCCTATAATTTGGGGGGCAGAGTCCGGCCCGAACTCTGTGTGCGGGCAGAGTTCGGCCCGAACTCTGTCTCCTATGGACAAAATATTCTAAGTGGGCTTTTAAATGAATGGGTTGATTGGGATTTGGGCTAAGTAAACCTATAAAGCTACGTCTAGCCCAAAGTTGCTCAGTATGACCCAACGTACATCATCCTATACTCAAAAACAAGAAAAAAATACAGACTCCAGTATACACAGAATAATAAATCTACAAGCAGCTTTGATCTTGAACCAATGAGCTGAGTAGATTGATTTCGAGCTCGATGTGTCAAATTAGACTATGACAAATATTGTTTTGTTAATTTTCAAGATTAAGTTGACTGTGATCCTGTTTGGGTCAACACATAAGGCATAAGAAAGACATTATACCTTATGAGTCAAATATATGTGGATGTCGCGAGCGGATATCATCCTCACGCTCCCACGTTGACTCATCCAAAGAGTGGTGACCCCAAGCAACATGGACTAAACTAATAGTCTTGTTCTTGAGTACCTTCTCTCTTCGGTCCAATATGGATATGGGCCTTTTCTCATACGAAAGGTTGGTACCAACAACCAATTCTGAATGATCAAGGATATGGCTCAGATCCGGGATATACCGTCGCAATTGGGATACATGGAATCCGTCATGTACCTCATGTAACGACGGCGAAAGAGCGAGACGATAGGACACATCACCTACTCGCTCGAGAATGTCAAACGGCCCTATATACCTAGGACTAAGCTTTTCCCGTACGTCGAATAGAATGACACCACGGGTAGGCAAGATCTTAAGGAATATGTGGTCGCCGATAGAAACTCAAAAGGACACCGATGAGAATCGGCCCAATGGCGTTGGCAATCTTGCGCAACTCGAAAATGATCACTGACTTGTCTGACCACTTTGATAGTGTGCATAACCATCTCTGGACCAAGCATCTGTCTCTCGTCGATATCATCCCATGCTAACGGGGATCTACACTTTCTGCCGCACAAGGCCTCAAAGGGTGCCATCTGGATACTGGCTTGGAAACTATTGTTATAGGAGAACTCTACTAGATGCAGGTGATCTTATCACGAACCACCGAAGTCAAGCATACAAGATCACAACATATCTTCAAGAGTCTGGATCGTGCACTCCGACTGACCATCTGTCCGTGGATGATAAGCTGAACTGAACTTGAGACGAGTTCCCAAACTCTCTTGAAGACTCCGCCAAAAGTATGATGTGAATCTTGAATCTCTGTCTGATATGATACTAACTGGCACTCCATACAATCTGACAATTTGTCTGAGATATATCTCTGCTAGCTGATCCGTCGACTGACCAAAGGAAAAAATGAGCTACCTTCGTGAGACGATCAACTATAACCCAGATAGCAGCTCTCCCAGCTGGAGATTTAGGTAACCCAGTTACAAAATCTATAGTAATGTGCTCCCATTTCCATTCTGGGATTGGTAATGGTTGAAGAAGTCTAGCTGGTCTCTGATGTTCAGCCTTAACTTGATGGCAAACTAAACATCGAGAGCTAAATCGGGATATCTTCCTCTTCATGCCATTCCACCAGAAATGCTGACGGATATCTCGATACATCTTCGTGCCACCGGAATGAATTTAATACTAAAAACTGTGAGCCTCTGCCATGATCTTCTGTCTGATATCACCACTAGGTACACAAAGACGCCTTCCATGATGGAGTGTACCATCTTCGTAAATGTATAACTTGGGTCTTCACCCTGAGCTATCGTAGCTTGGAATCTGCTAATTATGCCATCTTGATCCTCCCAACTATGCTGGACTGAACTTGCATACTGGCCATCAATGCCATATTGGTAGGAAAAACTATCTCTATCCCCATCTTCTGAAGGTCTGCTAATAACTCTGGTTGCACTGTTAGGAAATAAACTCTATCTTTTCTGCTCAATGCATCTGCTACTACGTTGGCCTTTCCGGGATGATATTGCAGGTTGATGTCATAATCCACAAGTAGCTCTAGCCATCTTCTCTGACGCATGTTGAGATCCTTCTGAGTAAACACATACTTAAGACTCTTGTGGTCGATAAAAATCTCCATCCGATCTCCAAACAGGTAATGTCTCCATAGCTTAAGTGCGAAAACTATCGTTGCTAACTCCAAGTCGTGGGTTGGATAATTCCTCTCATGATCACGAAGCTGACGTGATGCATAAGCTACTACATTACCATGCTGCATCAAGACACATCCTAATTCCTTGCCAGAAGCGTCACAATAGACTAAAAATCCTCCAGTCCCATCTGGAAGCGTGAATATGGATGTCGTCATCAAGCCTCGCTTCAACTTCTCAAATGAACTATGATACTCTGCTGTCCAAAGCAAACTGCACATCTTTGTGGGTCAACTGAGTCAAGGGCGCTGAAATTCGAGCGAAGTCTGATACAAATTGCCAGTAATAGTCGGCCAATCCTAGGAAACTGCGAACCTTTACGATGGTACTAGGTACGGGCTATGTCTCTATAGCTACTATTTTTTGGGAGTCCACTTCCACTCTACCTCTGGTGATGATGTGACCCAAGTACGATATACGGTCAAGCCAAAACTCGTACTTACTGAACTTTGCGTACAACTTGTGCTCACTGAGAATCTGAAGGACCACTTGGAGATGCTGCTCATGCTCCGCTTCACTCCTGCTATAGACCAAGATGTCGTCTATAAACACTATCAGAAACTGATCCAAATAAGGTATGAAGATACGATTCATGAGGTCCATGAATACGGCTGGTGCATTGGTCGCTCCAAATGGTATAATAAGGAACTTCCAATGCCCATATCTTGATCTGAATGCTGTCTTCTGGATGTATTACTCTCTAACTCTGATCTGATGGTACCCCGATCGTAAGTCAATCTTCGAGAATACTGTCGCTCCCCTGAGCTGATCAAATAAGCCATCTATCCTTGGTAGAGGATATCTGTTCTTGATTGTTACAGAGTTCAAGGTACGATAATCAATACATAATCTTGACGTACCATCCTTCTTTTTCATAAAAAAGTATCGGGGCTCCCCAAGGTGATCCGCTAGCACGAATGAATTCTTTGGTTCTGAGTTCTTCAATCATCTTGTATAAGATCTCTAATTCTGAAGACGCCATTCTGTAGACTATCTCTGAAACTGGTGTCGTCCCTGGAAGCAGTTTAATGGTGAACTCTATCTCTCTCTCTGGGGGCATGCCTGGAAGCTCTTCGGGAAATACATCAGGAAACTCTTCTACTACTCTGGGAAACTGAACTGCTACTGCTACTGCCATCCACAAGACTGGTGGAGAAGGTTCTACTTTGCCTCTGAAAAATAAAAACTCTGGTTCGCCTGGAATACCAAAAATAATCTTGCCAATATGGCAGTCTATTCTTGCGTATTGAACCTTCAACCAATCCATTCCTAGGACTACATCACATTCGGCCATTGGAAATTCTATCAACCTAGCGAAAAACTCTCTACCGCTAACTACGATTCGATACGAGAACAATACTCTATCTACTCCCACAAGACCGTTACCGGTAAGTATATTGAGTCTTACTAATAATGACTCGAGCTCCAGTCCTATCTGTGTAGCGAATCGTACAGACATAAATGAATGCGATGCACCCGAATCAAATAATACTGATGCTGGAAAAGAGTTGACGAGAATGGTATCTGCCATCACCTCACCTGATGCCAATTCTTCTTCTACCGTCAGAGCCATAGTCTGACCTTATCCTCTTAGTGTTGGTCCCCTCTGCTGGAAACCTCTATGTCGATTCTGAATCTGAGCTTAGGCATACTGCTGAGCCTGAGACGACAATGGCCTCGGAGGCTGGTACTGTTGCTGTACTGGTGACCGATGGACTGGTTATGGACCCATAACGGATGGACTGGTTAGGTTTGATGACGATGAACGGGCTCTATTTGGACAAGACCCTATCTTGTGATCCGGTGCCCCACAAGCCAAGCACAATCCCTGTGCTTTGCGACACTCATGATACTGTCACTCTCGTTTCCCGTTATACGTATATTCGTGTGCATATACGAGATTTCTGGCATTTATTAGGTGGATCGTAGTTAGACTTGTCTTGCTTAGCCCAGTCTTAGTTTAATCTTGACTTAGTTTATTTGATTTGGTTTGGTTCAATTTGACTTGGTTTAGCTTGCTTGGTTTATTTTGTTTGGTTTTGGTTTGGTTTGAGATGGTGAGGCTTACTGTATAAGTCAACTCCACTCTCTCTCCTTCATTATTTCTCATAACTTCTTCTTCTTCTTCCTCTATTACTCTCCCACCAACCTAGAGAGCCTAGGCAAGCGCAACTTGCTTCATGATGGATCTTCCATTTTATTGTTCTATCTTCTTCTCTACATGATTCTAAGCATCTTTAGGACTTAACATTTTTCATTTTGGTGGATAGATTCTTGTAATCTAAGTTTGTACTATTTTTAGTTTTCTTGCGTTTGGATCTATCAAAGTTAATTATTTTTAAGTTTTGATTGTTCTATGTTGTAGAGAATTTGATTTTACCCAAAATGGACCTTTGAAAAGTTAGATTTTGACTTGTTTTGAGGAAGTTATGGCCAAAATAAGATTTGGACATTTTCTAGTTCATCTGTCCTAATTTTGGCAGGGACGATGAATAGTACCGCATGGATGCATAGTACCGCAGGAATGAATAGTATCGCATGGCTTGCATAGTGCCGCATGGATGCATAGTACCGTAGGAATGAATAGTACCGCATGGATGCATAGTGCCGTATGACATGCATAGTGCCGCATGGCTTGCATAGTGCCACAAGCTTGCATAGTACCGTATGGATGAATAGTGCCGAAGGAATAATAGTCATCTATTCCAATTCACGCAACCAAAATTTCACATTCCACATTCCCAAACTCTACCGCTAACCAAAATTTAACATTCCACATTCCCTAAGTCATGTATTCCAATTCACGCAATCGATCACAAAGTTGTCTGACTTGACGATATGTCACGCTCCGATCTCATGCGAGTCCGATTATCCACGGTGGACATGAAATTACCATGCAACGCTCCCGTGGAATAATCATTCTCATCGAGGCGTAACACTTGTTTTGAGTCTAGATTAATTCATTCTCGATGCGCAGATTGGACCTACTCAATACTCAAGTTTGCTCAATCATCAATCGCAAGTCCAAACACCCTCGAATTTTCCTTCGCATCAAACCAACAAGTTGAGACAATCAAAGTTGTCGCGTCCTGATTTTCCGAGTTTGATCATTCCCGCGACATGAATCACCATGTCAGCGCTCACGCGGAATGATCACCCCAAACCCGACGCGACGCATGTGCGAGGCTAGAGTTGCGCTGGCACAAGACAAAAATGTCAACGTTGTGGTTATCCGCGTAACCCTCAAGACACAATCATTTTCATCCAACATTCATCTCAATTAAAATCCTAAGTATAGCATCCAATCGAACAATAACACTTGCACGATCGTCATTCGCCGAGTCAGAGTACCCCCGAGTTATCGCATATCGGTCTTTGATACGCCTCAATACCATCGACGATATGCGTAACCTGACGATCTTTCTTTGCATCCAATTTTTGAGCCGTACGAATGATGTTATCGTCCGACTGGATAATCTCCTCGACATCCAAAATTAAGTTCGATCATTATCCCTCGAATCATTCACAACATCAATTTCCTCAAACCCAAATTCGTGTATCGTTTACCCGTCTATCTTAAGTCATCGACCAACGTATTCTCTCAATTCACATCATTCCTTGCTAACTCAAATCATCGAGCAACATTCAATCCAATCCTTAGAGTCATTGCGTAACTTCAAAATTCAACTTTTCATACACGCTATCTATCTGTCGTGCTAACTTTTTCATATACGATCCGTATCAATTTTTTCGATCAAGTCATCCGTTCGGTACACCTTAACTTTTTCCTCGATTCGATTTCACCTACTCAATCATTTTCGTATTTCATACTTCGCACAATCCTCAATCCCGTGCACGTTCTGTGTGCGTCCATCCATTTCTAGGTTGTTCGAATCGACTCGTCAAATCTAAAGACTACAACTTATTCAATGGTATTCAATCTACGGCTTTGTATACACGCGATGCTAGCTGATAGACTCATCGACACCCCGCATCCTCAATCGATCGATCGACATCCCTGAGGCTATCGCATATACCACTCAGAAATGAAGTCATTCGACAAATTATCAATCCATGATTTGAATCAAAATCGACTTCTTCGAATCCCGTTCGAACCATTCCTCTAATTCCAAGCACGCTCATCTATATCGTACCGACGTTATCGTCGCTCGATAGCACCCCTATCGATAGTCACCTCACTTTACTCAATCGAGTTAACTCATTCTCGTCCAAAATATTACGAATTCCGCACTCGACTCTGCTAAGGTCGACACAATCCTTGGTGTATAGGCCCAGCCCGACTTAGCCAACCGTGCTTACGTAAACCATCTTTTTGTTTTATCAGAAATTGTTCTCCTACGTTTTGCAAAATAGATAGACTTATTGTATGGACATCCGTGGGATATTTAAGAGAGAGCGCACCAACGATATCAACTTTACGGAAGCAACACTTCAGAGTTTGCAGAAACAACGGAGTTAAAGAATTCAATCGATAGTCTAAGGACGTAAAGCCGTGCTCTGATACCATTATGTCACGCCCTGCTCCCGTGGGAGCGATCGTCCTCGCTATGGCATGATGCCATACGAGCCTAGATTGCGCTCGTGCTGTCATGTCCCGCTCCCGTAGGAGCGATCGTCCTCGCTAAGGCATAATGCCGCACGAGCCTAGATTGCGCTCGTGCAAGACGGGTACCATAACGGTCGATTTTAGCGGCTGTGACGGAGTCGTCGCACAGAAGTCCCAAGTAGAGACATTGAATAATAGCAGCAAAAATTTGAAGCAAACATAAGTTATTCAAAAGATACATTTTATTGATATTGGAACAAGGATTACAATAGGGCGCAAGGCCAAGTTTACAAATCAATCAAGCTCACTCTTCTCACATTACAAGTCACTCAGCTCTCTCTCATCTCTCAATTCGAGTCATGAACCAGCGGATGCTTTGGAAGGCGACGTCCATAAGTTATGTCCCGTATAAGTCTTAACTTCATGCGGCCGCACGCTTCTAATCATCAAGGAACTCCATGCCTTGACGCATCCAAGCGAGCTCCGCGCCACGAGCTTCTACCTGTGCCTGCACATGAAAACTATGTGGGTGTCAGTACTCAACTGTACTGGTGAAATGAGCTCCTCGCCCACCCATACAAAACCGACACGTTTGATTTACTTTGTGCAACTTAGTCCCTTTTGTATTATCTTTCTACTCTTGCCTTAGGATCAATTTTTAGGACAGGCGTCTTGGCCTATTTTGTGTCTCTAGACCATCTCGTGCTTGCAACAATAATGTTAACTCTCATACTTTGTCTCTAGACCTTTGTCGTGCCAACGACGTTAACCTATCAAGTCGTGCTTGCCTTGAGGCCAAATTCAGAGACGCAACTACGCGATGAGGCTCCATTTCCACGTGGCCGTGCTATAAATCCATCGTGCCGTGTCTCGCAACTCAGTGTGACCTAACTATATCGTCGCCGCGCGGCCCTTGCTATTTTGATCACCAACTGACCCAATCAAGACTTGTGGGATAAGTGTCACTCGACCGACTTCGCCTTGCGGTATTTCCTGACTTAAACTCAAGACAACTCAAGTCCAAACTATGCAACTTACATGCCGACAACTTAAGACTCGATGCCACATCTCGTGCCGAAGCACGTCGCCTATGCTGCAGCCAAATCTTAGGGCCCAAAATATTGTCTTTATCGTGTACGCATTCTTCTCGACTCTTGATTCACTTCACCTAATACTCGACTCAGTCCAAAGGCATATACGCGGATCGCCGCCCATGCCGACTCATCTATATGAGGTCACTAGCATAACAAGCTATACCTGGACTCATAGCTTGCGATTAGCCGGGACCCTTCCAGCGTAAGGTAGCTAGCCCCATGGAAGTCCCCGACTAACCCAGTGCTATCGATTCAGCACAGCTATCACCGTGTTTTCTTTGGCCGAAACGGTCCCATGGCCCTGGGTTGTCGTTACGGGAAAACTTGTCATGACCCGATCCCAAATTATTGGGTCGATCCGGATCATGCCCAGCCTGCACCGTTGTGAGACGGCGGTAGTAAGCTGTATCCAAATGCAGGTAATCACAACAACACAATCTATTTTATCACAACATCTGAATTTCGAATATTTAAAATAAACTTTGTCCAACAAAATACAACTGAAATAAAACTGAATTAAACTGTCTTTTTATTCAACAATAAAACTAAAAGATAAATCATCCTCTAGAGAGTAGACTCATCAGCCATAATATCATCGTCCTCCAAATGGGACTCAGGTAGCACTGCTGGATAAAGCACCGGGTCGTAGTAGCTATTTATCAATAGCTCAGCTTTATCAAAGGAACCTATTGGGGTGGGGGATCCAGTTAGGAAAGGAGCAAAGTACAATTATGAAAATTTAACAATTTAACTAATAATTAGAAATTTGTAGTTTAAACAGTTGAAATATTTGAACAATATTTTCCAGCAATTTTTTACAATAGAAAACAATGTGATTTGAGTATGTAATGCTTATGACCGGCTTGGGTTGTACAATAGTATCCTAGTGATACGATACGGCTTATCCCCGTGTGTAAGAGGGGTAAGCTCGCACAATCAATATGCAATATGAGGGGTATTGGTCATAATACACTACACTACTCTCCCAATCCCACAATCAATAACAATCAATACTCTAGGAGAGAGTTCGTGTAGCAATGTGGTTTAATCTTGCAATATTACAATTATTAACTAAATTGAAAAATAAACACAACCGTACTTGCCTTTGTTTATGACTGGGTTGAAAAGTCGGTTCCGGGATAGAAGATCAGACTCGTCCTCGAAATCCTACATTGAGAATCCTGACTTAGTATTAGAGAGGAAACCATACCTAGGTGTGCTAGTTACAATCTCTAGAATTGGTCCTAATCCAGTTTTATGTTATTTACAAATTCTACCAGAACACGTTTATCGATGTGATTTATTAGTTATTAATTTACGAAGAAAAAATTCATTTAACATTTATTGAAAAATCGTATTTTCTGATTATTTGGCAAAACTTGGTATTTTGTAATATTATATATAAAACTAATATTTTTTCTTTAAATGAGAAGAACGTGAATTTGTTTAAATAACAAACTTGTAATTTTCTTAATTATTAAATGTGAGAAAATAATATTAATTTTCTATAAAATAATTAGTTATTTATTATTTTATGTGTTTACATCAAACCAACAAACCAGGAAATAAAAACTACTCTACCTTATTACAGAACCACATAAAAGAAATAGAAGTTGGGCTTATGCCCTCACAATTATTTACATAAATGAATTTAGAAGTATAGACGAACTTTGATTGCTATGCACGATCCCATCAGGAGTCAAAGCCCTGCACAAAGTGCTATTCGGCCAGTAGCAAGTTCTAAAAATAATAACTTGAAGTTTTTATGAAAAATAGAGAAAGTCTCAGATTGGTCCAATTATCATTCTTAGCTAATGCCTCAACGTCCAGAATGACTGGTTTCGTTTGCATTTTACTAGAGCCCATTGACCGGTATGGTCGTCGCCCGAAAAATCCATTTAATAAACATTTTTGGAAAACCAGTTTTGAAAATCATATATATATATATATATATATATATATATATATATATATATATATATATATATATATAGTTTTATGAAAATTGGGCAGCATTTCCTCTATATCTGGAATAACCCAATACTGGGAAATTGTGCCAACCACACAAATAATATCCCAAACCAGGGAAATAATCCATGAATTCATTTCCACCGCAAAATAAATATATAAACCAAACACAGAACATTTCCAAAAGAAATTCGGAAAATCCGAAAATATCACAGAACCAACATAATAGTTCGAAAATTCCAAAACCAACAGAAGATCTCAAAACCACAGAACTAAATCCGAAAGTCACAGAGCATTGCCGAACTAACTCAGAATTTCCGAGAAGTCACAAAGCTTAAAACCAAAATCAATCATAGCACAAAATTACTACCGAAATGAACTTCGGAAATTTCTGAAATCGAAATCTTCTAAACCGAATCCCGTAACGGGATCGGGGACCAAAATCATCATCGACTCGATAACGGGAGGGACGAACTACTGAGTTTACTCAGAAATTACTCAATATCCGTTGGTCGGGGAGCCGCGGGATAAACTCGGGAATGGAAACGGGACAGCGGGATCGAACGGTGAGCGGTTCACGGGGCCACACGGGGACAGCGGCTGGGATGCGGCGCGCGGGGTCGGCCGGGAACGGGGGCTGTCGGCGCCGAAAAATGCCGGAAGGGGCGCGGCCTGGGCGCTGGAGACGGGGAGCGCCTAGGTCAACGGGGAAAGGGCGACCGACAGTGGGGCGCCGGACGGAAGGCTCGACGGCTGGTGGCGCCGCGTCGGCGGTGGAGGGCGAGGCTCGGGTCGCCGAAAATGGACTAGGGCACACTTGTGGAAGGGAGGAGGATGGTTGATGGAGGAAAAAGGAGGAGGTATATATATATGGGAGAAGAAGAGTGGGGATTACCGGAATCTGAAGTCGAGGGGGTGACCGGTCGGGAAGTCGAAGGCCAAGGGGTTCGACCGTTTGGCCGTTCGGAAGGGAAGGTCGGCTCCATAAGTAAAGGAAAGAGAGAGAGAGCTTTAACATTAAAGCTCAATATAAATGAAAGTTGTGCTGAGCAAAATAGGAATGAATGGAAAGATTCCATTCCATAAGTGAGTGTGTAAGAGTTAAATAAGTGTGCCGTAGTGAAAAGTTAATGAAAGAATTCCATTAGGAAAATATATTATATAAATAATTAGTTTATGAATTATATACTAAACCGAGTTCGATTTCGGAAATAGTTCTGAACTGGGTTTCGAAAATGGGAACGGGTCTGGGTTCGGGTTCGGGACACAACAAAAATCCATTATTTTATTTTTTAAAAATAAAAATTTTCCTCACCGACTAAAATATAATAATACTATTAATTTAATAATAATAATAATAATAATAACAAATACAGGCAATTAATAATAATAAGCTATATAAGAATAATAATATTAACAATAATACTAATAACCTAGTTTAACTAATTACCATCTAGAAATCCACCGAAAAAATTCTATAAAATAATAAAACCAGATTTTACGGGTTTCACAAAACTCTACCTTGTCGACAAGTTGTCCAATGACCATGCAAGACCCGACTCAAACTGACGTCTCACACAGCCATTCTTCCTTCAATATTACCATCTCTTTCAAACCAAGTTCAAGACTTCTATCCTTGAGACCCCTCGACGACCCACAGTCGCGAGCATTCTTTCCATGTTACCCTATCATTTCATTCAACTCGTGAATGCCTATTTGATAGTCCTTTCTCCAAAACTTACTTAAATCAATGGTGGTTCTTGTCTTAAACACTAAGTCCGTACATCGTGCCTTAAGCCAACTGTGCTCTACGCGACACTCCTGCCCAAGTCGACGGGCCTTGAGATCGTAAGACTATGTAGTTATACCCAGCCGTAGAACTCGCAGGACCGTGCTTGCTACTACTCCGATAGCCTAACACAACTTGCCTGACTTAAATGCACAACGACTCGACGAGCAAAGGCTGCGTCAAGCCTCGCATTGCGGAAACGTGCCGCGCATGCGTTCGACTTCTAAACGACTAAGTCATTTGGGTGCCTAGACTTATGTCATAAGCCGCACAACGCAACTTAACTCATGGGACAAGCCAAGGCTATGCCAAGCCTTGGACGATAGGACCATGCATGCTTTATGAAGCATTTATGCGGGCGACGCCTATGACTTAGGCAACGTTCATAACTTCACCTACTCAACCAACTTTCCTTCTCCCAAGCCACGGAACGAAGGATCGAGTGTCATTTTCAAAGCACGCCGTGCACCAACTCTAAGACGATCGTTGGACCTTTTCATATTCTAACTCAATTCGACCCGTCGGGATTATTTTTTTATCTATGTTGATTCGTCTCTTTTATTATCAAGCCTACTTGTGCAAGTTGAAAACATACAATTTAATATGTGAAGGCTAAGATGAGGTAAGTTCACCGAAACTATCCCACCTGAGCGAGCGGTCGCCTCGACCGAACGATGTCTTCGAGCAGCCGTTGCAAGGCTAAGTCCGAACGCCGTCGGCGTTTCGATTCCTCCGATTGACTGAGCAGGACGAGGCACTACACATAGCACCAACAACCTTATATGCGAGACATGCATATAGCACCAACATGCGCGTATGCGAGACAAGCATATGCCTTCAACCCATACACATAGGAAGCCTATGCACATAGAGCGCATGTTGTCAGGTAGTATATATGATAGGTTCTTTGGCCACTTGACATTTCTGTCGCATGTCCTCCTGCGCATAAAAGATCATCGTCCCAAACAACAAGTTCAGCCATAAAAATTCTTGAAAACTTGCCAAAGCCATAACTTCCTCCATAGAACTCGAAATCGTACGAAACAAAGCCAAAACTACATGAAATTGAATTATATACTACATGGAATAACTGGTTTTCAAAAATAATAAGTTTTGATAGATCATTTCTACAAAAATCCATAAAATCCTAGTTTAGAAACTTATATCTACACCAAAATAGCCATCAAATCTGAAAACACCAAGTATTAAATATGTAGAGAAAGTAAATATGCATAATATAGACTAAAAGTATGTAAATAAATCAAAAGAATAAAAATGATCAATGTGGTCTCTCTATTAGTGCAAGATCTACTTGCTAGGTGGTTGAAAAAAATTAATAAGAATGAATGAGGAGAGAGAAAGGTGTAACACCCCAGAATTTTTGGAATGTTTTTATTTATTTCACATAATTAGTGATTTTTGGAATTTATAAATATTTTTAGGCGAAATAGTATTTATTATAGACGGCCTTAGTCATAGTTAAGTTTTGGTGTACAAGATGATTAGAAATTGTGTCACGGATAGTGTAGTCGTGTGCTTTGACTAGAGTATTAGCCATGCTAAGAAAGGCCTGGCCATAGCTGTGTCCCAACTAGAAAAATCAGTCAAAGTTA
Source organism: Iris pallida (assembly GCA_029216955.1). Taxonomy (NCBI): domain Eukaryota; kingdom Viridiplantae; phylum Streptophyta; class Magnoliopsida; order Asparagales; family Iridaceae; genus Iris; species Iris pallida. Next base: position 1,150,775 of record JANAVB010004798.1, read on the forward strand.
TGACTTGACTCCTATAAATAATTTAATTAGTTTTTTTTATTAAGATTATGACTTTTAGGAAATCTGATTGTACCAACTAACCCGAACTTGACCCGAGTCAAACCCAAACCCATGTAGTTGGGTAGTGTGTCTAAAGACGTCCATGTAGAAGTATGTTGTATTGGTATTTTATTTTAATGATTTAGTAGGCAATTTTATAAATGATTGTTAAATATATATTATATACGTTCTTGCTACAAAAATGATATTTTATTCGTAAATATGATAAATAATTTCCTAGAAAAAACTTTGGGGACTTTTGGGGATTTTAGGTTATATATGTACTTATAGGTGTACCTATATAAAATGCATTAATAAGTATTTTATTACTTATGAATTTGAGTAATTATAGATATCCCTATAAATAAAAATAATTATATAGATTATAAATATATGCTTGGTTGCTATTTTAGGATATTCCTAGTAGGTACTACTTGTAGTTTTATATATAAATATGTAAACACACACACACACACACACACACACACACACACACACACACACACACACACACACACACACACACATATATATATATATATATATATGTGTGTGTGTGTGTGTGTGTGTGTGTGTGTGTGTGTGTGTGTGTGTGTGTGTGTGAAAAATATATATATATATGTGTGTGTGTGTGTGTGTTTGTGTGTGTGTGTGTGTGTGTGTGTGCATGTATATATGAATATACATAAAAAAATATCAATTGAATTTCTCACGAGAAAGGAAAACATGCACAGACCCAAGACCAAAGGGACACAAACCGACTCCCCCTCCCTCTATGTGTGTGTCTATATATATATATATATATATATCGAAAGAGAGGGGGAATCGAAACCTTAGCAAAATCCTGACCTCAGTCCTCAGAACCCCCCCTCCCCCCCCCCACCCCGACATCTCACTGTCGCCTGTGCCGCCGCATGAGGCACTGGAGTGCTGCCGGATGGCGCTTGACCGCACAAGACAGAGTGTCACACCCCAGAACCAGAATACTGGATAGTTAGAAAATGAGAAGAAGAAGAAAAGGAGAAGAAGACTTGAAGAAATAGGAGAAGGAGAATAGGAAGAGATAAGAAGAAAGAATGAAAAGAAGAATAGAAGGAAGAATGGGAAGAAGAAGGATTAGAAGAGTTAAGAAGAGGAATTAGAATAGGAAATTAGAAAGAGAAGAGAATAGGAATTAGAAGAAGGGTAATTGTATAGGAAGTGTAGGAAATCAATATGGAGGAGAGCGAGTTAGAGGGTGAAATCGAGTTTCGAGTATCGGATCGCGACAAAACTTGGCGTGGAGTTAGAATACATGATTTAGATTTTGCGGGTAGGCTTTCGAGTGGAAATCGGGGTCGTAGGGCGCCGGTATCGCGCCGTATCAGTGTGTATCTTGAAATATTTAAGATTTTGGCAACGGGCCGTATCATGGACCGGATGTCCACGTTACCTAGGTATTTTGGTAGGTATTATATGTATAGGCTAGTATCATACTACCCAGGGAAGATCAGATCAAAATATCAAGCGTAGGTAGGCTAACTAGATAATCGCCGAAGTTAGAATTTTGCCCTTTTTAAGGGTAAAATAGGTAATTGGCTTATGGCCAAGATATGAGTATCGAAGTCCAAGATGGACTTGGATATGGGTTGTAGAGGTTGGTAATGGGTAGAAATAGCCGTCTAGACTTAGTCTTGACCCCGGTTGACTTTTTAGACCAAAAGTCAACTATGGGTCAACACTTTGCCCAATTTAGTTCCAAATTCCATTAGACTTGTGCAGTTGACCAAAAGTCAACTATTAGTCACCAGTGACCTAGAGTCAACCTGGGGTTGACCAGAGTTGACCACGGTTGACCAGAGTTGACCGGTTGACCAAAAGTCAACTGTTGACTCAAATTGACCTAGATTAATTCCGTTTGACTTGCGTTGACCTAGTTTGACCCAGTTAGACCAATATGACTTAGTTTGACCCAGTTAGACCAATATGACTTAGTTTGACCCCGTACAACCTAGTTTGATGTGTCTTGACCTAGAATGACTTAAATAGGGTTTAAATTGATTTGACTTTACTTCCTAAATATAGTATTGATACGTCTTGTTCTCTATAGGTCCTCGAGATGCTGTATTTGTTCCGGTTGACATACCATATTATATTTCAGGCGAGTATATTCTCTGACACTTTTCTAATTTACGATGATTGTTATAATTCATGTAATTAGTGTAGATATACTTGTTCTCGATACATTGGTCATACGGATTGGTATTCATGGATCCCGACATGAGATGTTATTTCTCGTTGTCTTGGTATATCTTGTGCAAGCTCCCTTGTAGTTCTTGTACAGTATATGGATACCGATTCTCGAAGAGACTTGCTCCCTTCTCGTAGAATCCTGTGTCGTAACGTGTCTTGCTTGGATCCACTCTACCAGTCGGGGACGGGAAGTATTAGTGTAGATATGTGGTCAAAGCCTATTGTGCACACATTATGCACCTATTGATTGTGAGTGTTGATCATACACCCCACGTATGATTAGCCAGGCCGGTTACTATTTGTGCAAGTTCCCAAGCCGGCCACATATTGTAGCTAGTACTCACACACCTAGAGATATGATTCTTGATTCTTGTATATGCCATGATCAGTTTACTTGCCTTGTTCTAGCTCTAGTTTTACAGCTTACCTTGCCATGATACTCACATATACATTCCATGATTTTCTTGTATATACTATCTATTTACAGTCTTGTAGCTTTTATCATATCTTGTGAACTGCTGTTAGTAGATTGTACTCGTTCCATCCTGATATGATATTTTGAAAATATTATAGATGCAGATGAGGGAGACTATTGTACCTACTACGGTCCGGATGACGTAATGGGCGTACTCTTGGAGACTTTGGTCCAGCAGGGTTTAGCTCCGCCTGACGAGACCTTACCACTGGTTTAGTTAGAGTAGGTCTTTTGTACTGGACATTGTCTCCAGCTACTTTTGAGACTGTTATTACTATGGACTGTATTAGAGACTTGGACTTGTATATATTCTTGTATTGGACTTGACAGGTTATTATTTTATTATCGTCTTGTTGTCTTTATCTTTCAGTCTTTACTTTGTTATCTTAGAGTCGTGATTGAACACTCATATATATATTCATTGCTTGTCCTCCGTTCGGAGTTAACCATATTCTCGACAGGTTTTTGTTATATATATAAACTGTTTAGAGTAGAAAAATCTACAGCGTTCCACGCCGATTTTTCGGTGAGGGCTGGGCGTTGTCGCGTCACGTGCCCTTTTAGCGGGTACGGATCGTGACACGTTTTAGTGGTGGCCCATGCAGGTCCTGTAGTCGCAATTAGTACAATGTCGTGGCGGCACTCGTCTTAGAGTGTTGACTACGAGCCTGTGTTACACATAGAAGGTAGTAGGCTAAGAGTGCTCAATCACAGTAGGATCTTTTCTTGCTTATCTTGCTTACCGTCTTTGATATTGATTTACTGCATTCTAGCTGTCCTCCTTTGATATTGCCTTCATGTGCCATATTGATATCTTCTTTTTAATTTGTCTCCAGGATAGTGATGACTCATTCTCCTGGCGAGGAGCACGGAGAGACGGAGAGGTCTGCCATCTCTGGCGGGCAGGCTCCGGTCACTTCCCCCGTAGATGGGACTTCTGTTGGGGCTCTCGGAGGTACTCCTCCAGCTACCTCGATGACAGTCCCTGGGGTTGCGGGTGCTCTTCCCGTAGTGCCGGAAGCTGTCGGGGGCGCTCTTCCTCCTCCTGCGCAGCGGATTCCTCCGCCAGTTGCAGACGTACTTCCACCTCCACCTCCTCTGCCTACCGATATGGGGCAGATGCTTACCTTCCTCCAGCAGATACTGGAGACTCAGAGAGCCCAGGCCAAGGCTCAGTAGAGGCAGACAGACGCGATGCGTCAGGGCATGGAGGATGCCCATCAGTTGGCCCTTGCAGCCGTGGAGCAGAGGGCTCCTCATCCGGGGACGCGTACTAGGTATGGAGATATCCAGGACTTCAAAAAGCTCAGGCCCCGTGACTTTAGCGGGACCGAGGGTGTGGTCTATGCAGATGATTGGCTCGAGGATATCGAACGGCAGATGAGGGCCTCCCGCCTGGCAGACGACCTAAAGGTCGAGGCGGTAGGTTTGCAGTTGCTAGACATTACGCGCACCTGGTTCAGAAATGAGCCAGCCCTAGCTGGAGAGGGCCATACTTGGGCAGAGTTCAAGCTCCTCTTCAAGGAGAAATTCTTTTCCTCCACGGACAAGATTGACCTGGTGCGACAGTTCCAGGATCTGCAGCAGGGCAGTCTATCTGTGGAGGAGTACGCAGCGGAGTTCGGCCGTCTGAGCCGATACGCAGAGTACATGGTTCGAGACCCGAAGATCAGGGCGAGCCGATTCAGGAAGGGACTCGCTTGGGATATCAAGCACCTCATTCCCTCCTTCTATGAGACATATACCTAGATCTATGCGGAGGCCCGCAAGGTTGAGCGGAAGTGGGGCATGAAGCCCAAGAGGAAGCGTGATCATTTCTCGGGGGCTACTAGCAGCGCAGGGACTGCTAAGCGCCCTCAGCTTTAGCATCGTTCTTTCCAGCATCACCAGCCGCAGGTGCAGGCCAGAGCACCAGTTCAGCAGCAGGTGCAGCACACCCAGCCGAGGCAGGCACAGCATGAGGCTCCTTGTCACTTCTGCAAGAAGCCTGGTCACGTCTGGGAGGTTTTTCGAAAGAGGCTAGGAGTGTGTCTCTTTTGCGGCGGAGCAGGCCATCAGTTGAGGGAGTGTCCAGTGAACCCTCGTGTTACTGGTACAGCTCAGAGGGCACCGGCGAGAGTTCCTGCAGTGCAGCAGAGGGGTCCACTTCCGACCCAGCAGCAGCGGTTTGTTCAGCACCAGCAGCAGCGGGGTGGTCAGGGTAGAGCCTTTGCTCTTGCAGCTGAGGAGATGGAGCCTATTGCAGATGTAGTCGCAGGTTCTATTCTGCTTGATTCTTTTCCAGCTTTAGCCTTGTTTGATTCTGGTGCTACGCACAGTTTTGTGTCTGTATCTTTTGCTCTTAGGCACAATATTATTGCTGAGTATCTTGGTAGGACTTGCAAGATTATGACTGGGAATGGCATCATCCTAGTTAATAATATTTGCAAGGGGCGGAGAGTTTTTTTGAGAGGCTGGGAGCTGAGTGCATGTTTGCTCGTAATGCCACTTCCGAGTTACGATATGGTACTCGGTATGGATTGGTTGAGCACGCACCACGCTAGCATCGACTGCAGAGGGGGCAGGATTCTGTTTAGGCCGCCGGGAGAGCCAGAGTATGAGTTCACCAGGGGTGCAGTAGAGCAGGGAGATGGATTCTGCGGAGCGTTGTTGGCGGGGCCGGTGTTGCCACATCCACTCATTGCTGAGTTCTTGGATGTCTTTCCCGAGAAGCTGCCCGGGATGCCGCCAGATCATAATGTTGAGTTTTCTATAGACCTAGTACCGGGCGCTGAGCCTATCTCCCAGCACGTCTATAGAATCAACAATAGCGAGTTAGCGGAGCTGAAGAAGCAGGTCGACGAGCTGGAGGACAAGGGCTTTATTCGATCTAGCTCTTCACCTTGGGGCATGCCAGTTCTTTTCGTCCCCAAAAAGGATGGTACGGTACGTCTGTGTATTGATTACAGGGCGCTCAACAACCTTACAATCAAGAACAAGTATCCTTTACCAAGGATTGATGACTTGTTCGACCAGTTGAGCGGGGAGAGAGTGTTCTCGAAGATCGACTTGCACACCGGGTACCATCAGCTGAAGGTGAAGCAGGATGACATTCCGAAGACTGCCTTTCAGACTCGCTATGGCCAGTATGAGTATACCGTCATGCCGTTTGGGTTGACCAACTCCCCGACGGTATTCATGAACTTGATGAACAAGGTATTTCATCAGTACCTTGACAAGTTCGTGGTGGTCTTCATTGATGACATTCTCATCTATTCGAAGATGCCAGAGGAGCACGAGGAGCACCTGAGGATTGTGTTGGACACTCTCAGGAGGGAGCAGCTGTATGGGAAGCTGTCCAAGTGCGAGTTTTTCTTGGATCGCGTGGAGTTCCTAGGCCATGTTGTCTCTGGCGAAGGGATTTCAGTGGATCCGAAGAAGATTTCTGCGGTGGAGTCCTGGTCGACGCCGAGCTCAGTATCAGAGGTTCGGAGTTTTCTGGGTCTGGCAGGTTACTACCGAAGGTTCGTACAGGACTTTTCTAGGATTGCCCAGCCGATGACCCGCCTTACCAGGAAGGACGAGGAGTTTGTTTGGTCCGATGAGTGCCAGGACGCCTTCGAGGAGCTGAAGGCGAGGTTGACTACAGCTCCTATCTTGACGATGTCATCTGGATCTGGTGGTTATACGATCTACAGTGATGCTTCAGGATGGGGTTTGGGTTGTGTGCTTCAGCAGCACGGAAAGGTAATTGCCTATGTATCTAGGCAGTTACGTCCTCATGAGAGGAATTACCCTACCCACGATCTTGAGCTGGCAGCGGTCATCTTTGCTTTGAAGCTGTGAAAATACTATCTGTACGGAGAGCGTATGGAGATCTATACTGATCACAAGAGCTTGAAGTACGTGTTTACCCAGAAGGAGCTGAATATGAGGCAGAGGCGATGGTTAGAGCTGATGAAGGATTTTGATATATCCTTACAGTACCATCCAGGGAAGGCCAACGTGGTCACAGATGCTTTGAGCAGGTATCCCGTGGCCATGTGTTTGACGATGGATCATCACCTTCTGGCAGATCTGGAGAGCTTGGGCATAGAGGTGATAGTTCCTGGGTTCGAGGCGCAGATGTGGGGTCTGCAGGTGCAGTCAGAGCTGATGGAGAGAGTCAGGGCAGCTCAGTTTGAGGATGAGGCTCTGAGGGTCATCAGGGAGCAGGTCCAGATAGGGTTGTTGGATGAGTTCTCTATAGCAGGGGATGGGTCGTTGAGGCATGGTACCAGATTGTGCGTGTCGAGCGGAGGACTTCAGGAGGAGGTTCTTCAGGAGGCGCACCGTTCTCAGTACTCTATGCATCCAGGAGCCAACAAGATGTATAGAGATTTGAGATAGCATGTTTGGTGGTATGGCATGAAACGAGAGGTGGCTCAGTTCGTTTCGAGATGCTTGGTGTGCCAGCAGGTGAAGGCCGGGAGGCAGAGACCCGGTGGATTGCTCCAGCCACTACCCATTCCTGAGTGGAAGTGGGAGCATATCACTATAGACTTTGTATCTGGGCTTCCACGCTCTCCAGGAGGGAAGGATGCGATTTGGGTCATTGTTGATCGATTGACCAAATCGGCCCACTTTTTGCCTTTCAAAGTGGGTTTGTCGACGGAGAGGTTGGCCGAGATGTACGTGCAGCAGATAGTCCGATTACACGGGGTTCCAGTGAGTATAGTCTCGGATCGGGACAGCGGATTCACTTTCCACTTCTGGCAGAGTTTGTAGCTTAGCTTGGGCACATCGCTCAAGTTCAGTACCGCATATCACCCCCAGACAGACGGGCAGTCGGAGAGAACGATTCAGACCCTCGAGGATATGCTACGTACCTGTGTCTTGGACTTCGGGAGATCTTGGGAGAACCACCTTCACTTGGTAGAGTTTGCTTACAACAACAGCTACCAAGCCAGTATAGAGATGTCACCTTTCGAGGCTCTATACGGACGGAGGTGCCGTACTCCCTTGTCTTGGGATGATGTCGGCGAGAGGGTTTTGCTTGGCCCTGAGATGGTAGTGGATGCTGCGGAGAAGGTCAGGGTTATCAGAGATCGACTTCGGGTGGCGCAGGATAGGCAGTGGCATTGGGCCGATAGCCACCGGAGGCCATTGGAGTTTGAGGTATAGTTTAGATTTTTCTAGTATTTGAGTCTGATTGTGATTGTTTTAGATCAAGCTCTAAGTCTTGTGTTTTGTTCTAGGTTGGTGATCTTGTCTTTCTACGGATTTCTTCGACGCGTGGCTCGATTAGTTTTGGTGGCGGCGGGAAGCTTAGTCCACGATACATCGGACCATTCCGTATCTTGGGCAGGGTCGGTGCAGTGGCTTACCGACTGGAGTTACCGCCCGCACTAGAGGGAGTGCACTGTGTGTTCCATGTGTCGCAGCTGAGACGGTACGTGGCAGATTCCAGTCACGTCTTGGACCACTCAGAGATCGTAGTGGGACCGACACTCAGCTATCCAGAGAAGCCGGACGAGATCTTGGACCGAAGAGAGAAGGTACTCCGGAACCAGGTTATTCCCTTGGTTCGCGTTGCATGGAGACACCACTCTCCAGGTGAGTCTACCTGGGAGAGGGAGGATGACATGCGGGAGCGAGTCCCATATCTCTTCGAGCCTTGAGGTAAAATTTTATCTTTTTCTTTCCTTGTTCTGTTCATGATTGCTGTGTTAGTTCTCATTCAATTTCGAGGACGAATTTTTTTAAGAAGGGTAGATTTGTCACTCCCAATTTTCAAATTAGGGGTATTTTCATTATTTTTCAAGTTTTATAATTTTAGGAATTTTTATTTATTTTATGTGATTTTTTGGGATTTATTTGGGTTGGTTTGGATTTTATCCAATTCGGACTCAAATTGGAGATCCGGGTAACCTGGACCCTAGTGGAACCCACATACTAGCTGGGCTTGACCCACATGCCATCATAATTAGGTTAGAAATCATTAACCCAACTTCCATGGCTTAATTAGTCATTATAGAGGCTAATTTAGTTAGTTAGGGTTAAACCGAACCAAAGCGAAACAAACCGAACCCAACTTGAACCAAGTCTATTGGGTTGGAGGGTTATTGGATCCACCCAAAACCCAATAACCCCCCCCCCCCTTTGGCCGGCCACAAAGGAGAACCCCCCCCTTTCTTCTCCTCTAAGCAAACTCTCTCTCTCTCTCCCTCAACATTCATTTCTTCTTTCAAAGCTCTCTCTCTCTCTCCCAAGAACCCATTCTAGGTATGATTTTAATTCCTCATTAATTCTCCTTTTCCATTTATTGCTTTCACAACAAATGATGAAAAGTAAATTCTCTACACTTTGCCCATAGAAAATTGTAGGTTTCCTAATAATCTAGGTTAAGGTTTTATTTGGGGGTTATTTATATATTAAGTGGTATATATATATATATATATATATATATATATATATATATATATATATATATATATATATATATATATATATATATATTTTGGGGGGGGGGCCCGGGGGGGGGGGGGGGTCCGGGGGTGGGGGGGAGCCCGGGGGGGGCCAGGGGGGGGGTGTCCGGCAACGGGTGCCACCCGGGGCCGCGGCCAAAGCCGCCCAGCCACCCCGGGTGGAAGGGAAGGCTCGAACCCAGCCCATCCCTAGGGGAGCCAACCCTCCTAACCACAAGAGCTAGGCCCGCCGGACAAAAAAAAAAAAAAAAAAAAAAAAAAAAAAAATTATATATATATATATATATATATATATATATATATATATATATATATATATATATATATATATATATATATATATATATATATATATATGTGTGTGTGTGTGTGTGTGTGTGTGTGATATTTGTATATATGTAAAAAATATATATATATATGTGGTATTTGTATATATGTATTTGTGTGTGTGTGTGTGTAGAGAGAATGGTGGTGGTGGTGTTTGTGTCATGAGAGTGGTGTGAGAGTGTGAGTGTGCTTGTGTGAGTGTGTGAGAGTGTGAGTGTGTGTTTGTGGGAGGGTGTGTGTGTATGTATTTATATATATATATATATATATATATATATATATATATATATATATATATATATATATATATATATATATATATATATAAACACACACACACACACACATATATATATATATATATATATATATATATATATATATATATATATATATATATATATATATATATATATATATATATATATATATATGTGTGTGTGTGTGTGTGTTTATATATATATATATATATATATATATATATATATATATATATATATATATATATATATATATATATATATATATATATTTTGGAATAGGAAATGTTATTGAAGGGCCCAAAAACTGGGTCGGGCCCGAGTGGGCAACAAAACACAGACTACAAAAGGCCCACTAGCTAGGCCGGCCCCAAGGGCCACAAAACAGACAACAAAAGGGCCCCAAAGCTGGGCCAGCCCCAAAGGGGCCACCAAAAAAAAAAAAAGGAGGAACGAGCCCTCTGGGCCTCGGGGCTCACCCACTCCAGGCCCGAGGGAGGGGTGCTGCCCGAGGAGAGCGGCACATGGCCCGAGGGGGAGCGGACCGAGGTGCCCAGCGCGAGACCCGGGGCGGGCGGCCCGAGGCGCCCAGCGCGAGACCCGGGGCGGGCGTCCCGAGGAGAGCGGCGCGAGAGCCGGAGGAGGGAGCCAGCCCGAGGAGGCAGGTGGGCTCCGGCAGGATGGGAGACGACCCCGGCGGAGGAGGCGGAGGGGGATGCCACGGCGTGGGAGAGCCGCCGGAAGGGGGGCGGCGGATCCGCGCGCGCGCTGCGAGGAGCCGAGGGTGGGGGGACCGCCTGGATAGGGGGAAGAGCCCGGGGGAGGAGCCGAGAGGAGGGGGAGAACGGGAGGAGCCACGGTGGCTGGAGCGCGGGCCACGACGACATGGGGGGATCAACGACTGTGGGGGGACGAGTCCCGGCCGCGGCGACTGGGGGGGGGGGTCAGCTCCGGGGGGACGAACCGACGATGAGGAGGGGAATGCTGAATCGCGGCGAGAAGGGGGCAGCCACCGGAAGACGAAAGGAGAAGGAGGGAGCGACCCTGGGAGCGGGCGGAGGTCAGTTCGGGCCAGGAGGGGGGGCGACACGCCGGAGGTGTTTATATATATATATATATATATATATATATATATATATATATATATATATATATATATATATATATATATATATGTGTGTGTGTGTGTGTGTGTGTGTGTGTGTGTGTGTATATGTAAATAGAGGAGTGTGTGTTTGTAGGGATAGATATATGGATTTAGATTTTATATATATATATATATATATATATATATATATATATATATATATATATATATATATATATATATATAGAGTAGAGGAAGAAGGGAAGGAAGAAGAAGAGAATGAAGAAGAATAGGAGCTGCAGCAGCAGCAGGATTGCAGCAGTAGCAGCAGCATGTGCAGTAGGAGCTGCAGCAGCAGCAGGTTGCAGCAGTAGCTGCAGCTGTAGCAGCTGCAGCAGCAGCCTAAACCCCCCCCCCCCCCTCCATTGCCTTTTACCCCTTAGACCCCCCCCTTTATATATATATATATATATATATATATATATATATATATATATATATATATATATATAGTTAGATATGGATAGTTAGAAAATGAGAAGAAGAAGAAAAGGAGAAGAAGACTTGAAGAAGTAGGAGAAGGAGAATAGGAAGAGATAAGAAGAAAGAATGAAAAGAAGAATAGAAGGAAGAATGGGAAGAAGAAGGATTAAAAGAGTTAAGAAGAGGAATTAGAATAGGAAATTAGAAAGAGAAGAGAATAGGAATTAGAAGAAGGGTAATTATATAGGAAGTGTAGGAAATCAATATGGAGGAGAGCGAGTTAGAGGGTGAAATCGAGTTCCGAGTATCGGATCGCGACGAAACTTAGCGTGGAGTTAGAATACGTGATTTAGATTTTGCGGGTAGGCTTCCGAGTGGAAATCGGGGTCGTAGGGCGCCGGTATCGCGCCGTATCAGTGTGTATCTTGAAATATTCAAGATTTTGGCAACGGGCCGTATCATGGACCGGATGTCCACGTTACCTAGGTATTTTGGTAGGTATTATATGTATAGGCTAGTATCATACTACCCAGGAGAGATCGGGTCAAAATATCAAGCGTAGGTAGGCTAACTAGATAATCGCCGAAGGTAGAATTTTGCCCTTTTTAAGGGTAAAATAGGTAATTGGCCTATGGCCAAGATATGAGTATCGAAGTCCAAGATGGACTTGGATATGGGTTGTAGAGATTGGTAATGGGTAGAAATAGCCTTCTAGACTTAGTCTTGACCCCGGTTGACCACGGTTGACTTTTTAGACCAAAAGTCAACTATGGGTCAACACTTTGCCCAATTTAGTTCCAAATTCTATTAGACTTGTGCAGTTGACCAAAAGTCAACTGTTAGTCACCAGTGACCTAGAGTCGACCTAGGGTTGACCAAAGTTGACCACGGTTGACCAGAGTTGACCGGTTGACCAAAAGTCAACTGTTGACTCAAATTGACCTAGATTAATTCCGTTTGACTTGCGTTGACCTAGTTTGACCCAGTTAGACCTAATATGACTTAGTTTGACACCGTACAACCTAGTTTGATGTGTCTTGACCTAGAATGACTTAAATAGGGTTTAAATTGATTTGACTTTACTTTCTAAATATAGTATTGATACGTCTTGTTCTCTATAGGTCCTCGAGATGCTGCATTTGCTCCGGTTGACATACCATATTATATTTCCGGCGAGTATATTCTCTGACACTTTTCTAATTTACGATGATTGTTATAATTCATGTAATTAGTGTAGATATGCTTGTTCTCGACACATTGGTCACACGGATTGGTATTTATGGATCCCGACATGAGATGTTATTCCTCGTTATCTTGGTATATCTTGTACAAGCTTCCTTGTAGTTCTTGTACAGTATATGGACACCGATTTTCGAGGAGACTTGCTCCCTTCTCGTAGAATCCTGTGTCGTAACGTGTCTTGCTTGGATCCACTCTACCAGTCGGGGACGGGAAGTATTAGTGTAGATATGTGGTCAAAGCCTATTGTGCACCCATTGTGCACCTATTGATTGTGAGTGTTGATCATACACCCTACGTATGATTAGCCAGGCCGGTTACTATTTGTGCAAGTTCCCAAGCCGGCCACATATTGTAGCTAGTACTCACACACCTAGAGATATGATTCTTGATTCTTGTACATGTCATGATCAGTTTACTTGCCTTGTTCTAGCTCTAGTTTTACAGCTTACCTTGCCATGATACTCACATATACATTCCATGATTTTCTTGTATATACTATCTATTTACAGTCTTGTAGCTTTTATCATATCTTGTGAACTGCTGTTAGTAGATTGTACTCGTTCCATCCTGACAGGATATGTTAAAAATATTACAGATGTAGATGAGGGAGACTATTGTACCTACTACGGTCCGGATGACGTAGTGGGCGTAGACTTGGAGACTTTGGTCCAGCAGGGCTTAGCTCCGCCTGACGAGACCTTACCACTGGCTTAGTTAGAGTAGGTCTTTTGTACTTGGAGACTGTTATTACTATAGACTGTATTAGAGACTTGGACTTGTATATATTCTTGTGTTGGACTTGACAGGTTATTATTTTATTATCGTCTTGTTGTCTTTATCTTTCAGTCTTTACTTTGTTATCTTAGAGTTGTGATTGAGCACTCATATATATATTCATTGCTTGTCCTCCGTTCGGAGTTGACCATATTCTCGACAGGTTTTTGTTATATATATAAACTATTTAGAGTAGAAAAATCTACAGCATTCCACGCCAATTTTTCGGTGAGGGCTGGGCGTTGTCGCGTCACGTGTCCTTTTAGCGGGTGCAGGTTGTGACATGTAACAAGATGGTAGATCATCAGACATACAAGGTAAAACGTCCCAAATATTACATATTCAGATGATCATGAAGCTAGTCATACAAAATATGAAGACTAGCAAGAGTTTAGGTCAAACATGATCAACCCTAGAATTTGTCAATCATGTTACAATCCTTAGGCAGAAAGAAATGTAAATTCAACACGAGCTAACACTTGCTCGGCGGCTAAACGCCTCAAAAAAATAATTTACAATAGAGTAGAAGAGCAAAATAAAACCCACTCGTTGCCAGGATTGTGCCTAGTGTTCACCATCTGGCTGGAAGGCTGGAAGATGCTCGGGTGCTACTCCGAAATCTGTCCATACAAAACCAGTTGGGTCAGACACCAGAAAGAGCAAGTGCCACAAGGGAGGCTTCACTTAAGAACTAAAACCAGCATATTAGCACATGAGACATAAAGGATAATAAAAGACATGAGTTAAAGAAATTAGGATGATAAACGATAAGGTAACTAAGGAACTATTTCGGTAACCAAATTACAACCCGTAAATCAGACAAGGACCGGGATTGTAACCCTTCTCCTGAACAGAACTTAGTCCCTGACCGATTATCGATAAGGTAAAGCATAACAGTAAATGCACTGAAGTAACCATGTACTGGCACTGTCTAGACAAGACTAGACCGGACTCCATCCATCAATCACGGCCAAACAATGAGTACGGCTTGATACTTTAACTAACTAGGGTTATCACAAGCCTAATTACTAACAAGATGCAATGAGATGTTCCAACAGCCACAAGCCCTGCAGACTTAATCCAGGTTATCCAGTAGCAAGTTGAGAGAGTTGTATTAGGTGACTTGGGGGTGCAACACATGATAGTGTGCTGGAAATGTGCCCTACTCGACGACAGACTACAAGTCCAATTAGAGCGCCCAGATAACGAGACTACATGTAGCTAGAAAATCTCTTCATGAACTACTTGATCAATCTAGTCATTATTCTAGCCAGATTCAGTATGAATTCCTGAACGTGGTAACCAGGAATTCATGTCCTAGACATGATGCAAGACGAGATATGTAGCTTATACAAGCACAAACATCCACGATGTCAAAACAAGAGTTACTTAGCAAGTCAAGATAGCCGTCACAACAGCATATCAAGATTATCATGTTAGGTTTACTTATCAAGAGTGTGCCACGACGGGCCACTATCATGTCATGTTACTTGTCAAGAGTGCACCACGACGGGTCACTATCAAGAATTATCATGTCAAGTTACTTGTTAAGAGTGCGCCTTAACGGGCCACTATCGTGTCATATCCTTACATTATCATGAATGAGAGAAACTTGTATAAAAATAGCTAGTAACATATTCTTGAAACCAAGGAAAAGATCTACAACTTTCATGTTGGAAGTTGGAAGAAATTGTGGCCATAATTCAGCCAAATAGGACATAAAATAGCCAAAATAGGCACTATACGGTATTCTGCGGCACTATACGGCCTTCTGCGGCACTATACGGCCTTCTGCGGTACTATGCAGCCTCCTGCAGCACTATGCGGCAGGCTGTACTATACGGCAGACTGCATCACCATGCGGCCCTATGCGACAGGCTGTACTATGCGGCAGACTGCACTATACGGCAGTCTGTACTATGCAGCAAGCTGCATCACCATACGGCACTACGAGAAAATTGATCATTTACGGCGCACAAAACGCGCCGTAAATGATCTTTCACGACGTACATTTTTGTGCCGTAAAAGGCCATGCCGTAAATGATCCTATTATTTACGGCACGCATTTGAACGTTGTAAATAACCCTCTTTTTATTATTTACAATGCTCATTCGAACGCTGTAAATGACCATTTACAACACGTATTTGCATGCTGTAAATAACTATCTCTATCTTTTTTACAATGTGTATTCGCGCTGCAAATGACCTTCTTCATCTTTTTACAACGCACATATGAACGCTGTAAATGACCATGTCTATTTTTTTACAACGTACATTCGAACGCTGTAAATGACGAATAAAATAATTAATTATAAAAAAGATTCCTCACATTTTCCAATAGATATTATAAACTAAAATATAGCAAAAGGCAAGCAAGAACAATACAACTACACCATGTCAAACAACTTTCATATCCAATGTTTGAAATTCTTATAGAACAACACTCTTAAAATCGGACTGATTGAGGATTCATTAACAACAATATCTAATTCCTTCATCATATACAACAATATATAGTTCTAGTATGGTACAAACTGTTTGGATACAACTACAAGGTCAACGACCTACACCTGTGAAATTTGGGTGGGAAATAAAAATCATAGGAGGGGGAAAAAAATTTATGCCACGACTTTCATCGGGAAAAAAAATTTGGGCGTTGGCGCTTGGCGGCCGCGGAGGAGGGCGACGCTAGCGCTTGCAGAGTAGGGCTTCATGGGCATCGCCATCGTTTGTTGGAGGATCCACCGACCCGTCCCTTGGTCCGCCGAGGTATCACCCCTCCAACCGGCTTTGTGTAGTTCAGACGAGACTGCACCGCAGTCCCACATAGTGAAGCCTCCGTCGATGGCAGCGCCGGCTAGAACCATCGTTGTCGTCGTCTCGTGCTATGCTCTCGTTGTCCCACAGACACCCATGCCTCGCCACCGCCCTACGTCGGCTCCATCGTCGTGCTCTGCCTGATCTCCGATCTGGAGTCGTCGGCCGGCCAGAGGCGGGGAATCGTCAGTTTGGAGTCGGCAGTGGCACAGACATCAGCGACGGATGAAGGGAACGCGACTCCGACGGTGTAGTCTGCGGAGGAAGACGAGAGCTGCTCTGATCTGGGTGGATGGACAAGTCGACGGTGGCCGCGCGTCGACGGGTCGTCGGGGTGTTCCTGGAGGCAGCAGCATCGGTCAGCAGCAGGCCTCTAAATTTTCCTGTTATTGATTCTCTAAATTTTCATAGCAAACAGAATGGTCGGGAAGGTATCATTTGAATATGATGATTCTATGTTGCTTTCGACAAAGGTAGAGGAAAATTGACCGTAATTATAACATTGTTAGAATAGTAAAGAAAAGTAAAGGAAAGAAAAAGTTTCTTGTATAGGTTATTTCCAACATAAGGTTGGTCTATGGCCTTTCTACCAACAACTGGAAGAATAGTAAAACAAATGGGTGCATGGTTGATTAATATCTGAAAAATGGCCTACAAAGTATATGTCATGTCTATGTGACCAGAATGTTTGCAAAATGAGTACACGCATTTCATGCTGAGGTGATGAATATATGCAGAATGAGCTACCACGAGTACTATTTGCTCGGATGGGAGACACCGAGCTCGGCTCCAGAGGGTGATACCTGGGAAGAAGAAGAAGAAAATATGCTGGAGGGAAAGAAATTGCAATTCTTGTTAGGAGTTGGATTTAGAGAGGGAGGAGAGTTAGAAATGATGAGAGTCCTCTCTCTCTCTTGTACCAGTTCTGTTTTATGTGGGAAAGAATTTTGAATGAAAAAGAGGGAAATAAAAATTTAAATGAAAAGAGGGAAGTGAAAACTTGAATGAAAAAAGAGGGAAAGGAAAATTTGAATGAAAAGTGCAAATAGGGAAATGAAGGTTTGAATGAAAACATAAAGATTTGTTTTCAAAAATTGGGTATGTTCCAATAAATAATTTATCCACAAAATATTATCATTATATCCCTTAAAAACATAAAGTTTGAATGAAAAGTGCATAGAGGGAAATTAAAGTTTTTTTAGTTTTTTTTTCTTGTTTTCATTTTTTTTGGAAAAAATTCAATAGTGTTTTCTTTTTCATTTTTTAAGAATGATTTTTGTTTTGTTTTTTTTGTTTCTTTGTTTTTATTTTGTTTTTTTTTTTGTTTTTTTTAAAGATTTTTGTTGTTGTTTTCTCAAATTTTATTATTTTTATTTATTTTTTTTTATTTATTTCTTTTTTTACCTGAAATATTTGAGAGGGGAACTAATTTTTTTTATTTTTTATTTATTTCTTTTTTTACCTGAAATATTTGAGCAAGGAAATTAATATTATAATAATACTAATAAATTATTAATTATGATTATAACGAAATTAACTAATTAACTAATTTTTTTAATTAATAATAGTATTTTTTATTAATTAATAATACTAATAAAATAGTTATTTTTTATTAATTAACTAATTTTAACAAAATTATTAAAGAATAAATATTTTTAACGAAATTATTAAAGATTAACTAATTTTTAATTTACTAATTTTTAACAAAATTATTAAATAATAAATATTTTAACGAATTTATTAAAGAATAATTATTTTTTCCTCCAAAATCCAACCAAATTCAAGTTTTGGATTTTGTCATACTTTCCATATCCAAATCCATCTCCAACCAAACATACGATTCCATGGATTTGTCTTCAAATCCATAAAAATCCAAATCTCACCTCCAAATACGGTTTACCAAACGGGCAAAAAAAATTTGTTCGGAGGGAAACAAAATATTTTTAATAAACAATTACAACCAATGGGTATATTCCAATAAATAATTTATCCACAAAATATTATCATTATATCCATTAAGAATATAAGTTTTTATACTATTTTTTCAAAAATTCTTATTTATTTATTGTTTATTGTTTTGGTTTTTTTGTTTTTTTTCTTGTTTTCACTTTTTTAGGAAAAAATTCAATAGTTTTTTTTTTTACAACGCACAAAAATGCATGCCGTAAATGAGTCCTCAATTACAACGCACAAACATGCATGCCGTAAATGAGTCCTCAATTACAACGCGCACAAATGCATGCCGTAAATGAGCCTTCAATTACAACACGCAAAAATGCATGCCGTAAATGAGTATTCAATTACAACGCGCACAAATGCATGTCGTAAATGAGTCTTCATTTACGGCGTGCATGTCAAACACGCCGTAAAAAAGACAAAAAATAACTCTTTTACGGCATGCATATTTGTACGCCGTAAATGAGTATCATTTACAATGCGCAGCAACTGCACGCCGTAAATTGCGCACCGTAAATACTACATTTTCTTGTAGTGCGGCACTATGCGGCAGGCTGCACTATGCGGCAGGCTGCACTATGCGGCAGTCTGCACTATGCGGCACTATTCATCGTCCATGCCAGATTCAGGACAGATGAACTAAGAAATGTCCAAATCTTATTTTGGCCATAACTTCCTCAAAACAAGTCGAAATCTAACTTTTCAAAGGTCCATTTTGTGTAAAATCGAATTCTCGACAACATAGAACAATCAAAACTTGAAAATAATAAAGTTTGGTAGATCAAAACCCAAGAAAACTAAAAAAGCTACAAACTTAGATCTACAAGAAATAAACCATGGAAATTGAAAATGCTAAGTACTAAAGTGTCTTAAAATCTCGTGAGGAAGACAATGGAACAACAAAAAATAGAGTTCCTCCATGAAGCAAGTTGCACTTGCCTAGGACTTGGTAGGTGGGAGGAGTAAATGAAGAAGATGAAGAAGTAAATGAAGAAGTGAATGAGGAGAGAGAGAGAGAGAATGAGTTGGGTTATATATCAACCCTCTCCATCTCAAACCAAACCAAGCCAAGCCAAACCAAGTCAAATTGAACCAAACCAAGTCAAGATTAAACCAAGACTAGGCTAAGCTAAACAAGTCTAACTACGGTCCACCTGATCAATGCCAGAAATCTCGTATACACATACGAAAATACGTATAACGGGAAACGAGGGTGACAACTCTACCCACCTTAAAAGAATTCCATCCTCGGAATTTAATCAAGAGACTAGAGATGTCGAGGCAAGCTATATTAATCATAAGCAAGCTATAACTAGCAGTCAATCAAGCAATCACTCATGCAAGCAAGGAATTATAAGCATAAGGCACAAGGAAGACATTATACCTTATGAGTCAAACAGGTGTGGATATCGCGAGCGGATATCATCCTCATGCTCCCACGTTGACTCACCCAAAGAGTGATGATCCCAAGCAACACGGACTAAACTAATAGTCTTGTTCTTGAGTTCCTTCTCTCTTCGGTCCAATATGGATACGGGCCTTTTCTCATACGAAAGGTTGGTACCAATAACCAATTCTGAATGATCAAGGATATGGCTCAGATTCGGGATATACCATCACAATTGGAATACATAAAATACGTAATGTACCTCACATAATAACGACGAAAGAGCGAGACGATAGGACACATCACCTACCCGTTCAAGGATATCGAACGGTCCTATGTACCTAGGACTAAGCTTTTCCTGCACGCCGAATCGAATGATGCCACAGGTAGGCGAGATCCTAAGGAACACGTGGTCGCTGACTGAAAACTCAAGGGGACATCGATGAGAATCGATCCAATGGCGTTGGCGATCTTGGGCAACTCGAAGATGATCTCTGACTTGTCTGACTACCTCGATTGTCTGTGTAATCATCTCTGAAACAAGTATCTGTCTCTCACCGACATCATCCCAAGCTAAAGGTGATCTGTACTTCCTGCCATACAGTACTTCAAAGGGTGCCATCTGGATACTGGCCTGGAAAATGTTGTTATAGGAGAACTCCACGAGATACAGGTGATCTTCCCACGAACCACCGAAGTCGAGTGTACATGACCGCAACATATCTTCAAGAGTCTGGATCGTGCGTTCTGACTGACCATCTGTCTGCGGTTGATAAGCTGAACTGAACTTGAGACGAGTCCCCAAGCTCTATTGAAGACTCCGCCAAAAGTACGACGTGAACCTTGAATCTCTGTACGATATGATATAACTGGCACTCCATGTAATCTGACAATCTGCCTGAGGTACATCTCTATAAGCTGATCCGTCGACTGACCAATTCTGAAGGGGAGAAAATGAGCTACCTTCGTGAGTCGATCAACTATAACCCAGATAGTATCTCTTCCAGCTGGAGATTTAGGTAACCCAGTTACAAAATCCATGGTAATGTGCTCCCATTTCCATTCTGGGGTCGTTAAAGGTTGAAGAAGTCCAGCTGGTCTCTGATGTTCAGCCTTAACTTGTTGGCATACTAAACAAGGAGAGACAAACCGGGCTCTCTTCTTCTTCATGCCATTCCACCAGAAATGCTGACGGATTCCTCGGTACATCTTCGTGCCACCGGGATGAATTGAATACTGAAAACTGTGTGCCTCTGCCATGATCTCCTGTCTGATATCACCACTGGGTACACAAAGACGTATCACATGTCGGAGAGTACCATCTTCGTGAATACTTAACGCTGCTCTCCGTCCTGCTTCACACTCTGCTTTAAGTCGCTGAAGCTTAGAATCTGCTGATTGTGCCATCTTGATCCTCTCAACAATGTTGGACTGAACTTGCATACTGGCCATCAATGCCATATTGGTAGGGAGAACTATCTCAATACTCATCTTCTGAAGATCTGCTAATAACTCTGGCTGTGTTGTTAGGAAATAAACTCCAGCTCTTCTGCTCAATGCATCTGCTACTACGTTAGCCTTCCCAGGATGATACTGCAAGTTGATGTCATAATCCACAAGTAGCTCTAGCCATCTTCTCTGACGCATATTAAGATCCTTCTGGGTAAACACATACTTAAGACTTTTGTGGTCGGTGAAAATCTCTACCCGATCTACATACAAATAGTGTCTCCATAACTTAAGTGCAAAAACCACTGCTGCTAACTCCAAGTCATGGGTTGGGTAATTCCTCTTATGATTAAGAAGCTGACGTAACGTATAAGCTACTACCTTACCATGCTGCATCAAGACACATCTCAATCCTCTGCCGGAAGCGTCACAATAGACTGAAAATCCTCCAGTCCCATCTAGAAGCATGAGAATGGGAGCCGTCATCAATCTCTGCTTTAACTTCTCAAATGAACTCTGACACTCTGCTGTCCAAGCAAATTGTACATCCTTGCGGGTCAACTGCGTCAATGGTGCTGAAATTAGAGCAAAGTCTGACACAAAACGCCGATAATAGCCAGCCAATCCTAGGAAACTCAGAACTTCTGCGACGGTACTGGGAACTGGCCATATCTCTATAGCTACTATTTTTTGGGTGTCCACTTCCACTCCACCTCTGGTGATAATATGAACTAAGTACGAGATACGATCTAGCCAAAACTCGTACTTACTGAACTTCACGTACAACTGGTGCTCTCTAAGAATCTGAAGAACTACACGAAGGTGCTGCTCATGCTCCGCCTCACTCTTGCTATATACTAAGATATCGTCTATAAACACTATCACAAACTAGTCCAAATAAGGCATAAAGATACGATTTATGAGGTCCATGAATACGGCTGGCGCATTGGTTGCTCCAAATGGCATAACAATGAACTCCCAATGCCCATATCTGGATCTGAATGCTATCTTTGGGACGTCTTGCTCTCTGACTCTGATCTGATGGTATCCTGACCGCAAGTCAATCTTTGAGAATACTGCCGCTCCTCTGAGTTGATCAAATAAATCATCTATCCTTGGTAGAGGATATCTGTTCTTGACTATTACAGAGTTCAAGGTCATCAACACATAATCTTGACGTACCATTCTTCTTTTTCACAAGAAGTATCGGGGCTCCCCAAGGTGATCCACTAGCACGAATGAATCCCTTGGTTCTGAGTACTTCAATCATCTTGTACAAGATCTCAAACTCTGAAGGTGCCATCCTGTAGACTCCCCCTGACACGGGTGCCGTCCCTGGAAGCAAATCAATGGTGAACTCTATCTCTCTCTAGGGCATGCCTGGAAGCTCTTCGGGAAACACGTCTGGGAATTCTTCAACGACTCTGGGAAACTGAACTGCCACTGCTACTGCCATCCGCAATACTGGAGGAGAAGGTTCTACTTCGCCCCTGAAAAATGAAAACTCCGGTTTGCCGGGAATACTAAAAATAATCCTGTCAATATGGCAGTCTATTCTTGCATATTGCTCCTTCAACCAATCCATTCCTAGGACCACATCATAATCGGCTATCGAAAATTCTATCAACCTAGCAGGAAACTTTTTACTGCTAACTACGATTCGACACGAAGAAAATACTCTATCTACTCCCACAAGACCGTTACCAGTAAGTATATTGGGTCTTACTGATAATGCCTTGGGTTCCAGTACTATCCGTGTTACGAATCGTGCAGACATAAATGAATACGATGCACCTGAATCAAATAATATTGATGCTAGAAAAGAGTTGACGAGAATGGTACCTGCCACCACCTCACCTGAGGCTAACTCTTCTTCCACGGTCAAAGCCATAGTCTGACCTTGCCTTCTTGGTGCTGGTCTCCTCTGCTGGTGACCTCTCTGCTGGTTCTAAATCTGAGCTTGGGCATACTGTTGAGCCTGAGGCGGCAATGGCCTCGAAGGCTGGTACTACTGCTGCACTGGTGCTGGACCCCTAACCGATAGACTGGTTAGGTTTGATGATGATGAACTGGCTCTATTCGGACATATCTTGTGATCCGGTGCCCCATAAGACAAGCACAATTCCTGTGCTCTGCGACACTCTGATATTACATGTCTTGACTTTCCATAATGAGTGCAGCCCATTACGGAAGACTACTTCTGCTTCTGTTGCGAAGACTAGCAAGAGTTTAGGTCATACATGATCAACCCTAGGATTTGTCAATCATGTTACAGCCCTTAGGCAGACAGGAATATAAATTCAACACGAGCTAACACTTGCTCGGCGGCTAAACGCCTCAAAAGAATAATTTACAATAGAGTGGGGGAGCAAAATAAAACCCACTCGTTGCCAGGGTTGTGCCTAGTATTCACCATCTGGCTGAAAGGCTGGAAGATCCTCGGATGCTACTCCAAAATCTGGCTATACAAAACTAGCTGGGTCAGACCCCAGAAAGAGCAAGTGCCACAAGGGAGGCTTCACTTAACAACTAAAACCAGCATATTAGCATATGAGACATAAAGGATAATAAAAGACATGAGTTAAAGAAATCAGGATGATAAACGATAAGGTAACTAAGGAACTATTCCGGTAACCAAGTTACAACCCGTAAACCAGACAAGGACCGGGGTTGTAACCCTTCTCCTGAACAGAACTTAGTCCCTGACCGATTATCGATAAGGTAAAGCATAACAGTAAATGCACTGAAGTAACCATGTACTGGCACTGTCTAGACAAGACTAGACGGGACTCCATCCATCAATCACGGCCAAACAATGAGTACGGCTAGATACTTTAACTAACTAGGGTTATCACAAGCCTAATTACTAACAAGATGCAATAAGATGTTCCAACAGCCACAAGCCCTGCAGACTTAATCCAGGTTATCCAGTAGCAAGTTGAGAGAGTTGTATTAGGTGACTTGGGGGTGCAACACATGACAGTGTGTTGGAAATGTACCCTACTCGACGGCAGGCTACAAGTCCAATTAGAGCGCCCAGATAACGGGACTGCCTGTAGCTGGGAAATCTCTTCATGAACTACTTGATCAATCTATTCATTATTCTAGTCAGATTTAGTATGAATCCCTGACCGTGGTAACCAGAAATTTATGTCCTAGACATGATGTAAGACGAGATATGTAGCTTATACAAACACAAACACCCACGGTGTCAAGACAAGAGTTACTTAGCAAGTCAAGATAGCCGTCACAACAGCATATCAAGATTATCATGTTAGGTTTACTTATCAAGAGTGTGCCACGATGGGCCACTATCATGTCATTTTACTTGTCAAGAGTGTACCACGACGGATCACTATCAAGAATCATCATGTCAAGTTACATGTTAAGAGTGTGCCTTAACGGGCCACTATCGTGTCATATCCTTACATTATCATGAACGAGAGAAATTTGCATAAAAATAGCTAGTAACATATTCTTGAAGCCAAGGAAAAGATCTACAACTTTTATGTTGGAAGTTGGAAGAAATTCTGGCCACAATTCAGCCAAATAGGACATAAAACAGCCAAAAACAGCCAAAATATGCACTATGCGACATTCTGCGGCACTATACGGCCTTCTGCGGCATTATGCGGCCTTCTGCGGCACTATACAGCCTCCTGCGACACTATGCAGCCTCCTGCGGCACAATGCGGCAGGCTGTACTATGCGACAGGCTACACTATGCGGCAGGCTGCATCACCATGCGGCACTATGCGGCAGGCTGCATCACCATATGGCACTATGCGGCATGCTGTACTATGCGACAGTCTACACTATACGGCAGACTGCACTATGCGGCAGCCTGCACTATGCAGCACTATTCATCGTCCCTGCCAAATTTATGACAGATGAACTAAGAAATGTCTAAATCTTATTTTGGCCATAACTTTCTCAAAACAAGTCGAAATCTAACTTTTGAAAGGTCTATTTTGAGTAAAATCAAATTCTCTACAACATAGAATAATCAAAACTTGAAAATAATAAAGTTTGGTAGATCAAAACCAAAAAAAATTGAAAAAGCTACAAACTTAGATCTACAAGAAATAAACCATGAAAATTAAAAATGCTAAGTACTAAAGTGTCTTAAAATCTCGTGAGGAAGACAATAGAACAACAAAAAATAGAGTTCCTCCATGAAGCAAGTTGCACTTGCCTAGGACTTGGTAGGTGGGAGGAGTAAATGAAGAAGATAAAGAAGTAAATGAAGAAGTGAATGAGGAGAGAGAGAGAGAGAGAAGGAGTTGGGTTATATATCAACCCTCTCCATCTCAAACCAAACCAAGCCAAGCCAAACCAAGTCAAATTGAACCAAACCAATCAAATAAACCAATTCAAGATTAAAATAATACTAGGCTAAGCTAAACAAGTCTAACTACGGTCCACCTGATCAATGCCAGAAATCTCGTATACGCATACGAAAATACGTATAACAGAAAACAGGGGTGACACAGAGGCTCTTTTCGCCACCTCAACTTCAAGGTACCTATATTCTCGATAGAATTTTTATACAATTCCTCAATCGTTTTTGAATCCGTAAAATCCTATACGTTGCCTACCTAACTGTCTTTAAACCCTACTAATTAGTTTGGGTTGGGTCGATCTGATTTTAATGAAAAATTTAGTCAAAATTAGGAAAAATTCACAAAACTCTGTGACAGCCTCGATGGTTGAAACCCTAATTTGGAAGGCAAATTACCGCCAATCTAAAGCAAAAATTTGAAATCTATTTAAAGAGACAACCTAAACACTATGGAAACTCCATTATTAGTTTTATTTCTAGTTGGTTAGACCGTAAGAGAAATCAAATTGAAAATCGAGGAAAAAACTAGGAAATCTATTTTCAAAAGTTAATTTTTTCCGATACGGGATCCTTTCCGATAAATCGGGCGACTTCGTCATAGCCCGTGAGCATTGAAAGGTGTGTATGGATGTTTCAGATGTGTGGGCTTTGACGGAACTCGAATTGGTTGCGTGTGCACGACGAATTCGAGTCGTATCGGTCAAGGTACACCGTATCGACCTCTTTGTAAAATTTTAATTACTTTTTGCACATTCGTCACATCATAAAAAAACTTGTGCCATTAGACTCGTATTATTTTTCTAGTCCCGTGAGCCAAATTTGGTCTAATTCTGAGAAGGTCGACCGGAACGCTATTTTGGCGGGCCTACGATTCGAGTCAACGGACGATTTTGTGCACGGCTCATCGGAATCCAAATCTGGTCATATCTTGAGTTCGTATCAAAAAACTGGACTTGTAGGTATATAATTTGTTGACCTTAGAGACCATAGATTCTGGCACACTTTTTGGTA
Organism: Iris pallida; assembly: GCA_029216955.1. NCBI lineage: Eukaryota > Viridiplantae > Streptophyta > Magnoliopsida > Asparagales > Iridaceae > Iris > Iris pallida. Next base: position 1,177,102 of record JANAVB010004798.1, read on the forward strand.
CAAAGCGGGTGCATCGACGGGCACTGTTTTGACCCTAAATTATCGTTTTGCCCATGTATCCAGAAATAGGCTTATGGATAGTCAAACTTAGACATTTTTATGCCAAACACGTTGGTGATATCTGTTTCAGCATCCGAAGACATTTGCGGGAGTTTGACTTTTGTGGCTCACTGAGTAATTGGATATTGTTGGTTCTACGTGTTACCACCAGACAAGTATACCTTGCTAAATAATACAGTTTATTTCATGCATTTTCTATACTGCCATTTCTTTTTTGTCATACTTGATTACCTGCTGCTTCATGTTATTGCTATTTTTCTTATTTGCATGCACGTTCCTTATTAGTTTTTCATGTGTCACTGTTTTTTTCATGTGAGTGTTGTGACGACATTGATTAATCTTCTACCTTCACCCTTGAGTTTGACTTGACTTGACCTGTAGTCGTGATCGATTGTTAGACATTGGCCATGTTATCTCTAGGACTATGAGCGTCCCATGGCGTTAAGGTTTTAGAGACTTGTTATTCCCTCTCTAGGACCTGGAGTGTCCCATGGTATTATGGTAGTAGAGACTTATCTTTTATCTCGAGATCGGGAGTGTCCCTTGGCGTTACGATATTGGGATGTCTTTATTGATTGTTACCTATTTTACTTATTTTTCTTTCTGTATGATTATTTTCTGTTGCAATAGGCATGTTTATATGTATCTTGCTAGTCCCCTGAGGACTTGGTGATCTCTCCAGGCTTAGATAGAGAGGAGGACTACCTGAAGGTTTACTGTTCTTGAGTCGCGACATATGACGTACCTTTGCAGGAGGATCAGATAGTGCCAGAGGACTTCTCTTGATCCATGTCGTCTCTTTATTTAGACTTGCTACCTTATTTTCTTTTATTTCAGCAGACTTGTAGTTGATGATTACTTTATTTCCTTTTTACTGTGGTTTCGGGATGTCTTACCCGCACAATTATTATTTTTATTTCCTGCTGGACAGATTTTTTTCATCAGTATTATTTTATTGGACTTGGATATCTTGTGTTTTATTATTTCTTCGTGGATGAGATTAGTTGTGTAACTGTGACTTATATTATTATTCTGGGTTGTTATCATGATTTACAACTTAAATATTAGCTAATGGGCTTGATAGTTAGTTTTGGCCCATTAGCGAAATGTTGCTGGCATGTACCGTACTCCTGGTCCTACGTATTTTGGGCTATGACGTTACAAAATGGGAAGAGAATATTTATATAGGGGTGGCTCAACTAAACCCTAACCCTAATACCAATATGCTCTAATCCAATGGCTAATGCCATGCTATATAATACAAATAATTAAATATAAATCTGGATCACAACACGGTCCAATATTCCATCATCGAAGCAGTGAACCACACCAACAACCAGATAAGGATAATGGATGACATACTATTCTCCGATGAGACACTATTCCAAACCATGATCAGGTGTAAATACAGGATACATGTGCACATATTACATATACTAGATACCACATACAGGAACAATGCAGAAAAATACGTAGATCGGATACGGGGAGTGACATGCTGCATTATTGTAGTTTATAGGTTAATTGTTCATCGTGCTAAACACTGTTGAGTCATTCCAAATACCAAGGAATTTGAAATGACATACAGAAAATGAGCCAAAATAAGTGAAGCTAATAAGCTCGCTGCACACATAGCCTCGCGAGATGCTAGCCCCATTTTACCGCCAGTAGTCAACTTCTCTACTGGGAGCTAAACGAATATAGCTTTATTGGAAGTCTACCTCGTTGAGGGTTCACCCCCCTCCCATGTTACAAGTGTTGGTTCCGGATAAACACATTAATGGGGTTATTGATCACTCATTAAAGTGCATTAATTACCCAGCCAATTTCAAATTTTGAGGGGGATAATTCGAAGAAGATATTAAAGGCTATCAGTCTATGGACAGCCCCGTTGACCAATGAGCTAGCTTCGTTATCCAATCAGCTATAATTTTTCGCTCTATGCGGTACATTGTGCTAGCTTGTTGGCTCGAAGGACCTAGTTGGACTTGGATTCATGCATAGAAACTATTCAGTCTTCGTGATCTGGACGAAAGAACAATTCATCAAATGATGAGTAATTTTGATCATTATCTTTTTGCCTTCACACTTTAATAAAAAAGAATTGTTCTTAATCTTCGTTTCTATATTCCATAAGATTTTTAATGACAAGGAACCAAAATAAAAGAGAGTAATATTATTGTTGTCAACTTGCTATATAGAAGCATGAATATTGTATTTTTGTTATAAACAAATATAATATTGTATTATTGTAAGCCCCCTGATTTTTGAAATTTATTTTTAATTATTTTATATGGATATTTTAAATATTAAAGTCAATAATGACTATACAAGTAGTTTACCGTAGTTTTGATTTTTGAAGCACAATAAATATTGATTTCTCAAATCCAATTCCATATTTGAATTATAGACACGCCCACCTTCAGTTTGACATATCATGTCCCATCTAAATGTGTTCCCTAACATCCTTTTGACTTCGCACAATTTTGGGTCAACTTAGGCCATTATGATTATTATCAATTTTTTAGCCCAAATTTCCAACTTGAGTTCGGGACTGGATATAGATTGAAACCGTATGACCCATTATATGATTTTGACCCATTTTGAGTCTACTATGCACATGCCTAGGGTGTACCATCCAATCGAGTTCTCATGTGCTATTTATTTGCAAGTAGCACATGAGATCCATTAGTTGATTTTCGGGTTTATTTTGACTAGAAATTCTACTCGGACCCTAACCTAGTCAACCCTACCGGTTAGAGCCTAACTAAGATTACCAAAACCAAGTGGACATATGTTTAAGTGAATTTTAGAGATTAAATTGCAGCCATGTGCAATATTTCTTATATCTTTGACTTGATCAAACAACTCTCTAAGATAGGAAAGCTATTATCATTAGTTATCTTTGAAGGGTCAAATCCTACCCGAATTAGTTCAAACCAAATCCCAAACTGTTGTAGTATAAAACCTATCAAACCCTAACTTAATTCCCTTCTCCTTATAATCGCCAACACCCCCATCATCCCCTCATTGTGCGCGCGGCCAAACCCCAAGGCCGACCCCCCCCTCTTACTTCTCAAAACCAATTTTTCTTCGAATTTTGTGCCAACCACCACCACTCTCATGACCCCTTCGACGTTCTCTTAGACCCTAGCAATTGTAGGAGCAATCTTGCAGCCAATAGAGGAGTGCACGACACACTACTTGGGCCGAAACTCCATCAAATCAAAATCTGAATATCACAGCAGGTTAATCGATTTGTAGATGAGGTTTCATATACTTTTTCGCATCCAAATCGCCTCAAACCAAAACTATAAGTTACATCTATGTGTCTACTTCAATTACTGATTTCTTGATCATACAGTTCCAAGCGGTTTGCCCTTTGCGTCGATTCTACGACAAGGTATCCAAAACCGACAAGTTCTATTGCGAGCAGTTTGTTGCCTACCTAAGTTCAGTTCTGATCCTTCTAATATTTTTATTCAGAAGCTAGACATCGAGAGCTTTCCAACGCACAACTATTTTTTAGATTTTGAGTTGGTTTACTATTTTTTAAAATTTATGATATTTTCCATAACATAGTAACTCCGAAAATTCTATGTTCTTTGTGTCCAAAAGTTCCAATACTTCATAAAACTCTATTAAACTATTTGTCGTGGAAGGTTAAATATTGAAACCCTTATTTTAACTAATTTTTGGGATTTTACAAAATTTAATATTTTAATTAATTACTATTTCTGGGCTAAATAAGTAGGTCGAATTGTGGTATTAATGTACGACCTATTGTGAAAGAGTTTCACCATTAAAATAGTAATTTTGGTAATATATATATGTTTATAATTAATTTTTGGGTAAAGTACATTTAAATCCTCCTTAGATTTGTCTCGTTCGCAAAATAAGACCTTTTAAAAAACTTAAGCAATTTGTACCTCCCGTAAAACATGTTTAGCTCGGAATGCCCCTTTCCGTCAAAATGACGTTAGAACTAGCCGTTAGGACCCTTTTTTTTATAGAGGAAATTTTCTACTCCCCAAAATACCCCTCTATGTTAACGTTAGCTTCCTGGCTCCCTTCCATTCTCTATACATAGGATTGTTTGAAACATAAAACCCAAGCTTTCTATTTTCTACATATTTGACTGGTTGGTTGGTAGGAAAAATAACATTTAATTTTTTTCATATTCCCATTTTTTTTTTACTTATTTGCTATCATTTAATGTATTGAAGCTTTTTCTTACCTACATATTCCAACTGCAAATTATGGCCAGTAGCTCGCAATCTTCATTCTCAAGACGTCCAAATAGAAATTATGGAAGAACAATTTATTGCTATTGTGGATTAATTAGTCCACTAAAGACTTCATGGACACCAACAAATACTGGAAGAAGATTCTACGGATGTGCAAATTTTTTAACAAATTTTTGTGGTTTTCTACTATGGGAGGATGAGAAACTTTTAGAACACTATCAAATTTTAATGTGGAATTTAATGAAAGAAGTAAAGGAGCACAGAGGCCAAGGTTTATAGCCTATTCCTAGAGAATCGACAACGGCGGTGGCAGCAACTGAACCCAGACCATGCTTCAACATACATGTTTTGCAATTTATTTTTGGATTTTTGACATGTTTAGTACTATTTAAGTTATTCGTTTAAGAAATACATGTGATGAAAATAAATTTGTACCAAGATTTACAATTCAAGTTTCCAATGAATGTTGCAGTTGCATTCCAAAATAAAACAGTAACATGAGCAAATTGCCAATGTAAACTGCAAAATGTTCCTATATGAACAACAACATATGAAACAACAAAATGTAAACTGCAAATATTCCTATATGAACTGCACAAATGAACTGCAAAATATAAACACATTGTAAACTACAAAATGGAACACATATGAGAAAATTTGAAAACATGAGCAAATTGCCATGTTCATCATTATAAACATGAGCAAATAGCCATGTTCAATATAAACAATATAAACATGAACAAATTCCCATGAGCAAATATAAACATGAGAAAAATTCGAAAACATGAGAAAAATGGATACTTCACAATATAAACTGTCATCTTGATCAAATTGCCATGTTCATCAACATTTCATCAAAAAAATTGCCATGTTCATCAACATTTCATCAAATTGCCATGTTCATCAACATTTTATTTCTTCAACAACATTTCATCCAACTACTTAAATACATTCCAAAATATAATCTGAAGACATGAAGAGTTCACCAAAGACATTAAGAGTTCACATATTCATTTGTACAACAACATTTCATCCAACTACTTAAACACATTCATTTCATCCAACTACTTAAACACATTCATTTCATCCAACTATATAAACTGCACACCCATTTGCTTTGCTCTATCGTAATTAGGAGTTTGATGTATGCTACTACTGCCACTAGACATGATATAGCTTTCGCCGTGGGAATGCTGAGTCATTTCACGAGCAACCCAGGCATTGAGCACTGGAAAGCTGTGAAACGGGTTATGAGATATCTCAAGAATACTCAGACATATGCACTGTACTACAGCGGAGATCCGTCGGTAGTGGAAGGCTTCAGTGATGCCAGGTGGTGCTCAGAAGTGGAGAGCGAGAGGTCCACAGGTAGATACATTTTCATAATGGATGGAGCTGCTATATCGTAGAAATCGAAGAAGCAGACTATGCTCTTGCGGTCATCCATGGAATCTGAGTTCTTTGCACTTGATACCGCAGCGGAGGAAGCAGAATGGCTTTGGGAGCTCATGTATGATCTTCCAATGGTTGGAGCGCAAATACCGACGATACCGATATACTACGACAACCAGGTGACTGCGGCGGTGGCATCAAACGACCTCTTCAACGGGAAGAAAAGGACTGTGAAGTGAAGTACAGGACAGTACACGATCTCATCAAGAGGGGTGTTATTGCATTGATTGATGTTCGAAGTCAGGAGAACCTGGCGGATCCGTTCACCAAGGGCCTCAAGCGCCAGCTGGTCGATGACACAACTTATAAAATGGGCTTGAAGGTATTCTGATATTGTGTTATTATATTCCCACCATAAATTTTTATGCTATTAGTTCAAAGAGTAATCTACTAGGCATCTAGCTTTTGGTTCAAGGGAGGACTATTAACCGGAAGAATATCAGGAACGGTGTGTACTTGTCCTCTGTGGCATGGAGAGGTTACAGACCTACAACCACTGTTGTCTACTGTTATTTTCTGCGGAAAACGGATCCTGTGGAAAGGTTGGCTTAAATGCCTTAATGAGTTCTCAGGCAGAGTGAATGCCTGGAGTGCTTTACAGGAAGCACGGTAGCGCAGCACTACAAGGAGTGTAACTCCATGCTATAGTGGGGTGACTCCCCCATGAGGTTCCCGGTTAGGGGTAATGCCTCGGCTTTGTGAGCCAAGTCACAGCGGAGTAGCACCGCAAATAGGCAGGTAGCCTAATGATGTATGATAATCGTAATAAAGAGAGATAGACAGCACTACAAAGAGGACGATGTCCTCATGTTATAGTGGCATGACACCACGAAGAGGTACCAGGTAGGGTAAGGCCTCGGCTTTGCAAGCCATGTCATAGCGGCGTAACACCGCACGGAAGCGCAAGGCTTCGTGCATGGGTAGTTTGGCACTACAAAGAGGCTTGTGTCCTCATGCTACAATAGTATGACACTATGATGAGGTACCCAGGTGGGGTAAAGCCTCGGCTTTAAGCCATGTCATAGCGACATAGCACCGCAAAGAAGCGCAATGCTTTATGCCATGACTCTTTGTATAGAACTCACCTATAGTGTATGGACAAAGATATCAGGCCGTCTGTTGAGGGTAAACTTGTAGACGCCCAAAAATTATACACTGAAACCAGGCTGGCACAAGGCCTTTAATGTGCAGCCAGAAGCACAGTTGATGTCATTATGTGAGTAGAAAGAATTGCAGTTATGGTGCATAATTCAAGGCTTAGTCCATTCTTGTATCATGCTGTTATTTAACTTATGCGGAAAGATTCAAGTCATAGCGAGATCTCTTCTAACGCATGATGGGCAGTCACTGTAGGGAAAGTTCAACCCATATATTGAGATATGTAGGAGATTGTTGGTGTTTTTGCCTTTGGACTAGGAAAGATAGTCCAACATCGGCGACACCAAATGGTGAGTATCTCAATATAATGCATTGCTTGTGTTGAGGTGTGCACATGAGGTGTGGTGGGGCACAAGTGTGTGTCATGTGGGAGTATTTTCTAGAAGAAAAATTGATTAATTTTAACAAAAATGTAAGTTAATTTTTGTTGTACGGACTCGGACTCGGACACGGACTCCAAGATGTCTCGTGCATGTACGAGAGTGTTCGGGGGATAAGCGTGGACTGGCACACTTCTATGCTGATTGTGGGATGATCTAAAATATCAAACTCTATTTTTGAGTATTGGTATTTTAGTCCTACATCGGATAGGAGAAGAGGTGAAGTCTCACTCCACTCCATAAATAGAGCCCCTTGGCATCCTTTGAAAGATGCACCAAAGAAGAGAGTTAAAGGAGTCCGTAAAGTCCAGGAAGCCCGTTCAAGTCTCAAATATTGACTGACGATCGTTCTAGAAGTTTTCTAGAACTTGCTGGTTCCTGGAAGCGGATCGTATATAGGCGAATCTTGCTTTGAGCAACGGTGATCTTATCACCCCAGCAAAGCAGCCTTTCTCTTTCTTCTTTCCTTTTCTTCTTCTGTGATCTAATCAGATACTTCTTGTGGGCTTTCGTCGATGTTGCTGCTAGCAACTCGATTTGTACCTTCCTAAAAGAAGCTCTACTTTCGTTTGCTGTTGTAACGAAATCTCTTTAGATTTTCGTTATCCAGAATCCTCCAAGGATCTCTGTGGTGCACCTTCTTTGAAGTGTTGCTACGACACGTTGTTACTATTGAGACAACTGTTTCGTTTTTCTGTTTTCCATCAAAAATTATGCCTCGGGAATAACAGAAAATGGTGTATTTAGTGTTAGGGTCTTACATAATAGTTGATATTGGAGTTTGGTCTCGAAATTGTCCAACGTTAGGGTTTGGGTCTTGAATTTATTGCCCATTAGCCTACGTGGATAGTGATTTCGAGATCCAAATCCTGACATTGGACAATTTTGAGACCTAAACCCTAATATCCCACTAATATGTGAGATCCTATTACTAAATATCCCTAAGAAAATTATATAGTAGATTTAATTTGATTGATCCAAGTCCATTTCTTTCCCGGCTATTTATCCTTCTTTAAGCATGAGTCTATACGGGGTGAGCATTATTCGTTTTTAGATCGAAAATCAAACTGAATAAGATATACGATTTGGTTTTAAAAAAAAATCGGTTCGGTTTTCGGTTTTCAAAATACCAAAAAAATTATTGGGTTTCGATTTTATGTTTCGTTTTCGGATCGAAAATTGAATAGGACTTATACAGTTATGTAAATACCCTCAACTATATGCATATTTTGTAATTAAAAATGTGTATATTCAACAATTCTATGTATGTGTTTTGAAGTTCAACTGATAATTTAACAATTAGTCCAACTTCGTGCGCAACTTTAAAATTTAACAAATGTGTGTGTATATAAAAATTATAATTTTTAATATAATTTAACCATGATTCCAACTTTGGATCCAATCTATTAAACAATATAGAAATAATCCAACCGAATAAACTGAATAAACCTAATTGATTATTCGGTTCGGTTCGATTTCGATTTTAACAATTTCGGTTCAGTTTTAATTTTAAATTTTTTGAATTTTAATTATTCGATTTTCACTATTTCGATGTGGTTGAAAATGAATTAAAATGGTGTATATAATCACTTTTCATTACTCTCTTGGGCACGTTTTGTAATTATAGTCTTTATGCCTTAAGGTTGGATTTGATGTCACGCATGTCTGATTATACTGGCAGGTCATAGACTAAAAGCCCATCACTTTATGTCTCGGTCCATAATTCAAAAATTAGTGTAAACTAATAGGTTATTTGTAAAACCCATAAACAAGCTTAAGGTAATACCAGATTCAACCCCAAATTTCTAGAAATAATAGAACTTGTTAAAGTCCTACAAAGTTGATAGTTTAAGATAGTAAAGTAAAATTTAACATGCACTTTAAGTCTGTTTTCATCCCAACAATTTCGACTATGTAGAGAGTGCAATGGTTGCGACCACATTAGGCCTCTCGAATTCATAGGGTTATAAAAAAAATATATTATTAACTTATTTATTATTTATAACTAAATATAGAAAATGAGTTCTTGGAAAATTTTAATTATTAATGATTGATTGATAATTTTACAGCTAGAAATGCTAGAAGATCGTCCTTAATATGAAGATGACAAAAGATGCTTATTTGTTTAGCTTTATTTAATCTCTTTTAGTTGAATATTAATGCAATTGGTATATGTGTAGTTGAATAATTTTTCTGAGTTGATATTAATTTTAGATAATTTAATTTCTGAATTTTTTTATTATAATATATTATATAAAAATATGTCTTTATAAAAATATGTCTTTTGGTTTTCAATGTTTGTTTTTGTCGTTATAGAAACAAGAGGAGATAAATATTCTTTTGGTTTTCAATAACTAAAATTGGATTTAGAATGGTTTATTAGAGAATATTTTTATTTATTTATTTTTAGAATATTTTAATAAATACTTCCATTAAAAATATAAAAAAAACTAGTATATATTTGCACTCTTTAAAAAAAAAAAAACTAAGGTATATCTTTGTTTGTTTCTTTACGAAACAATCAAAATTTTGGTTAAAATAATAAAATTATATATTAATTTTCTAAATAATTCTTACAAAAATGAGAGTATTTTTTTTTAGTTTTTTAAAATAGTAAAAATATATGATTAGTTGCTATATTATTATTATTTTTTTAGATGTTCGACGATACATACGGGACTTTATGCATGCTACATTGTATGTCTGTTGGATCCACTGCCACCAACTCCCACCAAATAAATAGAAAGAATAATACGGCTCGATCCACTGATCTTCCAACTCCCACCAAATAAATGGAAGGAATAATACGACTCGTCCCCGTAGCTCGATCCACTGATCTTTCGTCACTCGGTCGGAGTCTTATACCTCTCCCCAGTAACCACAAGAGTCACTCGAGTTCGGTGATTAGTTGCTATATTTTGAATGGCAACATTTGTTAAAATATCCTTTTATTTTTTAAAGTGATCCAGAATTGTATAGTAACAGCAGTTTATAAAACGAAAGATTAATTAGTTTGAAATAGCTTTCCAAGACATTCTATAATCTGCTATTAAAACAAGATGTTACTGTTAGCCTTTGAAAAGTAAGTTTGGTGAACTTTTTTTTTGTTGAACTTTTGGCAGGGGTCGGTGCCGCCTCAATTAATAAGGGGGCGGTGATAAGCGATAAGAACAAAAGAAATTAAGTGAGAAAACAGCGGTCGGTGGGTCCATCAGCACCACCCAGAAACGGAAAAAAGCAGGCGGAGCCAACGACGTGCGAAACGGACCGTGCTGTCCGTCTGCCATGTATTCAACTGCCACGTGTACGGCCTCTTAATTTCCTAACCCTTATCCATGTAGACAGCTCTCCCTTCGTTTTCAGACCAACTACCTATCAACAATTTTGATTTTTTTTTTTTTCTTCTATTATTGTCCGACATAAACATTAAGGGCTTTCATACTACATTATAATTTTTTCGGACCAAGTATTTATTTTGTTACAAATTCTTTAAAAGGATCCCATTGGCTCAAACTCGGAATCCGACGTGGACAATGACGCAAAATAACACTTTGTTAGCACATTTTGTACTTCGCACATATGCAAAGATGACGCGCTTCCGTGCAGAAGTTCGCGGTAGCGTCGTCACATCCCGCTGGTAGATCCGTGACAATTCTGCATGGTTCCTCCGTAATAGTATTTTACAAGGTCATTCGATTTTCTAATTGTCCTTTTAATCTACTGTCCTATTGAATAGGGAGTTATTTCCTGGTATTCCATCCACGTTGTTAGTGGACAGTTACTGCTGATCAGGGGAGTGATCCTGTATATAATGTGCTCCAGGAATTGGTGCTTACACGTGTGATTAGGGAGAATCATCTACAAGAAACCGAAGCTTTTTAGTTTTTGGTGTCTTTGTAACAACATGTTAGTGTTTTGTCTGAGGAAGGGAGGTGACAATGAACATATTTCTAATAATTTTAGTCTTAGCACAGACTCTACACTTCTCCACCTCCTTACCCCCATATTTGGAGATAAGGCATAGACTAAAATATTTGTTAATTCTTTTACAATAAACATGTCCCAGACTATTATGCCACAACTCAAGAGGATAAAAGAAAATTTTAAGTTTATTAATTTAGTCATTTGGAGGTACAAATTGAAGCTTAAACATTTCTTATGTACAAAATGTTTTACCGAAGCAAGCTTCCTTGTAAAACATCATCATCTGACCAACACTGATGTCTATCCTTAAGCTTTCATTGCACAATCGACTTCCAGAGACCAAGTTCTTTGCGTCAGCATGAACATGCTTCACATTTTGCAGTGTAAAAAACTTCTCCAAAGTCAGCTTCAGCACCATTATCATGATTCCCTTCACTTCATCTTGTATCTTGCTTGTCATAGTTATCTTCTCAGAAGAAGGTTCATAAGTGGTAAACAACTCCTTCATGGAACACACACATAGTAGGAGGCACCAGTGTCTACCCACTAATCGGTACAAACAGCAGACGATTCTTTACAATTATAGCAATAAGGTTAATATTACCTTGTTCCTTCTGTTTTTGCTTTCATTTGGACCTACAACCTTCTTAAAGTGTTCCTTCTTGTCGTAATTGAAGCAGTTCATGTTCTCCTTGGACATATACATGAAGCAAGTTGACTTCACTTTCAGATTCTCGAAGTCCTTCCTCTTGTTGTTGAAGGTTGCTTTCTACTTACCCTTCGATCCCAAGACTAGATCATGTTTGTCTGTGCTTGGACATATAGTCTACCTTGATCTTGTTCCTGGCCTCGTCCTCAATATGAATGAATCAAAAGGATCTTGTAACTTAACTTTTACCTTCTTGCGATACATATTGGTAAAGAACCAATCCCAGCTGGTAGGGAGTTTAGAGAGAATAACTCTCATCATAAACTTGTCAACTAGAGGCACAGCCTCCTCCTTTAGTAGGTTCCTTCACTTGGCATAACATTGTCTTTCATCTTTAAATTCCATAATCATGGATTTTTGGACCATGTCCTTGTACTCTTTTCAAGAGACTCTCAAATGTCTCTAGCCTTCTCCTTCTTGTTGTAGGACTTGACCAATGAACCCTCTAAAGAATTGAGGTTTAACAGCTTGCATAGATTATTCTCTCTCTTCCACTATTGTAGAGTAGTAATGACAGCAGCGATAGCTTCGAATTTGTCCATCTATAGAATCACAAGTTTTGTTTCAGACAGAATATAATCCATATTATCAAGTTGAAGATTCAAGCTAATCATCATCTTCTAGCTATTGTATTGCTCTCTATCAAACATTTCATGCTTGTGAAAGCTAAGTATCCATAAAACTTGTATGTGTGTCCATCTTGGATCTTACAGAGATTCTTGCAATTAAAAGTTTCACAAAGAATCTCTCACTATTGTGGAAGTTTGAAGTTCGAAAAAATACGTACAAGTCTGTGAAAGACAACCAAACAAGTGGTAGCACAAGTAAAACTTGCTAAATGATTTTGACAATGGTGAAAATCGCTATTAGCTAGTTGGGAAGCTACTGAAAGATAGAAACAAAGTTATTGATTACAGAACAAAGCTCTAATAGAAGTGAAGAACTGCAGAAAACTATCATCAGCTGGGGTGATGAAGATCACCGTCTCTCAAAACGAGATTCGATCGTAACATTCGATCCTTTCCAAGAACCATCAAGTTCGAAAGGACTTTCGAAACACTCTTTGTCATTTCACATCATGGACAAGCACAGACGTGCTATAACGATGACACTTAGAACAAAAAAGACACTTGACTGCTGTAGAGTGGTCCCTTCTCTCGTGTGTGCACTAAGTGCTGGAACAGTTAATAATAGGAAAGAAATTTCATGATCCGATGTAATTGTCCAATAAAGATATAGGAGAAGACCATGGAGTAACTCTTCTAAATAATAGGACAATTGTTACCAGTAACTCTCTAATAATATGGCACTTACGAAGAGAACATACTCCAGTTGTGGTAAAACTATCACTGCCACTACCAACACCCAATGGCCAATCTCCTTCTCCTTATAAATTCAAACAAAAACTCCCTCTCTCGTTCCTCATTAACAGCACCGCCCATATATTGTCACAGCACTACCGACCAGTTATTGACTTGCTTGTACCGACTGCGATAGGGAACAGAGCAATCAGCGGTCAACAGAAAGCTGGCCGTGAGCCCCTCTTCATAGTAATCTCGGATCCCCTACGCTTTACCAATTTTAGTTATGTCGTATCCAACAGTGAGCTGTTATTGTAGTGCCCCGAAATTCGTGATACGTATTTTATACGTATTCGTATTTCTGACCCGTATTTCTCTTTTCTTTGATTAGTTAATTATGGTTTATTTTTATATTTAGCATTGTGGTTTAATTGTTATTTATCGTTCATGGATTAATTCTGATTAGTGGAGCTTGGTTTTATTTGGATAGGAGAAGGATTGGGTTGGTTCGGCTTGGCTTGGTTTACTTGGTTCATCATGAACCAAGGTGAACCCCTACCTACCACCACCATCCCCATTTATTAACCCTTTCTTCCTTCTCTCTCCTCATTACTTTTCTTTTTCCTCCATTAACTTCCTCACCTACCAGGAAGGTCTAGGCAAGTGCATCTTGCTTCATGGAGGAACCCGAATTTTATTGTTCCATTCTCTTCTTTGCAGCATTCTAACACTCTTTAGTACTTGGCATTTTCACTTTCCATGGCTAGATTCTTGCAGATCTATATTTACATTATTTTCGGATTTCTTGGGTTTTGATCTACTTAATCTTGTTATTTCTGAGTTTTGATGGTTCCATGTTGTAGAGTATTTTGTTCTACCCCATTTTGACCTATGGAAGATCGGATTTGGGCTCCGGATGATGGAGTTATGGAGTTTGAGAACTTGACTCTCATGGTGTTCTTCTTCTCAGAATTTTGGAGAAGATGAACAGTGCTTGACTTGACCGCATGAATGTTTCATGCGGCAAGTGATTTCCCTAGCCGCATGAATTAAGCTGACCGCATGAACCCCTAACCGCATGGTAGCACTTGACCGCATGAACCTTCATGCGGCGAGTCTTCCCTGCCGCATAAGACTCAACTCAGCCAGCTGCATGGGAACCTTCTCCGCTAGCCGCATGAGGCTCTTGTTCTTTTAGCCGCATATGGACCCACTTTCTGAGAACCGCATAAGGCTCTTGCCCCTTCAGCCGCATGCGCCCTCTTATCTATGCAGCCGCATATGTGTCCGACATACTTAAACCGCATGACCCGGATTCGTTCGAGCCGCATAGGCTCCACTGCTCCTTCAGCCGCATATGCATTCATTGCTCCTGGCCGCATATGTACAGCACCCTCTCGGCCGCATGGGTACTCTCCCATCTGAGCCACATAAGCATTCCTCCCTGCTGCCGCATGGGACTCCGTCCACTCCCAGCCGCATAGACTCTGATCCCCTTCAACCGCATGAGACCTGCCCCCGCTAACCACATATGACCCTCCTCCTAGCTCAGCCGCATGCGCCTGACCCTATTCAGCCGCATGGACTGTTCTCTTTCCAGCCGCATGAGATCATTCATGGCCGCATATGCCTTAGCCGCATGACTCTCCTATAGCCCTGTGTACTATTATTTTATTATTATTTGCCCATGCCTTGTAACCTTTATTGTATATTTTACGCCTATTTTATATTCTTACGCCTTTTGTTCCGAACTTGATAATCTCGATTTGATTGACACAATTGAAATGATAATTGTACCTGGCATGGTGTGACCAAGAACTGACATGCTTGATAGTGGCCCGCTGTGGTGCACTCCTGACTTGATAACTTGACCTGATAACTTGACCTGCTACACATGACATGATAGTGGCCCGCTGTGATGCACTCCTGACTTGATAACTTGACCTGATAACTTGACATGCTACACATGACACGATAGTGACCCGTAGTGGTACACTCTTGACAAGTACCCTGACATGCTTGATAGTGGTCCGTCGTGGCGCATTCTTGATAAGTAATAATGATAATGATAGTGGCCCGTCGTGGCCCACTCTTGACAAATCAATTCATTAGCCTGGACACCGTGGATGATTGTGCTTGTATAAACTACTAGTCCGGTTGTGTCTTGCATCATGTTTAGGGCATGATCCCTGAGTACCACGGTCAGGGATTCATACCGAATCTGGCTAGGTTAATGACTAGATTGATCAAATAGTTCATAAAGAATTTTCCAGTTACCTGTTGCCCCTTTGGTCCCGACCTTATATATATATATATATATATATATATATATATATATATATATATATATATATATATATATATATATATATATATATATATACATGGGATTTGTTGCTATCCGTCGAGATGAGCGCACTTCCAGCCCGCCGTCGAGTGTGGTACCTTAGGACACATGTATCTTACTACAGTGTGTCTGCTATATCCTGCTATCTTTTCCTTTTCTTGCTGGGATCACTCAGGTAGTAACAAACAGGTAACCGGACTTGGAATTCTCATTGCATCTTGCTAGTAACTAGGCCTGTGATAACCCTAGTTAGTTAAAGTAGCAAGCCCTACTTGTTGCTTTGCCGTGATTGTTGGATGGGGTTCAATCTGTCTAGTCTTGTCTTGATCCTGTACAAGATTGTTACATGTCTTGATTTCTTATATTTACCTTGCCGATAAATGGTGGGAGAAGTCAAGTTTCGTTCAGACGAAGGGTTACAACCCCGGTCCTTGTTTGGTTTACGGGTTGTAACTTGGTTATCTGAATAGTCCCATGGTTATCTCGTCGTATATCACCTGTTATGTTTTTTTTTCTTTTCTTAATTCCTGTCTTTATTACCTTATTATTATTGTGCTAATTGCTGGTTTTAGTTCCTAAGTAAAGCCTCCTTTGTGGCACTTGCTCTTTCTGGGGTCTGACCCAGCTGGTTTTGTATGGCCAGATACCGGAGCAGCAGCAAAGGATCTACCTGCTTTCCAGCCCGATGGTGACCGCCAGGCGTAACCAGGGCAACGAGTGGATTTTTTTTGTTCTCTCACTGTAATTATACATTATTCTTTTGAGGCGTTTAGCCGCCGAGCACTTGTTAGCTCGATGCACTTTACTTTCTGTCTGCCTACGGGCTGTAATCATGATTGGCAACTCGAGGTTGATCATGTATGACTTAACTCTTGCTAGCCCTCACATTTTGTAACGACTAGCTTCATGATCAGCTTAATATGTAATATTTGGGACGCCTTACTATTGTATATTTGGTGATCTTACATCTTGTAACTCTATTTACTTGCTTGTGATTGAGACACTAGGCTTGTTATTGACAATAAGAGACTGTTGGCTTGTAGATAAACCCTCATATATCTAGACAGCCGTGACCGTATAGTGGAGTGAATTCCATTTCATTATACGTAGCAGGCTATGTCTGCCCCCGCTCTCCAGTATTCTGGTTCTGGGACGTGACAGGTATACTCCTCTCCTCGATGTCAGGTTTCATGTTTTATTTTGATTGTTTGATCGTTAGTTTGTGAGTGCAAAAAGGGGGTAAATGAATTTTTTTATCTATACGAAATCGATCCGACCGAACGTTGTCCCATCGATCTGGTCGATCTTGTCGCGAACCACCTCGCCGTTGGAAACTAATGGAACTCGAATTCGTTGGCCGAGCACAATGAATTTGACATATGTCCCTCAATTTCTCAATATCAGACACTTTTCAAAACTTCTAATTACTTGTGGTATGCTTGTGGAATTGTGACAAAACTTGCATTATTGGACTTGTTGCATGTTTTTACCCCTACGATGCAATTTTTGTCCAGTTCTGAGACCGTCGATCGAATCGCTATTTTGCAGGACTTGTGATTCGTTGGAGACTGGTGCATTTGCAATACGCTCATTGAATTTTACTTCTAAGAGCCCTGACGCGTTCGTATCATTATTTTGAGATAGTGTGATATATGATTTGACTCATTTGGATACTTGCTAAAGCGGTTCCTTCATTCGATACAATGTGGGCCTACTTATGGATCCCACTTCAACCCTGAATGTGAATTTATATATATATATTGGCCTAATTGGACTTATGGTCAAGTTTTCTTCACTTGTGATGTTATTGTGGACTCGTGGATACCTTTGTTTCATTATTCGAACTTAGTTGATCTTGTCTCGGTTATCATGTCATTTTGCATCTGACATGATTGTACCGACATGTCGAATCTTCTCAAATGTGGATCAAGAAAGTATACATTGACACTAGTAATTCCGTTGTTATTAAATTTCATTAAATTTTATATTATTGTTTTATTAACATGTTAATTGATACTAGGTCTTCGAGTCAGATTCGAGTGCAACCGACCGTTGGTATCGATCGATAGTGCTACTCTTGTAGATAATATTTATACTTATAGATCTCTTGGTTAGTGATGCCATAATGTTTTGTGTATATCATGGATACGATCAGAGCCTAGGACACATCAATAACTCACATTCATGTTTGGCACGCATGTCCAACACATCATTGGGATGATAAGAACGTGTACCAGATCTAGGCTTTTCTTTGACGGATTCATACTCTTAAGCTTACTTGTGGACTCGTGGACCATAATTGATAGGTAGAGGGTAGTTCGATTGGACACGTCGTAGATGCGACTCGTGCGATCTCATTGGATGGGGAGGACAGTTTCTAGGCACCTGAGCTCCCTTGTATGCTTCTTTCATAGTTGCTCACATGCGATAAGTTGCGTTTGTTACCTTGGTTGTTAGTGCCTCTATGGAAGATTATTCGTTGGTCATATTCCTCCTAGTTTGACATCTCATACATGTGACTGTTGTCTCGACTTGCATTTCACTTAGTCAGTTACCGTTAGCTATATACCCCTGGACCTAAAGAAGCTTGTTATATTACTGTTTTTTTCACTTTTGGCATGTTTTCAGTATATTGCTACATAGCTCTGAGGACTTAGTTTTCTTCCAAGCGTAGGCGATGAGAGTTACATCGGAGAGTACGGACCAGGAGTTTACGTAGGAGCGCTCCAGCAGAGGACGCAGAGATCCTTCAAGAGGACTACTCTATATCACAGGTAGGATTTTCGCCTTGGGATCCGTATATCTTTACCTAGCTAGCAAATAGGTCTGGTTGTCTTCCTACACTTTGGTTCCTATTTAGGGTTTGTTCTCATAAGACTCTAGTAAACTTGTATTATGACATACTTTTACTCTCTTTATTCCAACACATACTTTTAGTCTTATTATTTCTTTGTGTGCTTACATTCTTGTATCTTTGGATGAGATTAGTATACATGCTTGTGACTTAGTATTTGTAGGCTGGAGTTCACGTCATATAGCGGAGTACGCTTCCGTATGATCAATATAGTTGGATCCTTCCACAAGTTATATTAGCTGGCCAGTGCTACATATTTTGGAACGGGTGTGACAGCGTAGCTCCGCAAGGAAGCATGTAGACTCATGTTGGGATATAAGCTCTATAAAGAAAGAACTCACACATGTGTATGGAAAGAGATCTAGCCCGTCTTTTGAGGGTAAACTTATAGACACACAATATACATACACAAAAATCAGGTCAGCACAGGACCTTTATTGTGTGACCAAAGGCATAGTTGATGTAATTGTGAAAATGAGAAAAAGGTATAACTAAGGTACTAAACTCAAGGTTTAGTTCATTGTGTATTGGACTATAGTTCGATCCATACGGGAAGATTCAAATCGTTAGCAACATCTATCATAATACACGATATACAGTCACTATGGGGAACGCTCATTCATATATTGAAATATGTGAAAAAAAATTGGAATTTATTGAATTTGGTCATTAGTGATCCGGTCTCACCACTCCATGTTGAGTCAAACTCCATATGTGTGTATTTTAATATGAGCTATCATTTATTGCCTTACGACCATAAATTGTGTTAGGTCAAGTGGATAGTGTGGTAGAGGTATTTTTAGTGGTCAATGTTCAAATCCCCAATAAGCTCCTTTTTTTTGTCACTAATTTTTTAGAGTAATCCCTTTGGAGCTAGGCCTCGGCTCAGACTCGGACGTGGGCAAAAGGTGCAAAGTGACGCTTTATTAGCATTATGCATGTACACATTGGATGCAGAGATGACACGTTTTTGCACGGTAGCGTTGCGGTAGGTACGCGAAAGCAGTAGCTTCGGAAGCCTGCTTGCTGGTCCGACCCTAATATTTTTCAGCTTGAGCTACTTAACAGTGTCCTCTAATATGGAGGACCCATGTATTTGTGTCCTATATTAACCAAGGTTAGGTATTAAAAGTCTATTTAGCCCATTTAATTTTATATTTAAATCCCACTAGCATATGTGTACGTACCTTGTACGTATTTTAACATTTTTTAATTAATTTAGGAAGACTCTTTAGGAAGACCAAAGGATAGTCTTCCTAATTACTAAGTTGTTCTTATTAAAATTAATGAACTATTTTTAATTAGTGTAAGTATGTAAGGATATTTTCGGAATTCAAAAGTTTCACCATCTAAGTTTTCCTATTATATAGTAGAATAGATTTGTAGTAGAGTGTGGGGTATGAGCGGATAACAAAACAAAACAAAAAAAAGTAGAAAATGCAGCATCGAGCGACCCATGAATTGGATTCGGATTTGATCAATTTACGGCGGTCAGACCAGTGATGTTTGCATGACATCGATTCAACGCCACTCGGCGAATATCTGAAACCAATTTCCTGAAAATGCAGCATCGAGCGAACCATCAGCCATACAAAATAGTACACTCGTGATCTGACTAGCAACGACCTACGACAACGGCCTGATCGAGACCGCAACGGAAAAACCAGCGCATCCTCGGTCCCCCACTTTTGTACCGTTTCTGTGATGTCGACTTTAGATACTTTTTTGGTACACTGACATTGCAAATCTCACCATAAGGCTCTATGTTCAGTCAACATACATGCGAAGAAGTGAATTTTCTGATGGATACAAAAAATAGATGTTACAACTTAATAGTTAGCTCTGTAGTCGTGACACATTTATGTAGCCAGAGGATCATTAGCCCCACTCTTCAATAGCCATGACAAATATTAACCCCCACAATTTCTCTTTCTCATCAGTATAGTGCAGGCTGATTATATCACACAGAAGATCTCATGCAAAGAATGACGGAGTCTAATGAACAAGAAATAGAAAACAAAGAGGAAAAAAAAAAGACACTTATGATGGATATGGAATCATGCGCTGCCAAGAATTACTGGCAAACTATTTGATTTTATATCGACGTGTTTCCTTTCATTCATCTAAGTGTTCTTGTGAGGCATCTCCTCTGCCTCACCCGGGTCGACTTCTCTAAGAGTAGCAGCAAACCAGCATTGCAGTTTGAGATCCCAAATGCGTACCTATAAGGCCGTAGCAATAAATAACCACCATGAATCTCCAAAAACACAAAAAAGATGAACAAAACTAAAAACTGAAAATAGTTACTTGACTCGGGACGACTTCTTCCTCCAGAAAGCTAATGAAGTGACCCACTGCAGCAAGATTCAAATGGAAGAAATAGTTTAGAGAGAGCATAGACAATACATAAAAGGTTTAGTGCTGAAACATGTATATAGCTCAATCACTTCAGAAAGGAAAATGTAGATTTTACTTTGGTACTATCATGAGCATCATGGTCCTGAGAACCCAAGGGTTGGGAGTTTCTAGCAGTGTCAATCTAATGCTTGGAAGTAGCAAAAAGTTCAAATGCTCAGGAAATTGAAAAGACACCTAACGCAGTTTGCACTGATATTACCATGCATTTCCACAGTTTTATTAGACTAAAAAAATTGAATCAAGATGGCATTAACCCATAAACAGATTCTATTTTCATTCAGTTCAGCAAGTGAAGGGGCCTTGAAAATCCAACAGTGGCATATTTTTTATTGGCCTACGAAAGTTCAGAATATCAGAGAATTTAAAACCACCTAAAGGACTCATTCAATATATGGATGATATAGAAGTTTATTAAATGCTCATTAGAAGGAAATATTAATAGAGATAATAATCAGTAAGGTTGTAGTCGGATGCAAATTGATAATTGGAAAGCACTAGTGCAAACTTATAGTCCTCCATTCCAAATAATACAACAACAATATATTACTTAGAAAGCAATAGACCTTCTCATAGTGGAATCATCTGCAGTGACATAATCAATTAGGGATTTCAAAGTTACTACTAATGCAAAAAACTAGTAGTTGGAAACCAACATATACATGCTTGCATTCCATTCCAACTAAACACAAAGCAGTATACTATAATTTCTAAAAAAATGTTTGGGTGTTCAAGAAAATTTCTCGGAGATTATGCTCTCAAGAAACTATTCATAATTTAGTAATTCTCATAATATCATCTATTTGCTCTGGACACCAAAGTTCAGAACATAGTTTGCACTATTGAGACCAATACGAGTATTGGCTGTAGCATACTGGTTTTTGTCTGTCCCAGTCAGAAGACCCCTATAGATACTAGCAGATATAGAACTCGGGGCTTTCTATCCTGATCTATCCAGTAAAGAAAAGGGGAAAAAAAGCCTTTATCCCAAATATTTGGGGTCGGCTGGTATGGATTTAAAACAAAAAGGAAAAAGTATGACAAAAAACAGTGTCGACATAATGATTCAGTTGTGACGAGAATCGCCATGCTACATTGTGTCGACATTCCTTATGGACACATGACCATTATCATTTGTATATGTTGCATGGACATAGCAAATTATGTCTGTATCGTGTTGTACCCATGTCTATGTCCATATTCATGCAACATATGTAAGTACTTCTGTACATATTAGAAAATGCCAATATCCCGTACCCGTATCGTGTCCGTATCCATATCTGTGCTCGTGCCACATAGCCATTTGCCAAAGTTGTATCTATGAATTCACATAATCCGTCCATCTTAATTTATTACATGTAAAACTATTTATTGTGAGTGGTGTACTTTGCTATAAAAACAAGTAACAAAAATAGTATCTATTGCAGGTGGACAATTCATCAATGTTGAATATTATTCAAATTTTTATTCAAAGATGATGAGAAATAAAAATAATACAAAAAATACGCCTAAATGTATCAAATATTTTTTGATTTTTAAATCATTTATAATTATGTTTTGGCTTTCTAGAGCTAATGATTGACCGGAAATAACCATATTTGCCAGAAGGGTCCAGTTTCAGTAGTGCAAACCTTGGTTCAGAGTATTCAGACCAGTGAACTAAAAGCTACCAAAAAACTAATCTAATTCACAGTTATGGCATCATGTATTTGGAGAGCTCTGCTATGTGGCTAAACATTAGAAGATAATAACCTAATGCAGACTGACGCATCATGCATTTAAAAAGTTCTGTTACTTGGTCATTCATTAGAGAAGCAAAGATGATAGGGACACTAATCAACAAGGTTTTGCAATTACAACTACTGGAAAATTGATAGTTGGAAAGCAATAAATTTTTCCTGTAGGCCTCCATTACAACTGATGCAACAATGTCTAAAGTAGACATGTTTGAAATCCACATTGTTACTAATGAAAAACATAGATCACACCTATGTTACCTGGACTCGGGTACGGGTGTCGGGTACGGGTACATATCCAAGAGTCGGGCCCTTCAAACTCATAATTAAAGGACACAGACTCGACTAAAAAGGATCCAAATTTTGGGTACGGGTACGGGGATATGACTAAGGTTTCGTAAAAAGACAACCAGTAATTATAAATTACTAGTAAACTTTACTCAACTAGTTGAATAAGTCCCTAAGGGACCGTCCCTTCAGCTCCCCTACTACTTAACTACCAGTCTATCATATTAAAATAAACTATCTACACCATTGCCACATTAAAATAAACTATATACATCACTACCACATTAAAATAAACTATCTACTTCACTACCAGTCTTTTGATTGTCACCATGAAGGATCCGATTGTCACCATGGAGGATCGGATACGGATTCCATACCCATACCCATGTCCTAAAGGGTCGACACGGGTA
Source organism: Iris pallida (assembly GCA_029216955.1). Lineage (NCBI taxonomy): Eukaryota > Viridiplantae > Streptophyta > Magnoliopsida > Asparagales > Iridaceae > Iris > Iris pallida. The sequence continues at coordinate 1,200,383 of JANAVB010004798.1, forward strand.
CTTCTCCTTAAAGTGGAGAGTCCGGGTAACATAGGATCACACATCCAAGGAAACTTACAGAAATCAGCTTAAATCCAAGCACAACTAGAATGAGTGAATGGTCTGTTGCTTTTTCAGGCATATCAAATTTATAATGAGAACCTTGTATACAAGTTGAAGTCATCAATGGATACTTCATACTTGGCTCAGAAAATACAATAGATGCGCACACTGGACACCATAATAAAGTAGTATCTTTATTTATTTCTTATCAGACAGACACAGACACTCACATGCACGACATACACATCCATTCACACAGATACACAAAGAAACGTGTGCATACTGCATACAAAAGTATAGATTGATATTTGGTTTTAGTAATTATTATGCTTCGTGATGACATATGACATTACCTAAAGGGCAATCTGTATGTGCCAAATCACAATTAACAAACTAAGATTTGTGGAAGCCAAATTATAGAGAATTAATTACAAATAATCTAACAAGAGATGATCATAGCAGATATTCAGAATCAATAAATTTGAATTCAAGATTTATCTCAAGTTTACCCAAGAATTCTTGAATTCAATAAGAATTTGTTTCCGACTTCAATAGCAAATTCAGACCTTACCAACAGAATGTAAAAATCCCTTGCACACGAAAGTTGTAGGTCTTGAAGTTTCAAATTGAGGTCCATGCCCAAAACAGACCAATGTAGCGGAAGATAATACCGGTTTCCTAAAGTTGTGCAGTATAGGTTCGAAGATGAATAGATTTTGTAGATAACACAAAATTAGGGATTTAGGTACTTGGGTTATTTGTATTTTGGTTTAGATAATACAAAGAGGAAGAAATATGGGATTTTGATTGATTGTTATAGCAGATTTTATATGAATGAGAGATTAAATCCAAGATAAGCAATTGCACCACAACTCAAATAAAATTATCTTCAACTGTTCATTAAGAACCAATCTCTCTCTTACATTGTTTATACAGGGCTCACAAGTCTCGGCCACCAAGAAAGCAAGCATAATCAAAATTACCAAATATAATTAATCTTAATCCTAATAAATAAACCAAATCCTAGAAAACCATGTCCACAAATAAACAAACCAAATGCACACGAATAAGTACACCAAAAATCCAAAATCTCAAATCGAGCCCATGTGATGATCTGGTCATCCATCAAGTCGCAGTTGAAAGAACAAAGGAAAAGATAAGAGAGAAATTATAGATGATTGATGGAGAATGAAGTTCCGGATTCTTTTTTTAATTCGCAGTATGTAAGAAAACAGACAGCCACCTCTTTCAACCAGCAAGGTGAGCCAAGTAGGGAGGGGGTGCCGGGGGTAGTCAAATGTGATCTCAAAATCACGTCATATTGTCATAGTTATCCAAATCACTTGCCATTCAAGCAACATCACAATGATGTAAAATCACATGTAATCGTGTTGTGTGATTCTAATGTCACGGTCAATGCATTGTTCTTGTACTTATTCCCATGTAAATCCCAATTCTATGATTCCAATATGCTATAAATTTCAAGTAAACAATGTAAATAGATCAAAGTAAACACATTTTACTGTAACAAAAAGACGTGATAAAAGAAAGCCAAAGCAAATCTGACAGTGGTGCGACAGAGTTTTTGTTTGTAGGTTGTGTAGGAGGTAGACCTAGTGCGAGAGGTGGTGCTAGTGGTAGTGGCTATAGAGGTTGGTTGATTTTGATCAGCAGCAGATATGGATGTAAAGGGGGGACAGATACAGTTGTAGAGACAGACGAGGAAGAAGGGTTCTAGCAGTTTTGGTGGTAAAGGGATGAAAGGAGAGGGCAGTTAGTGTAATGCCCCGCACCAAACGGATGCATTACGCTGAGTCGATTGAGGCGATAAGGTATGAGTTCGATTCGAGGAGGTACAATTTCAATTTGAAGAAGTATTGATTGAGTTGGTTTCAACGTGCAGATATCGAGCGGAGTCCCTTGTAACGAGCCAAAGCGTAGACGATAGACCGAATCAGTGGATGAGTGCGATGGAGCACAAAGTGCTCGCACGGTTAGCTCGGACGAGATGATCGTACAACGATGATAAGGTCTCGGGCCGCATCGGGTCGGCGGAACGATGGACGTATCGGCTTAAAGTGGGCGGGTTCAGACCCTTCTCCCCTACTCCTTCATGCCTAATAAAATGTACCATGATATGTGAGTGTTGCTATCGAGTGAGCGAGCGTGGCACGAATGAGTAAAGGTCTTAGTATGTGTGTCGAACATTAAGATAGAACATTGAACATTGAACAATTGAGGCGACGTGCATCAAGTGCACGGGTCGCGGTAGGACATTGATGGTAGAACACTGAAAGGCAAATATCGAGACGTGTATCAAATGTATGACTCAAAGAACATTGAACACTAGGTCTAGAACATTGAAAATATGGCGTTGAGCGTGCATCCGTGCACGAAAACTATGCGTTGGTTTAATAACAAGCGAATTGGACAAGTTATGGTGCAACGCCACGGAACTGTCAGAACATTGAAGGGTATGTTTCGCTCTCGAAGCATGCAGTTGTGGCACAATTGTCGCAGAACTGCTATTACGCGAATAACTTGAAAATAGTCGGTTTAGTAGATGTGCGCGTTGGGACATTGTGTTGGGGCATAGTGTCGTTGGAACTTGAGGCGTATTGAGTTGAGATGAACGATGTATTGAGAACTTGAGATTGTTGGAAATGATACGACTTATGAACCTTTGCGCGAATTGCATGGTCAATGGACTTGGATAACATGTGCACGGATTTTGGTATCCCTCGAACGAGTTATGACCTGGGCATCGGGACCGTTTGGCCTAGGAGAGAATTGAGATTGGTATTCGTTGTGCACTTCATCAGGACGGTTTGCTACCGGCCAATGATGTGATAAGCCACAATACTAGTAAGTTTGGGATCCTTCGGATACAGGACTAGTAACCCGTACTTGAAGAAATCGCCGGCTTACACGTTGAGATACTAATCCATTATGGCGCAGACACAATGACCTTTCATATAGATAGGGCCGGTGAACTTGAGATTATAATTGGGTGCAGGCGCAGGTCCTGCCACCCTTATGATTATGTTTGAGTTGGTTATGTTTGAGTTGGTTGGTTGGTTGTATGAATGGCTATTGACGTGCCGGCTTGGCGAATCGAGACAAATATGTGCACTATCACTATGTTTATGAATATTATGTGGCTAACAGTGTCTGTTGTAGTTGAACAAAGTGATTAGAAATTTCGTGATAAATACGATGCAAAGCGATTTGAGTATTTGAGGATTGTTGCGACGAGTATAGAGCGTGTCAGATATTGACCGGGGGTAGATAGACTCGCACTCGAGGCAAATAAATATTGCTTGGTTAGTGCTATTGTTAACGGTAGTGCGTGAGTGATTCGGATGGTAGCGGCGCATCAGTTGCGCGGGTAGGATGAAATATTTGGATTGGAGGGATTATGTCAGATTGGGTAAAGTCCCACATGAATTGTCGAGAATTGATTTGGCTCCGAGATAGGATATAGCATGGTTCGTAGTAACTGTCTCTCGTTGATGATCTTCAATTATCGAACGTAACTTCGGGACAGCTGACCTTAGAAGACTTGACCGCCAAATCAAGTGAATGTTGAAGTCCCATAGATGACCCAATAATGCCGCATAAGAAATTGCGTTGAGGATAAATATGATGTGGTGCATGTTGAGGATAAGTCTAGGCAACCGAATGTGTGTTTCAAGATTTGATGAAACAGCCTTGGGCTGGATTGATAGGGAAAGACTTTGACGATTGATCGAATAAGCATTCGAGTGGTTTGCTAGTCGATGATCGGATAGATGTTGATGAACGTACTTAGCATATCGATGCGGATAGGCGATTACAAGAATCATGTTGTGTACGAACACAAGAATAAGGGAACGACCCTATAATTTGTGTCATAGATCTGGTTCGGTAACGATTAGGCTATGTGTGTTGAGCGCGGGATTGAGATTAGCGAGACGAACAAGTCGAGATTGGATTGAGAAATTTGATTGGTGATTTCGTACTCGGTAGAAGGCGTAACATAAGGCATATCGTAAGAGACCTTGTGTAGAAGAGATTATTGCCTTTGAGCATCGTCGACCCAAGTTGACCTCTTATATCGGAAGAGATTAAACACGGTGTCTGGATAAATTGCCTAGCGGGGGTAGCCCCAGACGCGATGCGTGGATAGTTCGGAGAACGCAAGTCATATCGGATTAGTTGCGTGTGAAGCATAATGCAAATTGTAGGCGAAGAAAATTTGAACATGTTGGACTTAGTCCATGTCATTGAGGCAAGACTTCAGAAACAGTTGGATAAAATATTTGAGTTGTGCGAGAGATAAAAAACAGTTGAACGAGTAGGCATTGCGGAGGATTGTTGCGATCGGATCCGCAACGACTCGATGCAACGCGTGTGTCAGATAGTTGGTGAGGAACTTAGTGAATCAGAATTTCGGTTTTGAATCATATTGTATGCAAAGATGTTTGGGGGATGATCACGTGTTACGGAATAAGGCATACAAGAAGAATTTTGGGAATAGACGCTGAGATCTGACAAAGTCAAGTGCTGAGTGGCTTGTGTTTGACGATTTAAATTGAGCCTGTTAGCTTTGCTCGAATTCTCTACCATTGTGCTTTGCTGAAAAACATATATTAGTGGGATGTCTAAAATATGTGTACGATCCAAACTCGATGGTATATCAAATTCAATTGAAACTGCAGGGAGAATCAAGAATTGTTAAGGAAATCATACGGACGCTAGAGACAGAACCACGATAGTGAATCGGTGATAAGTAAATTGCATGGATCGAAAATTTGAGCGATCGAGAGAAACGCGCGAATTGAGTGTTGGCTTCGGTTCGAGGACGAACCATGTTTTGAGTGGTATATTATGTAATGTCCTGCACCGCACGGACGCATTACGCTCAGTCGATTGAGGTGATAAGGTATGATTTTGATTCAAGGAGGTACAATTTCAATTTGAAGAAGTATTGATTGAGTTGGTTTCAATGTACAAATATCGAACGGAGTCTCTTGCAACGGGTCGAAGCATAGGCGATAGACCGAATCAATGGATGAGTGCGATGGAGCACGAAGTGCGATGGAGCACGAAGTGCGATGGAGCACGAAGTGCTCGCACGATTAGCTCAGACGGGATGATCGTGCAACGATGATAAGGTGTCGGACCGCATCGGCTCGACAGAGCGATGGACGTATCGGCTTAAGGTGGGCAGGTTCATACCCTTCTCTCCTACTCCTTCATGCCTAATAAAATGTACAATGATATGCGAGTGTGTCGAACATTAAGATAGAACATTGAACAATTGAAACGACGTACATAAAGTGCACGGGTCGCGGTAGGACATTTATGGTAGAACATTGAAAGACAAATATCGAGACGTGCATCAAATGTATTGACTCAAAGGACATTGAACACTAGGCCTAGCACATTGAAAATATGGCGTTGAGCGTGCATCCGTGCATGGAAACTGTGTTGGTTTAATAATAAGCAAATTGGACAAGTTGTGGTACAACGTCACAAAACTGTCAGAACATTGAAGGGTATGCTTCGCTCTCGAAGCATGCAGTTGTGGCACAATTGTCACGGAACTGCTATTATGCGAATAACTTGAGAATAGTCGGTTTAGCAGATGTGCGCATTGGGGCATTGTGCATCAATATGGATGTATTGGGACATAGTGCCATTGGAACTTGAGATGAATGATGTATTGAGAACTTGAGATTTGTTGGAAATGATACGACTTATGAACCTTTGCACGAATTGCATGGTCAATGGACTTGGATAACCTGTGCACGGGTTTTGGTATCCCTCGAATGAGTTATGACCAGGGCACTGGGACCGTTCGGCCTAGGAGGAAATTTAGATTGGGATTCATGGTGCACTTCATTAGGACGGTTTGCTACCGGCCACTGATGTGATAAGCCACAATACTAGTAAGTTTGGGATCCTTCAGATACAGGGCTAGCAACCCGTACTTGGAGCGATCATCGGCTTACACGTTGACATATCAGTACATTATGACGCGGAACGCCATGACCTTCCATATAGATAGGGCCGGTGAACTTGAGATTAGAATTGGGTGCATGCGCAGGTCCTGCCACCCTTATGATTATGTTTGAGTTGGTTGGTTGGTTGGTTGGTTGTATGAATGGTTATCGGCGTACCGGCTTGGCGAATCGAGACAAAGATGTACACTATCACTATGTTTATGAATATTATGTGGCTAATAGTGCCTGCTGCAGGGATACAGTACTTGACACATCTGTATTTCAAATGTTATTGATTCCGAATATATGTTTTACTGCTTAATCTTGCCATGAAACTGATCATAATGCAATGATAGAAAGATCACATAATAAGATGCATGCTTCACAAAACTACTTAGTGTTGGTTTAGGCGAGTGGGTCTTGATCGGTACGCGAGAGGATAAGTATTGATCCCCCACCAGATTGCTTGCAAGTTCAGAAAATGGTCTGCTCGTGGCGGAGCTTCGCTTGGATACGTTGAGGCATGGAGTTCCTTAGCGTTGAGGCATGCAACCGCACTGGGTTCGGCATGCAACATGATGTTTCGGACGGGAGTTATTGGATGTGCTATAAAAGACATGGTGTATGGCTAGAGAGATCATGAGTGTTGTAAGCCAATTGGCATATTGAGTTGAGCTATTCAAGCTTTTGTAATCTACTTCATTATCAATAAAGAGATTCTTATTATATATTATATTTTCTTCCGCTACGAATGTTATCAATTTGAGATCAACACTACGTGAACTTGTCATTTTGTCTTGCACGAGCGCAACTCCAAGCTCGTGAGATATCACGTCCCAGTGAGGACAATTGATTCGGGTGAAATCGATACAAGGACGAGCGATTTTTCGGGACGGGGTGTGACAGTTAGATGGAGTTAAAAGAGAGAGAGGGCAGAGGTAATGTAGTTATGGAAGTGAACAGCAACCATAGTTACACTTTCTTATGAAGTATGGAACTTTGTACTTTGTATTATTTTATTTTATTTTGTGTTGTGCCATGAGCCATGATCCAACACTAGTACAAAGTTTGCATCTTGCCCACGCAAAACGAGAATGATAGCAAAACGAGAATGATGTTTCGATATTTTATGATACTTTACTTTTTGTAGGAAGGTTCGGAGTCTTTGCATTTTATTTTGTTTTATGCTTTATTGACATGCTTCAGTCTGGAGCCTTTTTACCAATTTATGTTTTAAATGCTTCATTCTAAATAGGCTTAATTGTAACGTGATACCCTCAAATATCCCATTTTTTGAACTTGATATCCTAAACTTTGATATGCATCAACTTAATATCATCAACTATTTTAATATTTCAACTTGATATCCAAAAATTTAAAATTGACAAAATTGCCCTCTCTCCACCGAACTCCCACCCCATGGGCTACCCACACCCCTCCGCCTCCGGATGCCCCGGCCCCTACTCCAGCTGCCCCCCTCCCCTCCCCTGTGGCTACCCCCCTCCAGCCACCCCCCTTCGCCTCCCTCCGACTGTACCACCCCGCCCCCTCTCTCTTGCGCGGCGGCGACGACAACGTGCGGAGAGGGGGGGCGGGGGTGGTGCAGGCAGGGGCAGAGCAGTCGGGGGGCGGACAGGGTGGGGGCAGTCGCGGGGGGTGGGGTGCAGCCGGCGGGTGTGGGGGGGGGGGGGGGTGGTAAGCCGAGGAAGGGGGGGGCGGAGTGCAACCGGCGGGGGTTAGGGGGGTATGGTGGGTGGGTGGGTAGGGGGCAGCTAAGGGGGGAGGGGGAAGGGATGGGCAGGGACAATTTTGTCCAATTTATTTTTAGAGTATCAACTTGATGCATATCAAAGTTTAAGGTATCAAGTTCAAAAAGTGGGATAGTTGAGGGTATCAGCTTGCAATTAACCCTTCTAAATAATGTGTGAATAATGTAAAGCAAGTTATATCTTATTGAATGAAATAAAGTAATGAATTTTGAATTTCATTATGTTTTTATGTAAATTTTTCTTTAATGACACGATTATTGAGTTGAGTATTGTACTTATTAGCATCAACCCAAGTAGTATTTTGAATTTCATTATGTTTTTATGTAAAGTTTTCTTTAATGACACAATTATTGAGTTAAGTATTGAACTTATTAGCATCAACCCCAGTAGTATTTTAAAGTGAACCTCAAACCGAACCCCTTGTACCGAAAATAAAGACAAGAAGCGCACCCCGTGCCTGAACCAGTACCATGACCGAGGACGTATTGTGTTCCAAGTAACTATGACCGCAAACCAGCTAACATTGACTAAAAAACTTGATATCGTGTTTATTGACATACCAGTAATTGAAAAGCATAAGCATCTATCTTCATTGCAATTTCAGGATCAGTCTACATCAGCATTTACTTCCAATCCTAGGACCCATTATTACATACATGTTTCTAAGTTCCAATGGCCACATCGGTTTACCTTGTAGCACAACTTTCAGATTACTATGAGTATAGTTTGTCTAGAATAAAGTATTCACTAATTCTCTGAGGTCCTCACTTGCAGTCTTTTATTGCATCTGAGGTCTCTCATGGAAAGAACAAGTTTAAAGCAAACCGTAGAGAATGTAATCCAGGACCAATAGGCTAACATGACAAATTAAGCAACTAAAACGAAGGTGGCAATAGTTAGAAAACAACCAACCATCAACCAATAACAAGCCTAGATGCCATAGAGACAATTGTCGGGTCTAAGCGAAGAGATTTACATAAAAAGATTTGTCGTCAAAGAACTTGAAGACAAGGTGTACAAACTAGTCAAATCTCTCCATGGTCTGAAGCGGGCTCAGAAGTTTGATAAATTCATTAGACCAAACGGCTACAGGGTCAGCGAGACTCATAAGTGTGTCTGCACTAAGTTCATTGATGAGAGAGGTGTGATCGTCTATCTCTACGTGAACGATCAATGTTATAAATTTCGCTAGGCGAAATCGTGCGCCGGAGGGCCGCCTAGCGCCTAGGCCGCCGAACTGAATTTATTTTTTTTAACATAAAAGATAGATAAATAACTTATGTTTACAAAAAAAACACAAAGCTTCATATGCTCTTCTGGCTAGCATGAATGGGTTTAAGATGGGTTCTCTAATGAGAAAGCCTGGGTTCGATCCCTAGGGCTTTCATTTTTTTACATAAAGGAAAAGAGAGGAGAGAGAGGGTACACTGCTCAACTCTCCTCTCCTCTCCTCTCTTCAACTCCTCTCCTCTCTTCAACTCCTCTCCTCCTCTCAACGTAGCCTCCGCCACCAGCACCAATACCACCACCACCACCATCTCTCTTCTCCTCTTCGTCGTCGTCATCGTCGCCACCGCCGCCATAGTCGCCATCGCCACCACCGCCACCGGCAGCACCACTACCACCACCCCCAGCCGCTGCCATCGGCCGGCAGGTAAGGGGTTTTTTTTTTAATTTTTGAGCCGTCTAGCGCCTAGGATGGCCGCCTAGGGGGTTTCCGGTGCGGCCAGAGGCCGTCTAGCGCCTAGGCGTCCGAGTTGACCGAAATTTAGAACACTGTGGACGATATACTAATCCTTGGCGCGGATTTAGATAGTGTCTCAGAGACCAAAAAGTTCCTCTAAGCCAAGTTCAGCATGAAAGACTTGGAAGATGTTGACGTTATCCTTGGAATAAAAATCATACGGACAAGATTTGGACTTTCTCTATCACAAGCCAACTACATTGAGAAGATGCGCACAGGCAATGGATATCATAATCTTCATGAAATCGATACTCTATATATGTGTGACAAGAAGGTGAATCCAAACTCATGAAAGATTGCCATGCAGATGAACTATTCAAGTGTCATTGGAAGTATAATGTATGCATTGAGTTGCACTAGACTTGACACAGGTTTCGTTGTGAGGATGTTGAGTCAGTTCAATTGCAATTCTGGTGTAAAACACTAGAAAGACTTTAGTGATAAAAGTTCACTGGAGGGTTTATCTTCTCATGGACGAAGCTGCTATATCATAGAAGTCCAAGAAACAGATATTATTGTCACACTCATTAATGGAGTCTGAGTTCCATGCACAAGTTGCAACAGCAAATGAAGCAGAATGGCTTCGAGAACTCATGTATGATCTCCCTCCGATTGGAGCACAGATTCCGACAATTATGATATACTACGACAACCAGGTGACTGCAGGAGTAGCATCAAATGCTCTATTCTATTCGAATATGAGGACTATGAGGTTACGTCAAAATGTAACGAGTGCATCTCATATGGCATCATTGCAGTAGTTAATGTTCAGAACCTGAAAAATATGATGGATCTATTTACCAAGGGTCTCAATCACCAGCTTGTCGAGGACACGACAAGAAAAATAGACTTGAAAAAAATTTGATGCAATGTTTGTGTAATTCTACCATAAAATGCTTTGTTATTAGTTCAAAGAGAAACCTACTAGGCATCTCATTTTTGGTTCAAGGATCATAGACAGTGACATCAAGTACCGAGGTTCGTCCTTGTGGACTATGGTGGGAAGATATTCCTAACATGTGGTTTACCTTTTGCTCAAAGTAAAGAACAAGTATTATATAGAGTTTGGTTTTAAGCCTTGTTCTTGAGCATTTGGAATGCTCAGTGTACTTGACAAGAAGCACAGTAGTTCAGCACTACAAGAGGCCATGACCTCCTACTACAAGTTGGTGTCACCATATGAGGTAGTAAGAACTCATTCAGGCTTAGCCTCGGGTTTAACCCATATCATAGCGACATAGTACCATAAAGAGGCATGTCGTCTCATGCTGAGAAAGAGAGATGTAGAACATCAATAGAAAAAGTCAGGACCTCATGCTACAGTAGAGTGACACCATATGAGGCAGTGAGACCTCAGTTTCGGCCCATGTTATAGCGGCGTAGCACCGGAAAGAGGTAGGTAGCCTCGTGATAAGATGTACAAGAGCACTACAAGAGGCCAAAACTCCATGCTACAGGGGGATGACACCACATGAGGTAGTGAGACCTCGGATTTGGCCTATGTCATAGCGATGTAACACCACAAAAAGGCAAGTAACCTCATGCTGGAAAAGATTAATCTCTCAAGGAGAATAACTTGCATATGTGTATAAGCAAAGATGTAGGTCGTCTCTTAGGGAAAAACTTGTAAACATCCTAAATGCATACGCAGAATCCGAAGTCGGTACATGGTCTTTAACGTACGGCCAAAGGCACAATTGACGTATATGTGCGACTAGGGAGAATTGTATCTACAATATTGAATTCAAGGCTTACTACATGTTTTATCATAATATACATATTTTGCACTATCGGCTAGTATAGATCTGATATCGATACGGTTTGGCATGTCCAGATCTAATACCGACCAATATCGATATTGGTCGATACCAACATCGAAGGTCTCTTTTCAGTCAATTCGGCAAAGAAAATTGAATGAAATAGAATAATCATCAAGGACGTAAAAGCATAGTAAAGTTGTAGAAGTATAAAAAAGAAGAAAATTTATCTATTGCAGGTACCAATCGGCAAAGGTGACTACTATTTCATTTAATTCCAAAATTACTAAGAAACAACACAGGTCATGCCTAAATATATAAAATATTAAAAAAATTATTTGTTTTCCGATGCCAAAAATACTATGATCCGAAACCGTCGATAGTGTCGATCCCGATACTCATAGGAAGGGTCTGATATCGATTTCGATATTACGAACCTTGGTACTATAGTTATACCCTATGCAAGAAGATTCAAGTTATAAGTGACATTTATCTTAATGCACAATACACAGTCACGATAGGGAACACTCAATCACATATTGAAATATGTGAAGAATTGTTCGGGTTAGTCCAGTAATAATCGGGTCCCACAATTCTATTTTGGAACAAACCCATGTTTGTATATATTTCAGTACTTAGAGTATTAATTTATTGATGTGTGCACATATGGTGTATTAACTCAAAGTTGCTTATCTGCATGAAATCGTATGAAGCAGAAATGAATTAAGAAATATGAAACAAGACCTACTCCCTCCCATCATGGTATATGTGGTGTCAGGGTTTTACTAGTTGGCTATATTCAAATCCACAATCAACAATTGTTTTTATCATCTTTTTTTTTGGAGAAATCCCTTCAGAGCACGGCTCGAACTCGGACGTGGACGGAGAGCACAAAGTGACGTTTTGATGACGCATTTTATAATTCGCACAACGATGCTTGTTCAAGTTCTTTCCATCAGTGTTTACTCCGTGAAGGGAGGTAATAAATCGAGCGTTCCAAAAGTTCGATTGTTATGGGAACCAACAGATGTTGAAGACGGTCCAATCTCACTTTGAGCAATGTGATTTTGATCATTTTTCTGTTAATTTTTAAGTGAACCGATACCAGTTTCTTACATCACATCTTTTCTATTAGCAGTTTACATTGTTGTTAATTGCTTAATTTTTGTAGCAGATTATTCCGCATGTGTCTTATGTAGCAGTTTATTCTGTTAATATTCTGCTTAACAGTTTGTTGCATCCATACTTACTTTAGCGAGTTATATTTGTTGTCAATCAGTGGATAGTCTTCTCAGACTTGTAAGAGAATATCAACAACATGGTTTTGGCATCCGAGACAGAAAAATCGGCCCATAATTATATCAGTAAGTTCCGCCAGTATATCGGCCGATATTGGATCAATATACCAGCCGGTTTGACCGGTATAAAGGTTAAGTTTGTCTTAAATTTTGTGGGTCAAACCCGAAATATACATTTTTCCTTATTTATGGGTTTAAAACATTTCGCTTTGGTGAATAATAAGCAAGGTTATGAAAAGCGCTAGGTGTTAGTCGAATGGGTACCCGTTGCCTAACACCTAGCCCGTCTAAGCGGCCGCCTAGACCTAGGCAGTTCAAAAAAATAAATAATACGAAAAACCTGCTGAAAATTGCAGAAAAAGTCCATAAAATCAAAAAAATCATGCATAGTCGGACGTCAAGGGGGACTACGCAGAGCGTCGCCTAGGCCGCCATTCACAACAGTGATCATAAGATAACAAATAATATCTTTATTAGCTTACTAGCTTATGTTTTGGAAAAAAATTGAGATGCTTCCATATATTATCTTTGGTAAATTTTACAGAAAAGAACTTTGCTTAAGTATTAGTTTAAAAGATTATTAAGTTGTTTATTATTGAAATTATTTAAGAATACTTGTTAGATTTATATTAATGCTTTAATTATTTATGCATGTCATATATGAAGTGAATTATAGTTTTATAGACACTGGGTCCATATCGTCCAATATATCTGGTATATCACCCGGTTTCTGGTATGACAAACGCCCAACCAGTATGGGACCAATATCCAATACCATGTACCTTGCTTGTGGCACAAGGACGCCCATTTATTAAATTATTAGTAATACCTATAACTCTAAGTTATGCGTCCAAGACAAGTTACAAATTCGGAAAAAAAAAACATGGATCAAATTACATCTAAGTCAAGAAAGACAAGATGCCAGAACATCTAAAACGCAAAGGTATACAATAATATATATTTGGAACCAGGTAAATTGTTTCTGGAATCGCTCCCATTGCGATTCGAACTCTTGACCACTCGGGCCGCATGCATCTCTCTTAACCACTAGGCTAGAGGTCATTTGCTATATATATATATATATATATATATATATATATATATAGCAAATATATATATATATATATATATATATATATATATATATATTTGCTATATATATATGGAGCAAATATATATATATTTGCTATATATATATATAGCAAATATATATATTTGCTATATATATATATATAGCAAATATATATATATATATATATTTGCTATATATATATATGGAGCGAACGGACGATCGGGCGAATCTGGAGCGAACAGCTAGGGTTCCTCCCCCTCGGCCGCCGGACCCCCTCGCCGACGGGGGGAGGAAGAAGGGGGGGCCGGGCAGCCCCCCCAGGTCGCCGGCGGTGGCTACAAAGGCGGGGGAGGGGGGATCGAACGCTGGTGGGGGGGGGTCGGGCGGACCCCCCGGTTCTGGAGTAGGCGGCTGCGCCCCCCCCCCCCCCCCCAGGCGGTGGGGGGGGGAGCGACAGGGGGGGAGGGTCGGGCGGACCCCCCGGGCTTGCTGTTGGCGGCAGCGTCCCCTCCGGCGGTGTGGGTGGGGGGGGGGGGGTTTGACGGCGGGGAGGTCGGGAGGACCCCCCCCCCCCGGTAGCTGCGGTGCTCCCCTCAGACGGGGGGGTTTGGGGTCGGATCTGATGGCTATGATAGGGGATCAGATTCGGGGTGTATCCAACACCCCGAATTTTAAATTCGGAGCCGGATCTGGATCTCAGGGGGGCAGATGGAGGGAGGAGGATGGACGACGGTTACGCGTCGTCGAGTGGCGAAGACCAGGGAAAAGGCTGGAGGAGGACAGGGCCTTGCTAGGGATCGCCACCTTGCTGACAGACGACAAGGCGGGTCAGGGGCGCGGCCATCGGCCCGTAGCCCTGCGGCGTCTGCTGGAAGATCGGTGGACTGGCGGCCCAAGGCGACTGCGGCGGATAAGGGGAAGAGCAAGGTGGTGGATCTCGACGGTCAGGGGTTTGGGTCTCCCCCCGCCCCCCGGGGTTGCCCCCAGGCCACATGGGGCGACTGCACGGACGGCTGAAAGGTCCTGGACAGACATTTGCAAACCTGTGGGGCCGAAAAATTCCACATCGATGGAGTTCGTGCCGCCGATTAAGGCGGAAAGGGATTTTCGGGCCTCGTTCCCTGCGGAGGAGATAGAGAAGGTGACGGCATACTGGGAGAATACTCTGGTTCTGTACGTCCTAGGCAACAAGCCTTTCTACGGACAGATCCGGGATTATGCAGCACGTGTCTGGCAGCCTAAGGGTAGTATGGAGTTCTTTGCCCGCGAAAACGGCTTCTACTATGTGAAGTTTGGGCTTGCGGAGGATGTGGCAAGGATACTGCAAGGCGGCCCCTGGACGTTCGACGACAGACTCATAATTCTGAAGGAATGGATTCCAGAACTTAGATGTGAGAGGGAAGTCCTGAATGCCATCCATGTATGGATTCGCTTCCCTGAGTTCCCTGTCCGGTTCTGGAGTATCCCATTACTGATGCGTCTGGCGAGCTTGGTGGGCACCCCGATCAAGACGGATGAAGCTACTGCCTTTCGGTCGAGGTTGATGTATGCCAGAATTTTATGGAGATTCGGGTTGGGGGGGAATTACCGAAGACGGTGGAATATGAGATTCCTTCTGGAGAGGTGCTAACCCAGAAGGTGGAATACGAATGGCTTCCACCTACCTGTTCTCGTTGTACCTGTTTTGGACATCTGGCCAGTGCTTGTTCGGCTGTAGGCCTTCAGGTGGAGCCAGTTATTCCCCTTAGTGAGGCTCCAGACTCACCCTGTGACATGGATTCCAGAGATGACAGTGGAGAGGAGGTCCTGGTGGGAGGGATTATCCATCCAGTGAGTGATGGCGGGATGAACCTCATTGTCTCTACCCAGCTAGCTTCCACGAGTGGGGCGTTAACCACATGCCCGGGACAGATGATCTATTAGCGTCGGATGTGGCACATTCCCCAGGTGCTGATCCGGATGTTTCCCAGGGGACCCATCCTCTCATTAATTAATGGCTATTATCGCCTGGAATGTGAGGGGGGCGTGTTCGCTAGGAATGTGGAGAGAGATTTGTGGGGTTCTTCACAGAGAGAAGTACGACATTTCTGTCTTATTAGAATCTAAGATCAAAGGAAAAAAGACTCTTGCTCGGCGGACCACATCTCATTGGGCCCAACTGCACAACCTGGCTCTGTGTGCCATGGCCAGGATTTAGGTTCGATGGAACTCGAAGAGCTGGGATGGTGACTTGATCTTGATGACGGAGCAGTTGATTGCCATCTCCTTCTCGAACAAGGGTGGTTTCCGGTTCTTGCTGGGGACGGTTTACGGCCACAACGACAGAAGGAGACGGAAGTCCCTGTGGAGCGACATCTCCCGTGTTACCGCTGCTGCAGATTCGTTGTCACTTCCTCTTCTTCTGATCGGGAACTTCAATGCCCTTCTGCACCTAGGGGAGAAGGTGGACGGTCGACCAGTTCCAGACTCTATTCTATATGATTTCCAGAGATACCTCCTCCAGGCGGGACTCCAGGGATTCTCGCTCAGGCTTCATCTGGACTTGGCATAACAAACAATCTGGAACAAGGTTGCGTGCCAGCTTGATCGAGTCCTGGGCAATGAAGAATGGTTCCGGCATTTTTCCAACTCTTCGGCTGAGAGCCTAGCCGCTGGGACGAGCGATCATTCCCCCATCAAGGTTGGCTTCACTTTTCGGTCTCCTGGGAAGTCCCGTCCTTTCAGGTACAACAACAGTTGGTATCTCTCGGAGGGCTACTTGGAGGCTGTCTCAGAGGGGCTTACTTGCTGTCAGGAGGGGACGGCCCAGTTTCGCTTGGTACGTCGTCTCAAGGTCACGAAGAAGGCTCTTCGGAGTTGGGTGAAGGGGTTGCCCAAGTCTACCTTAGAAGATAAGGAGGCAGAGTTGCGGGCTATCCAGCAGGACATGCAATCTAACATGCTTAATAGGGACCTGGCGGCAAGAGAGAAGGAGTTGATTGAAGAAGTCAACATCCTGCGGCTGCAGAAGGAGATAGCACGGCTCAGCGTACCAATGTTCCTGGCTCAAGGACGGCGACCGTTGCTCCAAGTCTTCTACGATGTCATCCGAACAAGACAGCATAGGAATCACATCTTCCAGCTTCTTGATGCGGGTGGCAACCTGGTGGGGGCACCGGCTGAGATCCAGGGCGAGGCTATCAGGTACTATTCTGAGTTATATTTCCAGACTGACTACATGTCTGTGTTCCCAGAGGTTGTTACAAAGAGATTGGTGACTCCGTATAGAAATAGCATTCTTCTTGCCCCTGTTACTTTGGAGGAGGTGGAATCTATTGTCAAGTTGACGGATCCCAACAAGGCTACAAACGCCACTGGCGCATTCTGAAATATCAGGTCTTGGAGGTGGTGCAGAAATTTTTCACCAAAGGGAAGCTTCTGAAAGAGCTGAACCACACATTCCTGACCTTGGTGCCAAAGAAGGAGGGAGCGACAGCATTGACGGATTTCAGACCTATTGCGTGCTGTAATTATCTTTATAAGATAATTACACATCTTATGTGCCGGCGGATGGAGGGGATCATGCAGGACTTGGTATCTCCGAATCAGGCTGCGTTCATCAAGGGGAGGTCGATCGCTGAGCACAGCCTCTTGGCTCATGAGATGGTGAGGGGCTTTAGCAAACTCGGAGGGGAGAAAGCATGTGTGAAACTGGACCTGAGGAAGGCGTATGACATGGTCAATCGGGACTTCCTCTGTCATCTGATGACTGCCATAGGTTTCGCGGACCACTGGATTGCATTGATCCGGGAGTGCATCACATCCCCCACTTTCTCTGTCCTCATTCAGGACATTTCTTATGGGTACTTCCAGAGCAATCGTGGGCTTAGGCAAGGTGACCCCATGTCCCCTTACCTGTTCACGCTTATTATGGAATACTTCACATGTCTGATGGACATGGCAGTGCACCGGGGGAGGCTGGTCCCATTGTTTCGGAGGGTGGATCCCCCAGTTACCCACCTTCTATATGCAGATGATCTCTTGGTGTTCATCCAGCCATCGATTGAGGTATGCAGACGCTTGCAGAGATTATGGGAGAGTTGAATTCCCTCTCAGGTCTTCAGATGAACAGAGAAAAGAGCAGGGTGTACTTCAGTTCCTTATGTCCCCAAAAGAAGGAGCGGGCCGATGCGCTGGGAATCGAGAGGAGTGATCTTCCGGTACAATATTTAGGAGTGCCTCTCACAGTCAACTATGCGCGGGATCAGGACTGCCATAGTCGGGTGGAGTACGTCCAGAGGAGAGTGGAAGGTTGGCTAGCCGCCGGACTGTCATTTGGAGGTCGCATCGAGCTGGTCAGATCGGTGATTTCGGATGTGGCTCATTTCTGGCCGCAATCCATCCTCCTCCATGTTGCCACTGTTAGGAAAGTGGAACGGATCTGTGCAGATTTCATTTGGAGGGGGGTATACATGCGATATCCTGAGAGCAGCTCTGTCGACCCAGGAAGGAGGGAGGAGTGGGGCTCAGGCCGTTGCTGGAGATTAGGGAGGCCTCCGTGCTTAAGCTGGCATGGAGATTCATCAACGGGAGGTCTCTGGGCTGACTGGATGCACAGCAGATACGTGAAGCAGGGCAACTTTTGGACGTGTGCTACTGACAACAATCACTCAGTCACTTTCAAAACTGTCTTGCGACACATGGGGTTCTCAAATCTGCAATCCGGAAGGTCATGAAGGATGGGTCTGGAACGGACCTCTGGCGGGATCCTTGGATAGATCAGCTTTCGCTTTTGGATATCAGGGGAACCCCGACACATCAGGAGGACAGGCGTGGTCTGACGTGCAGTCGTATCATTCGCGACGGAGAGTGAAGGCCGGAATCTTATCGGTTTACCAAGGAGCTGGGTGAGATCATTACTACTATTGCCATTAATCCGGGCTTGCCTGCTGATCGGTGGATTTGGGAGCCGACAGGAGCAACTCCAAAAACTGGGGAGTTCCAATTCCAGAGCTGCTACAACCTCATCCGGCACACCTTTCCTGAGAGTCCTGATTATGAGTTCGTATGGTGCAAGGGTCTGGCCAGGAAGATGCAGCTTTGTGTCTACAAGCTTCTACTGGGACGTCTTTTGACTAGGGATCGTCTGAGTTCGTTTGGAGTGCCGGTTCCAGATCCCAAGTGTGTGCTTTGCAGTCTGGAGCATGAATCTATAAGGCACATTTTCTTCGAATGTGCCCTGGCATGGTAGATCTGGTCTGAGCAGAGTAGATCGTTGGGAGGGTGCGACTCCGGGAAGGGAATTGGGGACATCATCATCACTGTGCTCCGGGATAGCAGGGGTCGAGGGCAGGACTGGTTCCGGACCGCCAGAATTCGACTGGCTGCCTCAGTTTGGCATATATGGCTGGAACGAAACCGTCGGATATTTGAGGGGCTGGTCACCCCTCCGGTAGGCATTCTCCATAACATCGAGTTTGATGTAAATGCTATAAAAAATTGATGAGTGGGAGTCCCACTTTGATTGTATGTTTAAGAGTATTGCATTGCTTTTGGAATAAAATTTACCATTTTTCCAATATATATATATATATATATATATATATATATATATATATATATATATATATGTGAAGATCAAATCATGATTATATTATTACCATACAACAATGCCAACTGACATAGTAGCCATATATAAGCTGCTATACCAAATGAATGATCAGGCAATGAATAGCTTATAGGTAAAGTGGGAATGTTAGACCATCATGTTTCTTTAACAGAAACCAATGGAATAGGCGAGTAATCAAACATCAACCACCTAGGTGCGATTACCAATAGATGCTTGCACTTGTGCTTTTAACGAAGATAAACATGTAGCAGATTCACTATGCTTATAACACATACTTTTGGATCTGCATTTAATCTTACCAAAAAATTCTGAAGGTCAAAATTCAGTATGTTAATCTTTTCTACATCCGGCCAACAATGTTAATTATGCTCTTCTTGAGTCACATAGTTCTCTGGACCTTTAGCATAAGTAGCATACATCAAAAAATTGACCTCACAAAATCTTCTAACCTCTGTTCCTGTTCCAGATGCCTAACTATTTCATTGAACGCTCCATCACCCAACCCTTAATCAGTTCACCTCCTACATCGCCTCTCTCTTGTTTGATTGAATTCATAACAAACATTCTGTATCACAGTAGTAACGGAACCATAACCCATTGTTAGATTTTGTTTAACTTCACCTTAATTTTCCAAGTCATGAGTTATAACCCTTCAGAAGAATGTATGCCAATCCACACCTCTCAAATCTGTTGCTAGTCTATTTCTCCTTTCTTTTAAAAAATGCATCCAATTTGAATGAATCAAAAAGCATTACCATACCTCATCATTCTGATTGGGCCACAATCCTACAACCATTCCCCTTGGGCCTACTACTACTAGAAATAAACCAGGTACATCTAACTTAAGACCAAACTAAGTTCATCCATGAACAACCATACAACGTACAACAATATGAACTTAGTGAAACCTATATATATATATATATATATATATATATAAGGGTCTTCATGAGTAATAGGCTAATAGCTCATTTGAATCACCTGCTGCTAATCCAAATCTGTTTTTTGCCACTCATACGTATCTTCTACTATACAAACACGACATTTATGCAAGTCTCTTCTAGCGAAGTCAAATTACCTCAAAAAATACTCTATTATGTCATTTTTAGAGATAAAGACCATGAGCATATTCATTATGTTGCAAAGGCACATGTATGACACGGTAAGGACATAGCAATACGGACACGACATGGCCCAGACTTTTGGAGTGTCCGTGCTTCCTTGGCAGATTTTGATTTTACAAATTATTAGTTTGTGCATTCTATTAGAAAATAATCAGAAAATATTAATAGTTAGATCAAAACAAAGAAACCACAATCAAACAGGACTGAGCATTGAACAGGCCGTTTCAGGGGGTAAAAAAGCTCCTTGTTTTGTTAAGGGGCATGGTCACGAGCATCCCAATGCAACAAGCTCTTGCAAATACATGCCACCTAAGACACTTTAGGACTGAATATGTTGTTTGATCTTTCCGGTTAAGCCATCAACCATATCCTTGCTGAAATCTCATGTTTGCCTATTTCTCTTATTTTTTAAAACCACAAACAAATGTATTGTATTATACATTATCAAAGCTACAAATGTCCAATACCACAAAAAGGATATGAGAATAATCCCATAATTGAAGTTCGCAATAACTTCTAAAATTGCATCCTGGCATCCAAATGTAACATATGGCTAATAGGCTAGGAAGTAAGGGAACTCCAAAAGTCGGTGTCATTTCCGTGTCATGTCGTGTCCCACACATATTGCCCGCGACAAATTCAAAGCACCCTAGGAAATGCCAAAATATGTGTCATGTCCAAGTCGCTCTATCCATATTGTGTCATGTCATATCCATGTCCAATGTCCATACAGCATAGCTTATAGGTTTTCTACAAGATTTCCCTAATCTTGTCTTTCGATAAATTCTCATAAGCCAATATGCCATATAACATCAATAAAAATTGATCCCACATATGCATTGTGTCGTGTCAGGCATGGATATTCCAAAATACACTAGGATGTGCAAAAAATCAGTGCCATGTCGGTGTCGTTATGTCGTATTTGTGTCCATGCAAAAAAGTTTTGTAAGTCAAGATTCAATTTAAAGTAAACTTGCACTAAACAAAAAATTCCAAGCTAGTAAACATACCTTGATTGCAGTTACGATGGAGAAGCACCTGATAAAAGAAAAAGAAGATTTCTTAACAATCTTCTTCTGCTGCCCCGGCGGCGCTACATCCTTGCACATCTGCTGCGCAATCTCCTTCAACAGCACGATCTGCGCCTTGTCCGTCCCCATCGACATGATTGTCTGCCTCATTGACTCCCTGTCGGCCTCCAGTGCCTGCATCCTCATATACAGCCTCTTGATCTCCTCATCAACCCCTCCCCCACCGTTACCCTCCCTCGGGTGTTCACGTAGTCGTCCGGCACAGCGTGCACCGCATCAACGGTGTACACCCTGTCGTTTGTGTCATCGCGGTCGCACCCGCGATCAACGACTGGCACAGGAAATGACCCGTAGCTGTCCATAGACATCGTCCGCAGGTGCCAGGGGCAGCGGGGGAGTACCCGATGACCCCCTTGTCGTGGCTGCTGCTGGGCATCCGCTCCATCCGCGATCCGCTGCTCGATATTCTGAATCCGGTCCCTCGGCGTCTCGCCGAAATCATCAGCATTGTCGATATAATCATCGTCCGCACTGGGGATCACCTTGCATTTTAGAGGGGGGTAATCGAAGAATGTTGCGGCCACCGCCGCGGCGGAGGCGGAAGGGGTGGGTACGGCTGCGGGGGACTGCGGTTCGGAGGACGGGGAGTAGCCGACGAGAGAGAGAAGGCGGTGCTTGTAGGCCTGGATCTCGCAGGAGAGGGACTGGATGGCCTCGTCCTTCTTGAAGAGGAGGTCCTCGAGCGTAGTGATCTCGTCCTGGTCGTGGGACATCTTGCTCTCGGCGAAGCGCTTGAACTGGCGGAACTCCATCTGGGCCTCGGCCTTCTCGCGCTGCAGGCGGAGGATCATCGACATGGCCTCGCTCGCCGAGCTGGCCGAGGCGTTCCGCTCCTCTTCGAGCTCCGCGTGCAGCTCCTGGATCGACTGCTGGTGGCTGCAGAGCGCCTCGCGGAGCGCAGCTGCCTCGTTCTTGATCTCCACGCGGGCGACCGCAGCGTCGGCGGCGCTGGCGCGGCCACGTTGGCCGGCCTCCTCGAGCTTGCGCTTGAGGGGGCGGCGCAAGGAGGAGGAGGGGACGGAGCAGCAGAGGCAGGAGCAGGGGCAAAGGGGGGGGCTCCCCCGACTCCATCGCGGCCGAGGAATCGGAGGAGGAGGAGGAGGAGGAATTAGAAGTTAGGCTTTCCGAATTTGGAAGGGAATGGAGAGGATTTGGAACCCTAACCCTAATCTTTTTAAAGATGGTTTTGAAAATTTATGTTTTATGATATTGATGTTTGTTTAGGGGTTCTGAGAAAAGTGAGCGGGAGAGAGGAGGGAACGGGGAGGAGAATAGGCTTTCAACTTTTATTTTTTTTGAAGTCTCCTTAATTTAAGCTTTTTCCTGTCTTATAATTGGCAGGTCAAAATTATTACTACAAACTCTGGCTCTTTTGTAAACTAATGACGTTCACCAATATTATTAAAAAAACTAAATAAAAATTTAAATTATATTAAAATATTTTAAATATATTTTTGTTAGGATTTGTTATAGACAAATTTTAAATTTTTGGATATATATTTGTTTAAATATAATTTAGATATTGAATATATTTTTTAGATTTTTCTTTTATAGATATGTTTATAGGTTTTAATATATATTCAGGTAGTTAGAAAGATTTTAGATTTTTTTTTTTGCTTACCTAAGTGACGATATAAATACCCGGTAATTAGAAGAAGTTTAGATTTTTTTTTTTTTTTTTGCTTCAGGATATAAATACGCCTAGACTTTTCATTTTGAGCCATTTTCAAACTTCTTTGTAATAGTAGATATAGTATAAGTATTTTTTTTCTTCTCTCTAAAATATCATTATTACCATTTTCATTTGTAGGTGATCATTATTCAATTTTGATCCGAAAAACGAAACGAATCGACCGAATAAGATATTCGGTCTGGTTTTTTAAAAAAAAATGTTTCGGTTTTGAAATACTCAAGTTCATTATTCGATTTCGGTTTCGGTTTCAATCTAAAATCGAAAATCTATTAAGACTTATGCAATTATTAAATAGCCTCAATTTTATGCATATTTTATGATTAAAAATATGTGTAATTTTTTTGTGTTTTAAAACAACAATTGTATGTATGTGTTTTAAAATCCAACTTTGATAATTTAACAGTTAGTCCAACTTTTAGCCCAACTTTGAAATATAATAGACATATGTATTAAAATTGTAAAAATTTAACATAATTGAACCACAATATCAAATTTGGGTCTTATCCATTAAACAATAAAAATAGTCAACATAACAAATCGAATAAACCAAATCGATTATCAGTTCGGTTTGATTTCATTTATGTAATGCAATCCCTTCTTTCCCAGTGTACCAACAGTTCAAGTCCAATACAGTTAGTTAACTAAAGGTGGTTAGATTCTATTAAAACGGCATTCTTTTATCATAATTCTATAAATAGACGTGGGAGAAAGAGAATGATGTATGAGAGATTTAGAATGTATTCTTTGGAGCTTTACTTCTTCTTTCTTAGAATTCATGTAACTACTTTCCTCACTTATTCAAGAATCAAATAAAAACCCTAGTTCGACCCCAAATTGAGTTTCTATTTTATTTCTACTGCAATTTACTTCAATTCTATTGTGAATTGTGTCCGAACACCACCAATTTCAAGCCAGATGGGAAGAGAAACCATCATCTAATTTTGGTTTGGTCTAGACTTTGGAGTTTTAGAATTTTGATTTATTTAGTTTTTGACTATTTCGATTCGGTTGAAATCGAAGAAACCGAGCGCTCACTCGTATTCTCATCCCAAATATTTTTTAAACACTACATTTCCAAAAAATTTACACACTTGTTGGTCACAATCATCACATTTAAATGTAAGTTGCGTTATTTGTCTAAGACACGGACACGTGTACTTAGTATTCTCCACTTAAAAAAAATTTCAAGGGAGAAATTTTAGTACATGAATTATGAATATGAAGGGTTCACCTCAGGATAGGCATAAGAAAATGATGCTACATGCAACAATTGATGCACATGAACTAATGATATTGAAGTTTCTTAGGGATTGTTTGGTAACGGTAAGTGGAGGAGGATTTGGATTTGCACTGGACTTGTTTGGTAAAATAGATTTGGATTTGGATTTGAAAATCCAAAATTCAAATCCAAATCCAAATCATGAATTTTCAAATCCAAATCCAAATTCAACTCCAACCAAACATAGGATTTTATAAATTATTACTTAACTATTATAGTCATGATTAATAATTAAATTATTATTACAATAAAATTATAAATAAATAAATTATTAATTAAGATATAATGATGATTAATAAATTATTAGTTAAGATATAATGATTATAATGTTGATTAATAAATTATTAATTAGCTATTAAATTACAGTTATAGTTATGATTAATAAGTAAATTATTATTAATAATAATAATAAATAATAAATAAATAATTATTAGTTAAGATATAATGATGATTATAATGACGATTAATAAAATATTAATTAGCTATTATAATTATAGTTATGATTAATAATTAAATTTTTTAACTATAAATTAAATATTTTAAAAATAGTATTTATAAATTAGTATAATGATGATTAATAAATTATTAATTAAACTATTATAATATATTAATTATTAAATTATAAATTATTAAACATGATTATAATTGTGAATAAAATATTATGAATTAAGATTATAATAAAAGTAATTAACGAATTATTATCTAATATTATAAGATTAATAAATTATTAATTATGACTATAATTGGATAAATTAATAAATTATTAATTAAGATTACAGTTATAATTAATAAATTTATTAATTATTAATTATTATTATAAATTATTAAATAATAAAATTATTAAATAATAAATTATCAACTTAGATTATGATTATGATAACTAACTATTAGTTAATTTTTTATTAAAAACAATAACTAATTTTTATTTATAAAAAAATATTTTTTAGAATAATAGTAATGACTAATTTTTAATTAACTATTAGTTAATTTGAATAAACTATAAATTGAATATTTTAACGAAATTATTAAAAAATAACTGATTTTTTCCTCGCAAGTCCAACATCTTTTTTCCAAATCCAAATTTTGGATTTTGTCATACTTTCCAAATCCAAAACCATCTCCAACCAAACATAGGATTTCATGAATTTGGCTTCAAATACAATTTACCAAACGGCCCGGGCCCTAACGAAAAGTGTATGAAAATTCATGGATTTTCTCGTCGCCCCAAATTCCAAAACTTGTTTGGTTAGGTAAGAAAGTGGTAAGTGGATAAGCTGGAGAGTACATTATAATTATAATAATAGTAAAATGATTTACTTTGATAACTAACATCATCAATAATAAATAAATAAATAATATTAATTAATTATTAAATAAGAACTAAGTAATTATTGTAAATATTACTTAGTTAGTCAGTAATCTAATTAATTATCTTAAATATTAGCTTTTGTACTAATTAGTTACTCTAATTGCATAAATATAAGATTAGTATTAGTTAATTAATATATATCCATAATAATAGAATAATAATGCAATACTTACTCTAAATATTAGTTACTCAATTATCCATTTTATTAACTAAATATTAGATAAAAATTAGTTTAATAAATAAAATATTAGATAAGAACTAACCGAGTATATTAAATATTAAATAGCTTATGTTGTTTAGTAATGAGATACCCTAATCACCTTTGGACTTGTTATTAATAGCATAATCTCAAGCCAAATATTGCAATTGTTTTAGTCCATTGATCTCTTGCTAGAATTCCTAACCTTTTCTTGTTCAACCTTTGATCCCCATCATGCTTTTTCTTCCTGCTTTTGTTCTTCTTTTTCTTCCATTTCCTATTTTATCTATTCACTTTCAATCTTCCTTATTTTGGAAAATAATTAACAACTTAGTTATAAAAATAAGACTTAATTGTAACTTGATATTTTTAACTATCATTGTTTTTTAATTTGATATTCCATTTTTTTCTTCACGGTATAATTTGATATCCCATCCTCCCGCCACCCCCACCGGCACGCCTCCCCCCCCCCCTCCCGCCGCCTCCAGACTGCCCGCTCCTCCCAGCGCTCCGGGCCGCCTCCTCCTGCGCCACATCTTCCCGTCACCCCCATCCGCGCGCCCCTCCTCCTCCCGCCACCCTCCGGTCTGCCCGCTCCCACGCCCCCTCCTCTCGTTGCCCCCCTCGGCCGCCCCCACCCGTGACCCCTCCTCTTGCCGCCGCCCTCGACCGCCCCCACCCCCCCCCCCCCCCACCGTCCGCCCTTGCTGTCGCGCACTGCCGGAGAGAGAGGGAGGGGGGCATCGCCAGAGGGGGGTGCGGGGGGTGCATCATCGGAGAGGTACGAGAGGGGGTAGTTTCGGAGAGGTACGAGAGAGGGCAGGGAAAGTTTAGGATTTTTTTTTTTCAGGGTATGCATTTGAAAATATTCAATAGTTGATAGTTTCAAATTGTTGAATAAAAAATTTTAAGATATTAAATTGAAAAACTGAAATAAGCCTAAGAACAAATTAGTGTTTTCAAAAACAAAAAACCTTACCTGAATTTCCAAAAAAAACATGGTTGGCTATTAAATAAAGGGAAGAAACCTTTGAAATCACATAGACACCTATTGAAGAAATTATACCTCTGAAATATGCATATAATCAATGTTGAAATCCTAAGTCTATTCTGGGCCAATTTGCGTTAATATGTACAGTTGTGAGAATTTTAGTGCTACTCTAATCCGTGCAGGAATGAAAAATCCTTAAGAAAACAAGGTGAAAGTTCTTGTAAAAATAACTTTGATTAACTTCAAATATAAAATCATAAAAAACCAAAATACTGAATTCCTATTCCCATTTTAGTAATGCTGCAATCTACATAGGTTATGTACATAAGTGGCAAATTAGATTACTCAACCAAAGCAGATGTTAAACAAGGTCCGAAAAGCCAAGATTTTACACAGACACATCAGAAGGAGACCAGGGAGTTGCATACACTACCTATCACTACTTAAAAGTAACTTGGCTTCATAAAGACATTTGTGAACGTCACCAAGCTCTTCTTCAATTTTCTGAGAGATGTACTGTGTGTTGTCATCTGAATAGGAGTGCAGTAGTATAGATTTGCTCTCCTCCCGCAAATTATTCAAATTCTGAGCTGCTACTATCTTCTTACTTCTCAACTCCTCCAGTCCTTCAGTCTCCAGTTTTAGTGAATCCTCGCACAATCTGATTTCTTCTTCTTTCAGAAGTGACTCAAACGCATTCTTGATATTCAACTAAAACATTAGAAAGATCGATAGTCCTCCCATCTCTCACATTTGAGAGGGTCTCTCTCTCGAGAACAACATCCTGGAGCCTACGTTCGGCCTCCTGCATCAAGACTAATTCACTCTTTATCCCCACTTCAAGGCTTTGGATCACAGAATCAAGTGTTTCGGATGTTCTCCTACAATCTGCAATTCGCTTCTGCAAAATGGCAAGCTGTTCCTTTTGCTGCTTCATCTCAGTTGAAACCTGGCATCGTGTCTCTTCTGATTTTAACATTTCAGAAGCTTTACCCAGATTCACTGTCCGCTGCGAGAACAATTCTGGTTTATTATCAATTGCAAACAGCACCTTTTCAGATTCTTTCTTTTGAGCCTCTGCACCTTGCAGCTTCATTTTTAGATACTCAATCCTGCTTCTCACTTCTGATTCTAGCTGCTGGGCCTTTCTGCAGGCAGTGTCTGCTTCGTCCTTGCGGTTTACAAGGTTTCTCAGTTCTTCATTCTTTTGTTCCAAAATCCTAGAGCTAGATTCAACTCTGCCTCTGGCTTGTTCTTCCCTTTTGTCCCAAAAGTGGTCCTGTGAAGATATGCTCTGAAGTGCTGCTTTCAGCGCCAATAATTTGCCTTGCACAACTTTCCTTCTGACCTGTGTTTCCGGTAAACTGTCCCTTAGAGCTGCTATCTCCTGCTGCTTACACTGAACACTATGATCCAGGTTATCAAGTTTTTCCAAAATTTCTTCAACATCAAAGGTTGCTTTCTCAAGTAATTGAAAATACTTGACAGATTTTCCTGTCGCAGCTAACTTGTCCTGAACCAGCTTCAACTTAGTCGCAACAAGGTACATGGTTTCCTCTGATATTTCACGCATCTGAATAATTATCTCTCCTTCACCTTGAACAGGTTTGTTTACACATCCGGTTTCTTCTCTTAGCTCAACGTCAGTTAACCCATAAGAAGAAAGTATTCTTTTATATTCATCCCTTTCACGGACAATTTTATCATACAAACTCATCAAATCCTCAAGCTTTTCGTCTTCCTGCTTCTGAATAACGGCTTCATCCTTTACTTGATATTGATTTACTTTGCATTTAATCTCTTCTTCGGTTTCAGCACTGTTAAAAGAAAGTCTTCTCTTATACTCATCCCTTTCCTTCATTGCTTTCTCAACAAACCCAGTAATCTCTCATTCTCTTCATGCATATCATGTAGCTGGTGCTGCAGGTCTTCTAAATCCTTGGTTTCTTGGAAATCATTCTCATAACTTGAGTTTTGAGGTTCATCCGTAGCACAATCTTCTAGATTCTTCTCTTGTACTTCACCACTGCTAATTTCAAGAGAACTGCTAGCTGGATAGAAAGCCCGACCACTGACAGCACCCTCATAGAGTTCAATTAGTTTATTGTTGTCCTCAATCAGTACTTTTATCTTCATTCGCAAGTCCTCATTCTCCTTGTCTAACATGATGGCTGTTTCATGGGCTTCTGCTTCTCTTTGACTTGCGGCTGCAATTGCATCTACCATAGTTTTAAGTTCCATCTGATGATCAGGCACTTCATTTGTTTCTAACGGAATGGCGTCGCTGCTTCTGGGATTCATTATTTCTTCACTTGGATTGCTTAAGGATATTCTCTGCTCCTCGAGTTGTGAGACTAACTCATCCACACGCCTGCAGATGTCAAATGTAGGTGTCAGTTAAATCTAAAGCCTAGCATCTGAACGTAACTCAAAAAGATATATAGTGATATAGTTGGAAGTTTCATTAGCAAGCACAACTAAGGACAGCTCTATCCCCAAGTCCTATTCAACACAGTGGTAAACCTTTTATATGTTTCAATCATCAACCTGAGGTGTGTCTGGACCTGTGTCCCCAAAAAGACAATACAAAACTTTCTGAAAGTGTCCAAATATCACCACCAATCTAGGGTGTACACAGATCGAATAAAGCTACTTACTTCATTTAATTAACAAGTGTATATTGATTATTGAATGTTGAAAACCAGAGACACGTAAAAAGAAAGAGAACCAAAACCTGCACTGGATCTAAAACATTGACATGCATAAACTAAATAGAGCATTCATTGAGGTAGCCCCTACTGATCCAAAGAAAAAGGATGTTAAAAGTCAATTTTAACAGACTACAATAGAGCAAGAAGACCCAGTAGGTAATAACATAAAAATAAAATAAGGGTATATATGTGACTCTTAGATAATAGATACACACCAACCAAATTTTGACCTATGTCTCCTAGTTCTTGTTATTATTAGAGGTCCCCCTAATCATAAGGTTGACTAGTTAAGGACCTATTGTTAGGTGGACTAACAGAATATGTTAACCTAAAAGTAGCAACAGTTTAGTCCGTTACCTCACTGGTTTATTGTTTCAGTATCTTAGTGCCAATCAAGAGTTGGCTGATGACGAGTATGTCCTGGGTCACTAGATCTAGGTTAGTTTACTGTGCGCTATGACTTGCTTCTTCCCTAACTTCTCTAGCAGCAGCCACTATGGTTGTAATCTGTACTCTACTGTACTGTATCCAAATACTAAAACATGCAGCTGTACTGTATCTTGTCTGTGTCGGATACTTATCAGACAACACAAACACTCATAATACACTAGAACATGCCAAATTTAGTCCTTCCCTGCATAATGTAATGCCGTTTTTGTATCCATACAATATAAGTTTATGCAAACCAAAAAAGAAAAAAAAAAATCCCCCTTGGGACTTTGCAAGAGCCAGGATAAGTTGATTGAAAGAAATGAGTATAGCAATGAAAAAAAGGTGGAGCAAATTTGTGCATAAACGACGTATCATTGCATACCTCTCCAGCTTTTCTTTAGCTTCAAGGCAAAAGGTAGATTTTTACGAAGTGCTTCTACTTCTTTCTGATTTTGAATAGCCTACAGAAAACAGCAATCTCATGTTTTAATCAAGGAATTGCATGTTATGGTTGCATATCAGGTGCACAAGTCAGCTTTAGAATAGTTAAAACCTATTTACCTGGAAAAAAATAATAATAAAATAATAAAAATATATATATACCTGCAAATGTAGGAATTCATTTTCCTCATTGGCAGAAGAATCCCAGGTCAATGGAAGTCGATCCTGTAAAATAATTACTAATTAATGGAAAGAATACATGAATGGAGTCAACATCTTATATAAATAAAATTGGACTTCTGTTAATATGCCATCTAAAATTATTGATGGTCCCCTGAACAAAGATGAATGGCATGATGGCATCTGAAACAAATTATAAATATCGTATATGACTTCTTAGAAGAATGGAACCATCTCCGCTATGCCTCTCACTCATTGCTGCCGAGGTAAATGCAACTGCCTTAGCCAAGCACTTTCATATTCCATCTTCTTCTAAAATATTTCTTAGTGTTGAAATCCTGCCAAAAACTCTACAGTTGTGATGAGGGTGTTAAGTATTTATATTTTCAATACTTTGTTCATGGAATGTTTGAAAATTTGAGTCTTAGAGATAAATCGTTGGTTACAGAAGCTTAAAGCAGACAACAATGTTGCTTTCCTCACTGATTGTTGACCAGAGTTTCTGAAAACCCTCTCATCTAAACAGTTGCTCCAGAAAGTAATGGGGTTGGCATTAAATTGGCAACCATTCTGAGAAGTTGGCTAATCCCTGTGAAGCCTTCTCAGGTTAGGATTGCTCCAATAGTCCGACACTTTAAAAGGGAAGCTTAAATGATCATGAAGAAAATTGTGGCTCATATGAGTATAATAAGCTTCAAGACTCGTTGCAGCAATTCATCGAAAACCTAAACAAATATAACCTAATATAATTTCCAGATTTGCAAGAGAGTAGATTTTTAACCTTAGCCACCTCTGCATCCTTGTCATGCATGAGCTTCCAATCCAAAGCTTCCAATAACTGCAAGGTACAAGTGTTTGGTAAACAAAATAAAAAGGAGAAATAACCATCATGAACCAAAAGGAACATCAGTTGGCACCTTATCTTGTAAGATAGTAATCTGCTCATTCAACATCTCTCGCTCACCTTCTTCGACAAATGACTGCAGCCTGATTACCCATGCACGCATAGGTAGCAACCATGACTAGTTAAATTTCCTCCAAAGTACAATAAATTTTACATACAATATGTCAGAAAAATAAATTCAGTAATTAGTGAGGTTTGACCTTCTAAGTTCTTCTTTCAAATGCAAGTTTTCCATAGCAAATCTAGTTATTTCTGGATTACGATCAACCTGGTTGCGGAGAGCCTCTATCTCCTTCATAAGTTCCTCTTTCTCTTGCAAAAGGTGTGTTTCCGCTGATAGTTTTCCACGATTAACAGCCTCCAACCTTTTTATTCCTTCCTCACGGAACCGAAGCCTCATCTTTAAACCTCGTACCTCCTCTGTTCTTTGAGTAGCCTGATGCAGAGCAGTATAATAACATGAGTTTCAAACATAGTAATACTCAAAATGAGAACATATTAAGATTGTCCAGAACTGAAACTGAAACAGGTATATTATCCAAAACTGAAGTCCTGTATGAATTTCATATTTAGTAATAATCAAGACTATATAGAAGTCCCGTGTCAAAATGAAAACATGTTATAATTGTCCAAAACTGAAACTGAAACAAGTATGCAAAATAAAGAACCATGTGTGCACAACACGACAACCCAAAAGGTGCAGACAACAAATGATGTATCCATTGAACTGCTGTTTTCCTTACCAGCAGCTCTGCAGCCTGCTTCTCAGCAGCCAAAGCCTTCAAAGTTGCTACTTTCTCTTGATCCCTTCTAAAAGCTGCAACTAGGGCAGCTTCGTACTCTTTCCTCTGCAATGAACAGCAAATAAGATGAAATTGATGTACGCCGGAAACATAATACATCTGATGGAGGCTTAATAACTTAATTATGGTGAA
This sequence comes from Iris pallida, assembly GCA_029216955.1. Classification (NCBI taxonomy): domain Eukaryota; kingdom Viridiplantae; phylum Streptophyta; class Magnoliopsida; order Asparagales; family Iridaceae; genus Iris; species Iris pallida. The sequence goes on from JANAVB010004798.1 coordinate 1,233,009, forward strand.
GTTGTTCCTCCAAGCTTGAATAAAAGGAATGCGCACCTGTGATAACCGTTTGTCGAATGAGAGTGGACTAAATGATCCTTGCGGCCCGTCCCATCTAAATGGGCCTGGAGATATAGGAATATAGGAAGCTACACCATCAGTTCCAGAGTTCTCGCCCCCATTGCCCGATCCTTGCAAGCGACTCAACTCTTTCTGCATAAATTACAAGGAGCCTTAGGTTCTCAATAATGCATGAAAAGCACAATACCTAACTATAAAATCTTATGGAAAATCACTTAAATCTATAGCCAAGAAAAACCAAACTTATCAAAGGATTAAAACTTTGAGCAGTAAAACCAAAATGATATTTAGTCATTCTACAAGTTTTCTATAAGACCAACCATGCTTTATGGATTATAGTGTGTTAAGAAAAAATAAAACGTCCAGAAAGTTAGTGTAACCGCAATAAGAACACTAATATGGATGAGTGACAATAGATTGAAGGATAGAATAAGAAATGAATGTATCGGTAGGAAGTTAGACATGGCAAAAGTTTAAGTACAATATGAGAGAAAATCATATTAGGTGGTATGTAGTCTGGACATGTGCAGCGCAGACCAATATATGCGCGTAAGGAGAAGCGATAACATATTAAATAGAGCCGCTACAACTAGAGGTAGGCCTAGACGAACATGGTTTGAAGTGTTAAAGAATGATATTGTTTCTACTAGCATTACAGAGGACATGGCCCTTAATAGAG
>JANAVB010004798.1:1445356-1577321 GCA_029216955.1 Iris pallida
GTTCCGGGACTGGCGTGTCCCTTGGGAGGATACCAAGATACATCGAGTGTTTGATTCTCTCACTCTCTTTTATTATCATATAAATTGCTTAGTTCTCTTCGTAATCTTTTTATTACCCTATTCACCCCCCTCTAGGGTTCTAAACAAGGAGGATCGGCGACTCGATAGTCCGCACGAGATTCATCTCGTGCCGAGGAGGGCACAGACCAAGGCCAGAGTTAGTGCGACAAACCAATTTGCTTCCGATCTTGAGGAGAAGATGGACAAATGGAAGCGCCGCACGAATCGCACAAAGAAGGGACGATGAGCAGCGACCATGCCTACGAGGGTGGACGTCGTTCCAAGACTTGCTGCATCCGTTGATGAGGGCGTCGATGAAACAGGTAGGGGAGAATGTCACGCACAAAAGTTTGCGCCCCACCGAGACGAATTTGCATAACCCTCCACGGACCGGGGTTATGCGGGAAGCTTCCAGAACATTCTAGAAGATGGCGAAACTCTCTAGAAGACGGTGGATTTCTCTAGAAGGCCCAAGATAATTCTGGATGGCCCATGAAATTTTCTTTTAGGTCCCTTAGAGAATAATCCTGCAATATGTCGATCCAGTATGGTAGAAAGAATAATTCCTGGAATATTCCTTCCAGAAGTTTTCATGTAAAGCCTATGAGCCATTATAAAAGGAGGGAGATGCCTCATTTGTTCCTCACCACCCAAAGTTGTAGCCTTTTCTAATATAGTGAAGTTTTAATCTTCCACTCTCTCTCTCTTTTGCTCAACAATATTTTCAATATCGCCTTAGCGATCTAGCTAAGCGTTACGAGAAGGCTTGCACGACTCTTCGAGGAGGAAGATAGTGTACCGTACGGGTCGAAGTGTAGCCTAAAACACTAAGTCCGTGACATCTAGATTTAAAAAGGTTTTTTTTAGGGGTACCACCACTTTTACTAGGGGGCAGCCCTTACTTAGGGGGCAGCCCAGAAAGTGGAGATTTTACTAGGGGCAGTCCAAATTTTACTAGGGGCAGCCCAACCCCCCAAACTCACATTTCCTTCCCATTTCATAACTTCCTCTCTCTCTCTCTCCTCCAAAAGAAAAAAAGAAAAGCTCTCTCTCCCTCTCCCAAAATCCTAGAAAATTCTCCTCCACCACTATAATCCTAATTCCTCCACCAAATTTCTTTAAGAACACTCCCACATTCGACTAGAAAATTCTCCTCCACCACTATTTGTTTGCGATTCTAAAATTTCGACAAAACTGCTAAAACGGAGGTTTAAACATCATTTTTTTTCGATTCTAAAATTTTGGAAGGCCGTCTAACGATAAAGTCGTTACTTTCAGCCTCCTCGAAAATACGCTCATTTTGCGACAAACCGGGCCTCGTTTCGACCTCCCAGTCAAAAGTTATGGCCCTCCAAAGTTTCAACTGACCATAAAATACAGGAGAATGACCATTCTTCGTGTAAATTAACACGGAGAATGGCATTCTCCGTGTTATTAACACGGAGAATGGACATTCTCCGTCTTAATTTACACGGAGAATGGTCATTCCAGTGTTAAAATGTAGGAGAATGACCATTCTCCGTCTTAATTTACACGGAGAATGGCTATTCTCCGTGTAATTTAGCACGGAGAATGGTCATTCTCCGTGTTTCTAACACGGAGAATGGCCATTCTCCGTGTAAATTAACCCGGAGAATGCCATTCTCCTAACACGGAGAATGGCATTCTCCGAGTTAATTTACACGGAGAATGGCCATTCTCCGTGTTAGAAACACGGAGAATGACCATTCTCCATGCTATGACCATTCTCCGTGCTAAATTACACGGAGAATGGTCATTCTCCGTGTTAAAACACAGGAGAATGGCCATTTATATAACAACAAGTTTCAATTAGGACTGCCAGCACCCTGGCAGTCCTAATTCAATGTAGGACTGCCGGGGGGTGACAGTCCTAATTCACAGAACATTTCATCTAGGACTGCCACACACAGGGCAGTCCTTCACATGTGTTGGACTGCCCTGTGTGTGGCAGTACTAGATGAATTGTTCTGTGATCAAATCACAGAACATTTTAGCAAGGACTGCAACACACAGGGCAGTCCAACACATGTGAAGGACTGCCCTGTGTGTGGCAGTCCTAGATGAATTATTCTGTGATCAGATCACAGAATATTTTAGCAAGGACTGCCACACATAGGGCAGTCCAACACATGTGAAGGACTGCCCTGTGTGTGGCAGTCCTAGAAAAGACAACACCTGGATAAAAGTAACACACATGTATGACACACATGTATAACACCCAAAACACACAAAACACACATGTATAACACCCAGATAAAAGACATATAACAAATGGATAAAAGTAAGAAACATATATTGGACTTCATATTTCATAGTTTAATGTATACAAAAGTGGTCCTCTATAACCAAAATGCCAAAATGTATACAAAAGTGGTCCTCCATATAACACATTGATACTCAGTCGATTTTCGACGTCACTGTGGTCAGCAGGTAAGTCTCTTGGCTCCTCAAACTTCAACAACTTCTTACAATGATCGATTTGATGAGCGAAAGGTGTGGTCCAAGCTCTGGCTTCGACCGGTGCTCTTTTGTACCAAACTGTTGAAGGTGGAGGAATCGGAGAATGACCGATAAGTTGGTAAGGCAGGCTGCTTCAAAGATAAATGACTTGGACACAGAGGACTGCCACAGATATGGCAGTCCCTCACATACAGAGGACTGCCACAAATGTGACAGTCCCTCACATATATAGGACTGCCACATCTCTGGCAGTCCTATATATGTGAGGGACTGTCACATTTGTGGCAGTCCTCTGTGTCAAAGTCCAATTTTTCACCCGAAGTAAAGTTCAAAGTATAGTTACCACGAGGGTTTCCGATGCGTCAAAGTGTTCTTCGGACGTTGTGGGAGGAGAGTATCCAGCATTTGATGGTCCGGGTTGTTCCATTTTCTATTTCTTTCTACATTAAACACAAAATTCAACTTTTATATGTAAAATTTAGGTTAAAACTTAAAATATTACACAAAAATAAATTCGACGACTTACAAATAAATGGGAGAAGTGATTGACACTGTTACTAGATATTCTACCAAAAATCTTCAACAATTTTAGGATGGGGGACAATTTCACCTAGGTTAGGTTAATTATAGGTTTATATGAGGAGGAGAAAAAAAGAGTGGAGGAAGAGAAGTAGTAGAGGAAGAAAGAGAGAGATGAAATAAAATCACATTGGCTTTTATAGTATTTTTTGGGCTGCCCCCCTAGTAAAAAAATCTATGGCAAACTTGTAATTTTTTCAAAAAAATTTTGGGTTGTCCCCTAGTAGAAGTGGTGGTGCCCCTAAAGAAAACCATTTAAAAAACCTTCACATTTTTATTTTCTTCAGTTTACACCAATTTTGAATTATGTCGTTAACAGATATTAAAATACGTCTGAAATAACGATTTTACGTCTCCCTCCGCTCCCTCTTCGGTGGGGATACAGAGAGGGGGGCGCGGGTAGGGGGGCGCGGGTGGCGGGTAGCCGTTCGGAGAGGAGGGAGGAGGGAGGGGGGGAGGGGGAGGGGGCGGATGGCTGCGTTGGGGGGGGGGGCAGGGGGGGTGGGGGAGGAGATCCTTATCTATTTGCCACGTGGTAATATCTTTAGAAAAGAAAAACCTGGTCTCCTTAAATTATGGCAAATGTTAAAGGCCACCCCCTTTTTACTAAGGGCCACTAACTTAAAATTTTAAAAAAAATTACAAGTTTGCCATTTTGAAAACACTTAAGGGCCACCCACTTCTGTCAATTGAGGACTGCAGGGCTTGCCTGCAGTCCAAAGTGAAGACAGGACTGCAGTGCTGGCCTGCAGTCCTCAATTGACAGAATTTTTTTTTAACCTACAGTGACTGCAGGGCTTGCCTGCAGTCCAAAGTAAAGAGAGGACTGCAGTGCTGGCCTGCAGTCCTCTCCGTCGTCGATCACGAGATGGGGGCTGCTGGCCCGCTCCGTCGACCACTAAAATTAGCAGCTGCTTCTTCTTCTTGATTTCTAGCTGTACTCAGCCGCCAAGGACAAATAGAGGGGAACTGAGGAGGAAGGAAGAAGAAAGCAGCGCCGCTGCTGCCGTTTCTTTGGAGATGGAGAGGAAAGTGAAGGTCGTCGTCCTCCAGTTCGCCTGCTCCGACTCCGTTTCCGAGAACGTCGACACGGCGGAAAGGTACCATCTTTCCCCGCTGTACTCAGCCGACATCTTCTTCTTCTGGAGAGAGACATCTGCTTCTTCTTCTTGATTTCTTGATTTCTTGATTTCTTGATTTCTAGTTTTTTTATTTTCATTTCTCACTAAAATTAGCTGCAGCTGCTGCTCGTACTTCTCCTTCCGGTGATCTTCCCCGACCTCTTCGCTCCGCTCGGCCACGCCTCTCCGTCCACTTTTTGGTGAGTTTCCTCCTGCATTGGCTTAAAGAATTGTGAGGTATATCCTCTTTTTTGTTTTTGTTTTTTGTTTTTGTTTTTGTTTTCTTTGGTTCCTCTTGGTGGTCCTTAGTAAATCACTTTACATTAGATTGCTCTTAGTAAAAATTTGAGAGGGTCATGGTTGCCCTTAGTAGGATGGTTGCCCTTAGTAAAAAAGGGGTGGCCTTTAACATTTGCCTAAATTATTGGTCCCTATATCAGTCCATCTACACTACTATTTCTATTCCTATTCCTCGTCGACTTCACTCTTCAGTTGTTCGAGATGGGATTCTTCTCTCGCCTCTCCTCCGCTTCTTCTCCCAACTCCGCCACTTCCTTTCTTCTCCGCGCCGCCCTCAGCAAGCTCCAGTCTCCTTCACTTCCTCCTCATCCGCTGCCGCCGCCGTCGGGTTCCAGCACCAGCACCAGCCGCCTCCGGATCCTCTCCCTCGCGGCCGCCTCCGCCGCCGCCGCCGCCGCCGCTCTCTCCCTCGATCTACGTCCCATCGAATCCACCTGCGACCCCCCAGTCGACCACCGGTGGGTAAAACATTCTTCAACTATTTTACCACCAGGGACACTTGACACGGCCACACGGACACTGCTGACATCCAGTGTCCGTAAGGATTTCGGACCGCCCGATACGTACCCGGCATGGCGCCGATAGAAATATCGGAGCGTCTGTGATTCCTCCTAGCTTTCTAGTTACAGTATATGCTATGCTAGTAGTTCGGAATTATTCTTTTTGTTTAAAGTTTGCTTCTTTTCTGTTATGGCTTAATTGGCATTTAGATACCTTCAACTTTCACTCTTTTGCAGGGCGAATTTTTCTTTTTAGGGGAAAAATTGTACCATATAGACTTTAGACGGAATGCAGGTCAACGGGGGTAGTTAATTGCAAAGGGCCCGGCTATACACACCCCAAGACTTGCTAAGGACACCCCACATAACTTAAATGTCATGTTAAAAGACCAATATACCCCCAAGACTTTCTAAGAACACCCCACCAAAAAAAAAAAATTCTGCGACAAGCACGACAAATACTTGTCGAACGGACAATGGTCTGTTCGACAAGTATTGGTCGAACATGTCTTATTCTGTTCGACAAACACTGGTCGAACGTGTCTTCTCGTGTTCGACAAACACTGGTCGAACATATTCTAATCGAACATGTCATCTTCTGTTCGACATATTATGGTCGAACGTACACACTATAGTTCGACTGTCGTGGGTCGAACATTACTATGTGAGTTCGACAAACCAGAGTCGAATCTACCCGTGAATACACCCAAATTTTTTTTTTCTTTTTTTTTTTTGTTTTAACAACAATTTATGGTCGGCGGAGGGGGGATCGGAAAGCGGGAGGAGGAGGAGGCGGGTCCGGGGGGGGGGGGGGGTCGGCGGAGGCGGGTCGGGGGAGACGGAGGCGGCGGCGGCAGGTCGGGGGAGGAGGAGGGTCGGCGGAGGGGGGAAGGGAAGGGGAGGGGAGGGGAGGGGTGGGGTGTGCTCAGCAGCAAGGGTAGAATAGGATTTTTTTTTTTTTTTTTTGAAATGGGGTGTCCTTAGCAAGTCATGGGGTGTGTATAGCCGCCCCCAATTGCAAATGCTCAAATGGCCACGGTAGCCTATGTTGCACGGGCCCGGATTCGACATGGCATGTTTCAGAGACAGGCACGGATTCGGCACCTATTTTGGTCTATCCTAGTGTATTTTGGATTGCCCGTGGCATGGTAGGGGGTAACCACCTGTAAAAGGCGTGAAAGTTGAAGGTATTTAAATGTAAATTAGTCGGACTTGAAATTGAATGAATTAATAGTCACCATTAGTGATTGGTTTACCTGTGATAAATAAAATTTCGTCATTTACATTCTTTTACAATCTTACTATGCTTTTAAACCCTTGCTGATTGGTCTTTTTCGTTCAACTTTCTATGTTGAAGGAAAGAGAACCCCAACGTAAGTATCGGTCAATATCCGTTTCGGAACTGGACATGCCAAACCGTATAGGTATTGGCCGTATTGTATCAGCATCAACGGATACTGCAAACTATGGTTTTTAGTTGCCAAAAGGTGGTTTCATGGTGGGTCTAAGGTCGACTGTCTTACGAGATGTCTCCAGGGTTTTGATATTATTGTAGGCCTAAGCTAGAGTTTAGGACACATGTAGATCATGCCTAGTGGTGCAATTTGGTTTGGTTATCTATCAAAGTGGAGAGACCAACAATATGTTGTTCACCATGTTGCTCAGGCTCTCTGGTACGAACCCGAGGAGGAGATTCTTGGGATTGTGTCTCGATCTGTTTGAACTAGTTTGGTCGTGGTTAGTGGGAGGATGTAGCATAGATTTAAAGGATTTCTTTAGGACATAATAAGGGGTTTCCTTCTAAGTCAGTTGGATGGAATTGAATATTATGCTTCATGCATCAACTCCTTTGTGGGTCACACCATATTCCGTCACAACTTACTAAGGTCATCATCAAGGGCCAGGTCTTGAGGTTACTGCTCCTCATGGTGAGAACAATCACTTGGAACGTCGACAGTGGTCTCCAAATTCACTAATCTTGTCAATGTCATGAACCCTTATCCTCATGAATGAGTTGTTCTGGCTGGAGCTGGATTGTGTCAAACTTGAGAGAAGCAGCCTCAAAACTGAAGCATGAAGCAGGGCATCATGCTAGTTCCTATTATGAGCCTTGTATATGGCGTCATACTTGTGAGCATAGCGTCAAACTTGTGAGCATAGATTAAGCATGGTGTAAGCTATAAAATGTCACGATTCAAAATAATCTTTGCTGAATTATCGGCTCAGTTTACAACTTTACAGCAGTCAGACTTTCAGGTATGTCTTCAACTGCTATTTGGCTTGTAGTCTCAGGTTTCTTGATCACTCCAACTAGTGACTACAATATTGGCCGTGTCACTGTCAGGATTTGCTCGACTACTAAGAGCCTTGCTATCTGCCATTGACGCCTTAAATAGCCCGTGATTGCTGCTTATCCCGGTCAAGCTATGTGGACCTTTTTGCAACATTTTTTCCCTTGAGCTGATCTGCCAAAGGAGAGAAAATGAAAAAGTTGTTTATCAAAAGAGAGAACTATGATAATCATACTTCATATGTTTAAATCATTGTTTCATCTTCTCAATCGTATTATTACACTTTTGTTTTCCTTTAACTTATTGATACACCTTATATACTGTAAGTAGTGTTTTATAATTAAAAAGAGAAATTTTGAGTCGCACTCCACTTTTTTTACCCATATTCAAGATGCACTCCACTGCTTTACCTTAATGTACGAATCTTCCCACTTTTGACGGAAACCGTCCATAGTTGACGGTCAACCCCTTTTACCGATAATTTTGGACGAAAATACCTTTGCGTTCTCTCCCCCCAAACCCAAACTCAAACTCAAATCCTAATCCCTACTCCTCCTCATGCCCCCCCCGCTCCTGCTCCGTCCCCCTCCCCCCGCCGCTGTCGCGTCCCCGCCCATCCGCCGCTGCACCGCCCTCGTGATCCTGACGTCGGTGAAGCGAGGAAACCCCATCCTCTCGAAAGAGGAGCGGTGGAGCGAGGCCAGCGAGGAGGCGGTGGTCTCGTAGGCGGCGGCGTAGGAGTAGATGGTGTATGGCATGTCGGAGTCCTGCATGAAGCGGAGCAGAGGCCTGAGGGCGTCGGCGCGGGAGGGGTCGTCGAAGCAGCGGGGAGAGAAGGCGGCGGAGATTCGGATGTCTCCGAGCAGGGACCAACGGGCGAGGGAGTGGCGGAGGTTCTTGGTGGCGGGGAGGAGTAGGCTCCATTGGGGAGTGGTGGTGGTGTTGGTGTTGTAGCAGAGCGTGGGTTTTTCGAGCATGATGGTTATGATGTTGGCGGAGGGGTAGTGGACCAGGACATGGGCCCTGAGCCAACGCTCTGCGGAGAGGACGCTGGAGGAGACGGGAAGGAGGTGTTGATCGGCGAGGGAGACAGCGAGTGTTGGAGGAGCGGGGGCGGCAGCGGAGGGGGGAGCGGCAGCGGAGGGGGAGCGGGGGTGCGGGGACGGCGGAGCGGGGACGGCGGGGGAGCGATTGATGGTGTTGGTGAAGGTGGTGGTGGTGGTGGTGGTGGTGGTGATGGTGAAGGTGAAGGTGGTGGTGGTGGTGATGGTGAAGGTGAAGGTGGTGGTAGTGGTGATGGTGGTGGTGATGGGCGCGTCAGCGGCGGGGCGGGGACACGGCAGCGGAGCGGGAGTGGGGGAGGGGGTTAGAGCGGAAGGAGGAGGAGGGATTTGGATTAGGATTAGGATTTGGGTTTGGATTTGGGGAGGGTATTTTCGTCCAAAATTATCGGTCAAACGCGTTGACCGTTGGTTTTGGATGAAATCCATCAAATGTGGGGGGTAACTTACATTAAGGTAAAGCAGTGGGGTGCACTTTGAATATAAGTAAAAAAAGTGGGGTGCGACTCAAAATTTCTCATTAAAAATATATATTAGGAAGTGTAAATGGTTGAAATATCAAAGTGTCTGAGTACCTGATAAGATTGTAAATGAGGGTGACACCTTCATTGAATTATCTGTACAACATAAGTTATTTCTGTTGCATCTTCCTGTCATTGAATTAAAAACTTTAGGCCGTCTAACTGCAACAAGTAATTGTCAGATAATGATATTGGTATTGATGTCATGGTGCAGCATAGGGGGGAAGGATAGCACTGATACCCTGGTTCAAGGTAAACATAGAGAGGTTCCGAGAGAGTTCATCAATGAGTTGAGGGCTTTTTGCAAAGTAAACATCTGATTCTTTGGCTCCTTTTATTTAATATTTGTTATCAAAAAGTAATCACAATGTCATAAAACTTTATGTATTTATTTTAGTTAATGTATTTCTTTCTTTGAAATATTGTGGTCAGAGTAACATGACATTGGACTATGACGAGAGGTACTTCCATGGAAAGCCACAAAACAGCTTCCACGAAGCTGTTAACGTTCCTGATGTTGTCATCTATGCAAGGTATATTCTATCCAAGGTATATTCATATTTTCCCTTTGTTCTTAAAGGTAATAGTTTTATCAATGTACAATGAGATATCTTGCAAGCAGAGCAGCATGGATTTTGTTCCTTATTGGTACTCATAATTTGAGAACGGTTCAATTGTGGACTCTTGAGTCTTGTCCATTAAGCAACAATTCTGAACCATACTTTATTTTGCTTGATTTTGCTTGACTTCATTAGTCAAAGATGTCAAAAGACATTGAACCTAGTGCATGAACTTTAATTGATTGAAATAATTCAATGACAGTGACTGCCTACATGAGTTCAATTTGACTCGACTTACAACATTCAAGTCACCAATTTGTGTGCATATCATTTGATTCAACTGAACTATATGCACTTTAGCATTACCTCAAATGTTTACTTCCAGCTTGATCCTTTTACTTTTGCAGATCTCAAGATGATGTACAAAAGATTGTGACAGCTTGTAACAAATATAAGGTATCAATTGATCATCATCTTTTTTATCATTTTAGCTAATGTATACACATTCAGCTTAAATCTGGTAGATCAGACTTTTAATTTAATTTAATTTATTATTTTTTTTTGAGAGGTTTTTATAGGAGTTTCTCTCTTTTGAAGCAGATTCCGATTGTACCTTATGGTGGAGCTACGTCAATTGAGGGACACACCTTAGCTCCATATGGAGGTGTATGCATTGACATGTCACTGATGAAAGTATGTATTATTTCTTTCATGTGAAGTTGACACACACACACACACACACACACACACACACACACACACAGTGCCTTCATCCCAAGTATTGAGGTCGGCTGTTTGAACCCTTTTCTTCTGTTCAGCTCTATTAAGGGCCATGTCGTCTATAACACTAACAAAAAGAGTAAACTTCTTTAAAGTTTCAATCCATGTTCATTTAGAGTTAACCCTAGTCCTTACGGCTCCTTTAACTATAATCTTATCGCTCTTTATTGGTGCTTCTCTCATCTTGTCCTGCCACCTCCAACTTCCTATGGACACACTCATTTCTTTCTTCTTGTGACTAGTCTTATAGCTAATCATCATCATCATTCTAGCCTTCTTCCGTTGGAATGGGGTCGGCTATGGAGCATAAGAAAGCTCCATAAGTTACCAGCCTTGTAGCAAAATGGGCTGTTTCCTCTTGAATTCTCTTAGAAGCCACTCTTTTATGCACTCATATAAATGGGCATAAGTACAATACTCCATGTGTGTGACTACTAGTTACAACAGAACCAGTGATAGATCATACAAGATTCAGTAAGCTGAATAACTTATTTGGTACAACTAATTATGGAGAGAGAGTCGACCATAATAACGTTATTTTTTTATACTAAATCTGTTATTCATCATAATGGATCTTGTATGATCAAATAGTAAAATCTGCTAGATGCAATAAGATTAGTTACACAGTGAATATTTTAGTTTCAAATGAATACATATTGACACTTCGTGTATTAGGGATGTGTGTCACTTGACACTGTCTTAGGGATGAGTGTCACTGAACATCTTGACAGTTTAGTAAGTCACTAGAATAAGAACTAAGGATAATGCAAATACAGCATACTAGTGTTCTCAAGAAAATGTAGTTCAAGCTGCTTCTCTCCTAATTCTGTCATCTTGCCTCAACTGTGCAAATATATTCTGGAGAATAGAAATAGGCTTTGGACCTTTTGATTTAGTCAATGAAATAATTATTGGTTTTTTGTGTTGAGTTTCTCCTGTTGGTCATAATTATTGGACCTTTTGATTTGGAAAACTCAAACATATAATTAGTCCAAGTATGTTTAGCTTAAAAAGAGATTCTAGTGCAACCTTAGATGGAACTGAGGTTAATAACTCGCCATATCAAATTGGATTTTAATCGAGCCAATTCGAAACTGCATGATAGAACCATTATTGGTCAACACCTTCAGTATGAGGCTAATATTGCAATGTTTTGATCAATTTGGGTCCATATGCCCCAAAGCTGGTCAAAATTGGTTGAAATTTACTACATTTTCCAACATCTTTTGAATTTGGTCGAACCACACTTAGTAAATTGGGATTGACAAGATAGGGTTTGCATCCATCATATTATCCAAATATCAAATGCGAGAACTCAAGCATAACATGAACACAATATAGTTTGATCACTTGTATATCCAAGTATTCATTACCCAAACTCTTTAGCATGACTATGGCTTCACAAAGCTTATTATAGGATATTCATGCATCACTGGTTGTGCACATCATCCAAACCTTTAGAATTGTATCTTGTCAAATTAACTATGCATTTTGACCTAGCTTTACTCATCTCTCTCTCTCTCTCTCTATATATATATATATATATTTTTTTTTTTTTTTGGAATAAGGGTGAATTTATTCCTCGCATATAGCGGAAAAGGTATTACAGTACAAAGATATCACAACTTCCCAAGCCCCAAAGTATAATATTATGGGACCATTACTGATACATCGAATTCTATGTTATATATATATATATATATATATATATATTTTTTTTTTTTTTTGGAAAAAGGGTAAATTTTATTCCACAATCATCGCAATAAGGTTACAACATAGAGATACAATCCCGACTCAGGGGGACATTACTAGTACATCCGACTCAATGTTATGAAGGATGCTCACCAGTGGGGTGGACAATCCCTCATAAATGCGCCGGTTCCTCTCCCTCCAGACATGCCAAACTGATGCAGCAAACCTCAATCTAGCACGTCTGGCCCAGCTCTGCCCCCGGCCCCTGCCATCTCCAATCCACTTAAGGATTTCTCTGAAGTCACGCTCCCTTCCAACCCCTCCCAAGTATCCCCGGCTCTGCTCTGCCCAGATGCTCCACGCCACTTGGCACTGAAAGAACAGGTGTCCAATGGATTCATTCTCTGCCTCACACAAAACACACGTAGGGTCAGGGACAGGGACCCCGAACCGAAGCAGTCTGTCCCTAGTAAGCAACCGGTCCAGTACCAGTTTATATGCAGACAATTGCATCTTTCTGGCAAGGCCCTTCCCCCATATAAAGTCATACTCCTCGATCTTGTCGAAGTAGGAACGAACAAGATCGTAGCAGCTGCTAAATCTGAACTCCCCAGCACCCTCCGTGTAGCCGGGAGGGGCCCAAACCCAGACGTCAGACAGTACATCAGGAGTGATCTGTACCTGCCTGATCTCCCCTCCTAACTGAGCAGTGAAACGATACTCCTTTGGTCTCCAGACCCCACCCCTGATGATGCGCCTACAAGTCAGACCTCTGTACTCCACACCGTCCGTCTGGGGACCCAGAATCTCCAGGAGAGACTGACCAGCAATCCACGGATCAAGCCATAGGTCCGTCTCCCCTCCCTCCCTCATCTTCCGCCGAATCGCCTTCCGAAGTACAGGTCGGTTCCTCAGGATATGCTTGAAAGACACAGAGAAGTTGTTGTCAATGTTACATACCCAGAAGTTCCTACCCCGGAGGTACCGACTAGACATCCAAGCCGAACAAAGAGAGCCGCCCTGAAGGAACCTCCACGCCAGCTTGATCCCCGCCGCCTCCCTGACAGAAACCAGAGAACGCAGACCCACACCTCCCTCCTTCCTAGGACGACAGAGCTGCTCCCAAGAGATGGCATGAATCCCCCTATGCCAAATGAACTTGGCACATATTCCCTCAATCTTTCTGATAGTAGCCAAAGGGACCATAATAGATTGGAGCCAAAATAGAGCAATAGCAGATATAACCGATCGAACCAGCTCAATACGCCCTCCAAAAGATAGGCCAGCCGCCTGCCAGCCCTCTACCCTCCTCTGCGCAAAGTCCACCAGACTCTGACATTCTCGGTCCTTCGCGTAATTGACAGATAGTGGCACCCCCAGATATTTCACCGGGAGGTCACCCTTTTCCACCCCAAGCTCCAGGGCCCGTTCCTCCTTCAAGGTGCAAGAGCTGTTGAAGTAAACTTTGCTCTTGTCCCTATTCAACCGAAGACCCGATAACTGTCCGAACTCCTCCATCACCACCGCAAGCTCCCTCATCCCTCGCATGGAAGGCCTCATCAATACCAATAGATCATCCGCATAAATGAGGTGTGAGACCACCGGAGACACCCTACTGTATATCGGTACAATCCTCTCCCGATGTACCGCGATGTCCATCAAACAGGTAAAATACTCCATCACGAGGGTGAAAAGGTAGGGGAAAAGCGGGTCCCCCTGCCGAAGCCCCCTGCTGCTGCCGAAGAACCCGTAAGGGATACCCTGGATGAGAATCGAGAATGTAGGGGAGGTGATGCACGCTCGGACTCTGTCCACCCATGTCTCGGAGAAGCCCATCGCACCCATCAAATGACAGAGGAAGTCCCTGTTGACGGTGTCGTAGGCTTTCCTCAGGTCAAGCTTCACACATGCTTTCATCCCCCCTGGCTTGTGGAACTCCCGAATCATCTCATGAGCCAACAGACTATGCTCAGCAATAGACCGCCCCTTGATGAATGCCGCCTGATTCCAAGAAACCAGGTCCTGCATAGCGTCCTCCATCCTCCTGCACATAAGATGAGTAATTATTTTATACAAATAATTACAGCAAGCAATCGGTCGGAAGTCAGCAAGAGAAGTCGCCCCCTCCTTCTTGGGCACCAGCGTCAGGAAGGTGTGGTTCAGCTCCTTCAGGAGCTTGTCCGTCTCAAAGAACTCCTGAACAGCCTCTAGAACCTGGAACTTGAGGGAACCCCAATGTCGCTTGTAGAAGCCGCTGGAGAAACCGTCCGGCCCAGGGGACTTGGAAGCATCAGCCTGCATCACAATCGCCTCCACCTCCGCCATCCGGATAGGAGCCATAAGAAGACTGTTACCATACTCAGTAATCAACGTCTTCGTAGTCAGCTGTGGGAAAGCCGTGGGATAGTCCGTCTGATGATAAAGCTCAGAGTAGAACCGGACAGCCTCCTCCTGGATAGCAACCTGGTCGGTCACAAGACGCCCATCACTGCCTAGAAGTCTCTGGATGCAGTTCCGATGCTGGCGAGCCCGAATGACATCATAGAAGAATTTGGTGCAACGGTCCCCATCCTTGAGCCAGGAGCATTTGGCCCGTTGGGCCGCACTAATCTCCTGCTGGAGTCTCAAGGTGTTGACCTCTGCAGCCAACTTCTTCTCTCTAGACGCCAACTCCCCACTCATCATGTCTCCCTGAAGGTCTGACTGCAGGTCTCTCAACTCCGCCTCCTTCTCCTGTAAGGAGGTCCGGGGGAGGGCCCTCACCCAGTCTCTGATGGCGCGTTTGGTCTTCTTCAGCCTGTGAACCATACGGAACTGAGCAGTGCCGGCCACATCCTGACAAAGACCCCCCGCCACAGTCTCCTCATAGCCAGGCGAGAGGAACCAACTGTTGTCATACCGGAACGGACGGGCTCTCCATCTGGGACTCTCCACGAAGCGCACCAGGATCGGCGAATGGTCACTGGTCCCCGCAGGTAGCCCCTCAGCAACAGCAGAAGGGAATAGGCGGAACCAATCACTGTTCCCCAAAGCCCGATCAAGCTGGCAGGCCACCCTGCCAACCACCGCCTTGTTGTGCCACGTCCATATGTGCCCCACCCTCTCCAGATTCCTGAGCCCGGACTGGAGAAGGCAGGACTGAAAGTCAGATAGAATCTGGTCCGGCACCGGCCGCCCCCCCAGCTTCTCCCCCCTGTATAGCGTGGCATTGAAGTCTCCCATAATAAGCAGGGGGAGATGACGATGCACCGCCAATGTACTCAGTCTAATGATGTCCTGCCACAAGACCTCCCGCAGCCTCCTGTCATTGTGTCCATAGACAGCACCAAGTAAGAATCGGAACCCACCCTTGTTGGTGAAGGAGATGGCCACCAGCTGGTCAGTCATGAAGACCTCCTCCCCCTCCCAACTAGCTCCGTTCCATCTAACCCAGATTCTCGCCATATCACAGAGACCAAGGTTGTGGAGCTGGACCCAGTCCGTAGGGGTTCTACGAGACAGGGTTTTCGCCCCCCTGATCTTAGTCTCTAGTAATATCGAGATTTCACACTTCTCTTTCCTCAGCACCTCACTAATCTCCCTCCATCTCCCCAGAGAACACCCCCCCCCCGGACATTCCAGGCAAGGGCCGACATCTAATCCGCGGGTGGGATCCCCTGAACATCCTCTGAAGGCGCACCCGGGGAGAGTGCAACCTCCATCTCTCTGGACTCCTCATCTCGATCCCCCTGAAGAAGAGGCTGAGCTAGGACCGCAACCCATTGAGGGTTGACCTTCCACACTCTCTCCGTCCCACCTTGTCCGCTGTCCTCACTATGTGACTCCGTAGCCTGGCGCTTCCGACTGTATACCTGAAGTGCTAAGGTGTTATCCTCTCCTTGTCGCCTGTCCCCCTGTCCCATACTCCTGGTGATCATAGTCCTCGTCCCCGTATACTCAACCATCGCTCCGGTAAGGATCTCCGTCGGAGACCCGTCGTTTTCCCCAGAGACGGGGGGAAGGTCTGCCTCCATCTCATCCTCCATCAAGCCCGCCTGGTCAACTACAGGGGTATTAACTACACCACCTGTCTCCTGCACTGCCTCCTCCGTCACCGCTGCAGAAACTCCTCTACGTCGACAAGCACTCGGGAGATGTCCAAAACAGACACACGCCGGACATCTGGGGGGAACCCACTCATACTCCACCTTCTGCATAAGAATCTGGCCAGTAGGTGTCCGGTACTTCAACTGCTCTGGCAGGTCCAACCTGGCGTCAATTTCCACAAATACCCGAGCATACATCAACCTCGTCCTGAAGGCGGTGGCATCGTCCGCCTTAATCGGCTTGCCAATGAGGCTGGCAAGTCTCATAAGAAGGGGAACACTCCAGAAGCGTACCGGGAACTCAGGGAACCGAACCCACACAGGCACCGCATTCAGCACCTCCTTCTCACATCTCAAGTCAGGGGTCCATTGCTTCAGTATGATGAGGCGACCATCGAACGTCCATGGCCCTCCCTAGAGGATCCGAGCCACATCTTCTGCCATCCCAAATTTAACGAAGTAGAAGCCGTTCTCCTTGGAGAAGAACTCCATGCTACCCTTCGGCCGCCAGACTCTCTCCGCATAACCACGGATCTGCCCGTAGAAGGGCTTGCTACCCAACACATATAATACTAAAGTGTTCTTCCAGAATGCCGTCACCTTCGCCACTTCCTCAGCCGGGAAGTCAGCGCAGAGCTCACCCCCAACCGCCAGAGGTACAACATACTCCATCGATGCCGGAGTTTTTGCAACCCCCACCTTGCACGCATCTGCCCAGGATACAGGTCGCGAGCCCGAACTTCGAGGCAGGATCGTCGGGGCCGGCCGGACACTCACGTTCGTAGCAGTCCCTCTCCCCCCGATAAATGGGCCAGCCGTCCCTGCAGACTCCGTCGCACGAGGCCTCCACGTAGTCCTGGCTTGTCCCTCCCGTCCACCGGTGTGTGCCTGGCCCACCGTAGGTCCAGTCCTCCTGGCTATCCCTGACCTCCTGTCCGATCCCTGCGTAGAGGTGGAGCCCCTCCTAGTCTCAGCGATATGCGATCGTTGCCCACCCCCTCGCCGTACCCTCCGATTTTGAACCGTGGTCCAAGCCCCCTCCTCACTCTGGCCATCCTCCAATCCAGACGATGCCCTTTGGGCGGTGAACACCATAGAGGAGCCCTCCGGAGCACTCGCCATCGAACCACCGACCGAAACCGTGCCCGGCGGCGTCGCCACCGACCGCATCCATCCCCGGCCACCCCCCCCACCTGTGGTGGGTCGCCGGCCGCCGCCTGCCTCCGGGGGGGGTTCGCCGGACCCCCCCGGCCACGCCCCTGGCCGCCAGCATGTCCGCGCGGACGTGGATCCGCCGCGAGTGGATTTCCCGCCGGCCGGCCGCCGCCGTCCGCCTCCAGATGGTCGCCGCCGGCCGCCCCCGCCACCCCCTTGCCTTTCCCCCTGTCCGGCGGTCGGTTGGCCGCCTCCTCGCGTCGATTCGGTGATGCCCTAGCAGAGCTAGGGTTCGCCTCCTTCTCTGTTGCCATTTATATATATATATATATATATATATATATATATATATATATATATATATATATATATATCCAATGGCACATCGAGTCGTGGTGTACTGGTAACACCACCGTGCACCGGGGGTGAGGGCCGAGTTCGAGCCCTCCCTCCCACGGAGGTGGCTAGGTGGCAGTGGCCACGGCCTCCGGGCCAAGGTCGGGTGGAGTCGTCCACCGGCTTTGGTTTAAAAAAAAAAAAAAAAAGAAAAAGAAAAAGAAAAAGAAAAAGAAAAAAAATAAAATATATATATCCAATGACCCTCTAGCCTAGTGGTTAGAGAAGAGGCATGCGGCCCGGGTGGGCGGGTGTTCGACTCCTAGTGGGAGCGTTCACGGGATTATTGAGTGGTATTATTGGAAAAAAATTACCTGTTCCAATATATATGTGTGTGTGTGTGTGTGCTGACTCTCTCTTTCTCTCTCTCCGGGGTTCCATTAGGGTTTCTGCAGAAAACCTAAGTGGAAGTATAGACACAAATTACTCCCCTTATGTGCAAGATGACAAGCAACAAGAGGAGGGGGAAGGCTGGCAAGCAGTCAGAGGGAGGTGGTCCTATGTAGGGACTCAACATCAAGGGAGCACTGTTGATGGTGGATGCAGTGTCACATCTGGTATCAATGCAGCCTGGACAAGGTCTGGTTCTCCAACACTATAGCCTTACCAAAAGCAGGTACATCACATGTGTTCTCCAATCTTGGTAAGGATGCACCCCCCAGGGCAGGCCATGGTAGAAGGCTTACTACTCAAGGAGGCTATAAATGCCTGGTATTAGATTTGCAAACAATTGAGTCTCTTGGGCTCAAATCTGTGCCTCCAAAACCAATGAGGAGGAGATGGCTCTTACTTATTTTCATCCCATTCTCTCTGGGGCAAAGAAGAAGCCTTCATATCCAATGCTGAGTTGAAGGAGGCATCCACCACGTGGGAGAATGCCTTTATAGCCTATGTGGTGGATAGAAGGCCATATTACCTTCATATGAAGGCATATGTGGCCAGAGTTTGGAAGCCTACAAGTTCATGTGAGGTCTTTTCAAGGGAGAATGACTACTTTTTCTTCTCAAGACTAGCATATGCCAGGGTGCTAGTGGAGACAAATACTAAGGATGAGACACCAACAAAGATTGACATAGATCTTGAGGATGGAAGGAGTATGAAGCAAGAAGTGATCTATGACTGGTTACCCCCAGGATGCAAGAAATGCGTACGTTTTGGGCATTTGGAGTCTCAATGCCCAACAGGATTCATTGAAGACAGCCAATGACCCCAGAGTGGGACAAGATATTCATACTACTCTGTGCTTCGTCAAGGAGATCATTACTAATGCAGTTGGTAATGAGGCTTCTCCACAGGCAAGAGCACAACTGCATGTAGCTTCGGAGGAGGTAGGACATGAATTCATACTACTGCAATATCCTCTCCAACTCTAACTTCTAATGAGGGAACCACTACATCAGTGGCCTTGGTAGCCCAAACATGGTTGCTGAGACTGAGTCCGTCCAGAGCCCAGTGGAGCAAAAACAAAATACTCCACCACAACAAGGTTTAGCTCAAGTGCTATCGCAGAGAGAGGGCTTAGTGATGAACAAGAAGGCACTAATAGGTACACAGAGGGTGTTGTAGTCCCCTCCAAACTTCTAATGGTGAAGGTGAGACTTGTAACTGGACTCATGCAGATGTACATGAGTTGGATCACCAAGCTAGGGTGAACTTGGCCACACCAAGCCAGCCGGATGGGGAAGATAGCAGTCAGCAGAGTCAGGAGCTCCCTTCAACAGTGCAAGATCAACACTCCAACACCAAAGTAGGTGAATCATCCTCTGTCAACACTTGTTGTCTGGACGAAGGCTTACACAATAGAGGTTCAAGCTTACAGCAGGAAGGACATGAAGCCCTTACAATGCTTAAGCCTAATTGAAAGAAGGTTTTGGCAGCCTCAAAGCAACAAAAGAACACTGCTAAGAAGCCTCAAGAGCCTCTAGTTACACAACAATTTTATATGAGGAAGATGAGGACTGCTGTACCAACCCCCCCCCCCTCCCCGCAATTTTAAATGAAGATCTTAGTTTGGAATGTTAAGGGGTTAAACTCCATTTTTAGATGGAGAGAGGTTAGGGACCACTGAATGTAATCAAATTTCTATTATGGGTATTGTTGAAACAAAGTTATGGAGGAGGAGGAAAGGTTCAAACTAAAATTTCGAGATCCTTGGAAACATGTTCTAGCTTATAATGCCTCTGGCAAATGTAGGATATGGGTTGGATGGGATACAAACCAGTGGAAGGGTGATGTGCTTCACTTTACTGAGCAGTGTGTCTCCCTCAATATAAAGAATGTTGGGGGTTTGCAATTTGTCATTTCGGTGGTGTATGGGTCTAATTTACATGCTTTTAGGAGAAGTCTAACTTGAGGCTCTGGCTAATGGGATTTATATACCTTGGCTAGTTTTGGGTGATTTCAATTGTGTGAGATATAACACAGAGAAAATTGGGGGCAAGTTTTTTCCAGACAGGGTTTTGGATGGTTTTAGTGATCGTCTTCTTAGTGCTGGTTTGAAGGAGTTGGATGCTACTGGTCACACTTGGTCATGGTCAAACAGGTCTACTGACAATAGGATCCTACGTAAAAAGGATAGATGCTTTGGTAATACACATTGAATAAATCAAAAAACGGTTGAAATAGTGGGGGTATACCTTAAATTTTTAATTGTTCCATATAAAAGACTGGTGGTATTTGTTAGTTTTTAAAAAAAGTGGGGGTATATGCTAGTTTCTATAATTTGAGTGGGGGTATTTGCTAAAATATCCCAGTAATTAATTAGCAATACTGCAATTTACTGGCTTCAACTGTCCCAACTTCCCAAAACTATAATTAGTATACTTCACAGTATTTGCTCTACCCTTTCTCCGGGGGAAAGCCAAACATGCAATTAGTTCGGAGGAGATTGCTAAACCAAAGGAGGGTGGTGGTTTAGGACTGAGGAATCTCAATGACTTGAAGCCTGGTCTGCAAATTAAGAGAGCATGGCACTTACTAACCAAGAATGGGATGTGGAGCGAGTGGATGGGAAACAAATATGTGAAGGGCAGGAGCTTCTGGATAGTACAGGAGGATAACAATGCTTCTCTTACTTGGAAGGGTATCCTTAGAATGAGTGAGCACTTGCTAGCAGTTGTTACTAGAGTCATTGTGACCGAGAGCGCTACATCACTATGATTTGATCCTTGGCTTGCACAGGGAAGACTGATTGGCAGATTTGGATGTCAAGCATTTACTTTATACAGTAAGGATCTCAATGTGGATGCTATCATTCACAACTTGGTATCCTTCTGCAGCTAGGATCACTACACTTATGCAGGATGAAATCATGGTTTAATATTAATCATAACATGCCTCAAGACTATTGTAAGTGGAACTTCACTATCACAGGGGAGTTTTCTTTCCAGACTGCGTATGCCCTAGCTGGGGGGGCCAATACTGTGCTTGATTGGTATGATATTCTGTGGTTCCCTGGATATTGTTAGAAAATGTCATACTTCACATATAGAGCCATTAAAGGCAGGCTACAGCCCAAGACTAGGCTGATTCAGCATGGAGTTGAGTGAGACTTTGTGTTTTTGTAAGACACGGGATGAATCTTTGAATCGTCTTTTCTTTCAATGTGGCTATACTAGAAATCTGGGGTCCTATAGCCTGGTCCTTGCAAGTTGCATCCACTAATCATCTGCTGGATACCATCAAGGAGTTAGAGGGTAAAAGCATTAGAGGAACTCTTGAGTACATTTTAGACAGGCATGCTGTCAATACCATTACCTGGCATATATGGCAAGAGAGGAATAGGTGGATATTCAATAAGGAGTATGTCAGGACACAAGGACTGTTACAGAGGATAATCAGAGAGGTTCAGATATTACTGCAAAAGTGAAAAGCAGAGCAGATCTAAGGAGCTGTGTAAACTCTGGGCTATTCCAATTGTGTACCCGGGTTATACTCTTTTTGTAACATTTATAGTTATTCATTCATTCATTCATTCTTACTAAGTATCTGATAGGAAAAGTTCAAGATGATTTGGTCAATGTGTGGGTGAATGACACAATATTTGTTACCTCGGTGCATATGTTTTTTATGATATAAATACCTCTAGATTGTCCTAACAAATCTCCTACTCTTGCATTGATATCCATTCTCAAGTTACAGTTTGGTGTGTCCTCCAAAATTTCTTTCTAGCCTGACACCTTTGTATTGATTCAGTCATATCTTAAGCTAGGGAAATAGTTTTGAGGAAATTATTGTTTTTTGAAACTAGACTTTGAAGACTTTATTTCTTGTATTTAAAATATCAAGGTCAAATTTATATTGCAAAAACTTGTATGCAGACCCAGTCAACGTGACACATGTTCACTCAATCAGTTGTAACTGTAGAGATAAAATCTCCTTTTGAGCTTATTCAAGTTGGCATTAGAAAGTTGGCTTCAAAGCTAAATCTGATAGACACTTCTCTCTAGTTTTGAACATACTCATAATCACGACAAAGGCTAAATTAGTGGGCTGAAAGTGTGCAACCACCCATTGGAGTGATTGTACCACTCTTGGAGTTCAGCACTACCCAAGGGCAATAGTATGCTCTTGTGTGGGAAGCAAAAAGGCAATGGGCAGCGAACTTCCCACAACGGCAGTTGCACTGTCCTCAAACCGAGAGTGGGAGATTCGCACTGCCCATGCCAGCGGTGGCATCGTTGATGCCCAGATTTGACCGTTGGGCTCTTCTTTTTGGTGCCAGTGCCTCTATGTTTGTTTCTAGCTCATGGGACTTCTTGTTTAACGTTCTAAGACTATAAATAAGGTTGGCAACATGTATTAGAAAGATTTACAACTCAAAAACTAAATACTAATAATCTGATCCCGTTAAGCTAAAATTTGTCAAATCTCTCAATTGTCCACCAGTGCATAGTCACAAGTTCAACATCCCGAATAATTCAACGAGGTTGAAAGTTTCGGAAATGGGAAAAACATCAAAAAGTTGGATAAAAATATATAAAAAGATAGATAGTATAATCATATTTTCTAAAAAATGACAAAATATAAATAGTTAATAGTTCAAAACCTCTATAAAAATATTTTCTATGAAACTGAACTAACACGAAGTACATTTAAAAAATTATCACCATTTTGCACTTCTATTTTTGTGTGATTTGGTACAACCTTAAGTCCAACATGGGCTGTCAAAGGACGTGAGAGTGAGAAAATTTAACCTTAGTCCACTTCACATAAAGTTTTGTCCTGCTAACTATTCAGTACAAGAAATGAACAATAATGTGACTTGATTTGAGAAGTTATTGCTTTCAATATTACATAAACAGAGCCAAACACTAAAAAGGGAAGGAATTTAAAATATATCTCATTGCAAATAGAAATTAGAAATTTAGAACAATGTGGCTTTGATTTGAGACGTTAGTGCTTTCTACAATACATAAACAAAGTACATACACCGAAAAGAGACAGGAAAATAAGTTAAATGTCGCTGATAGATGTGGTTTCATTTCAAAGTGTTTCATTCTTCTCTATGAAAGGTGCAAGTTTGATGGATAACCCAGAATTGGAAAATGAGTGGAATTTGACCTATTTATATTTTATAGTATTGACTGATCTCCTCCTAAAAGGATAACACAGATCAGATGCGTTAGATATACCTAATGCTAGTAATTATTATATGCAATTCTAAATGAACTGGACCAATACCAAAGATCCAGATTCTAACTGCAGTATATCAAAATAATATAAGCCACACAGAACCTGGGCCTCTTGGGAGCAATGCCTGTCTAACACATACCTGTTGACACAAAATCATATATAAAAAAGAAGAGACAAATAGTTCGGAGCTCCCAAGCTTGAGAAGTACCGTTATTTTCGACATTTCATTTGCTTTCCTTGAGGTTAGATCTATAAAGAATAAAAGGTCCTAGCTTTAGTTGTTAAAATATGATTAAGTACATATGTTCATCAATGATGGTCTACTCTACGACATCTTAAAACTTGGAGTCATCAAGTACATTTTGTAAAAATGTCCATGATTTTAGATGAGGTCTGGCAAGGAGAACATGCCTGTGATGTAGACGGTAATGACTAGTGGACATATCAAAGGATGATGTTGATTTGCTTATGTTAATCAGGTATCTACAGTCTTAACATTGCATCAGTAGATGCATAAGCTTAATATTCCTGTATTATATGTTGGTGATTATCTGAAATCAATGTTGCTGGTAAGCCGTCGACTCAAAATCCAGTTTTGAGCTATAGAATGTGCCACATCTTGCCTAGGAGTTTTTTTGGGGGGGCATTTCTGTCCTGTGCTGTAGTTTCATTGAGAAACGTAGCAGTTTATGAAAGTATTGATTTGTAAATGCAGTTAGTATAACCATATGAAACAGCAGTTGTTAACAAGTAAAAATATGAACACCTGCTTATATCAATTTAATTTACAACAGTATAGTGACTAACATCCTGCAATGTGTAATGCTGCTAATGCACTAGACCAGACTATTACAAGGTTGACTTTTATTAGCATTGTACATACAGTTAATGATATGAATAACACTCACTGATAGCAACTTAGAGTGCAACAGTAGGGTATGCTGTACCAATCCAGAAGATAATAAGGTTGACAAATGAAAGCTAATAACATGTTGAGTTCTAGTGATGTGGTCTTCGGGATTATGTTGAAGCCAGTCTGTAGGTCGTATGAGAAGTATGAAGGGGGACTAGTTGTGAAGTTAGAGGCATGCTGTGTTATTTTTTTGTGAATGGAATTGAATTGTGTGCAAAGTGGAGTCTTTTACTGATTATCTAATGTGATCTCGCTTTAGTTACAAATGTTCTCGAATTTAATGCTAACCTTATAAAAGAGATTTATGATATGATTTTCTCGGAGAGTACTAAACCTTATTATGGAATTAAATAATGCTGCCCAACCTCGATCCCTTCTCATAAGGTAGGGCTATATTCAAATTGTTGTAGACTAAAATGTTTAAATCAGCTATCTGGATGCAATATCACTTTTTTGGATTAGTAGTTTGTTCCTCGTTTTTCTTCTTCTATATCTTGGTTTTTTAAATTACAGAATATTAAGTCCTTGCACGTTGAGGACATGGATGTGGTTGTTGAGCCTGGGATTGGATGGATGGAACTCAATGAGTATCTGAAGCCTTATGGTCTTTTCTTTCCTCTTGATCCAGGCAAGTGAACATAGTCTATATTATATAATTCTTTTTTAATACTTATAGTTAATTACACTGACCTCCCCTATGTTTTGTGAGTATTACAAGGACTTCCCCTATTTCGAAAATAATTACACTGACTACCCCTCTCCTTTATAAATTTTATTAACCATAGGGATGGTTAGTGTTATTAGTTTTTGTAGAAAATAGAAACTATGGGGGGTGTCCGTGTAATTAGTTTCAAAGCAGGGGTGGTCTGTGTAATAAGTGTAAAACATAGGGGTAGTTGATGCAATTAACCCTTATTTCTAAGTGCTGTCACGCGTGAAACCTTTTAGAGTTCGATATATGTTTTATGATTTTTTGCCCTTTCCTTTTTCCTTCTTTGACTGCATATGGCCTTCTAAATTCTAATACATCCAACTCAACATCACGATATTTAGTATGTTTGGCTGAAAACAGCTTAATTGTATTCCCATATAAGAAAATCAAGTGTGGTATCTTGTAGGATGTATGTTATATGTTTTCTGCACATTTTTTAATCCTTTTTCTTGTATTGTATTTGGTTTTGTAGTACTTCCAACTCAACATCATGATATTTAGTATGGTTGGCAGGCATAATTGTTTTCTTGAATACGAAAAGTCAAGTGTGGTATCTTTTATAATTTGGTATATGTTATAAATTTTTCCTGCACATTCTTTCTCCTTTTTCTTGGATTCTATATGGCCTTGTAGTACTAAGTGCCTCCACAAGTAACTAATTTGCATTTAATAACCCGAACTATCGAAATTTGGCAGTTTATTACCTTGAACTATCTTTTTAGCAAGTTAGGACCTTGAACTTTATAAGTTTTGGCTAGTTATCCCGTCTGTTAACTAGCCATCACTTACCGATCACGTGTAAGCTCGATTTGATACTTTACGCCCCTAAATAATTTAAACATTTTTCAACAAAAAAATCAATTGAAACAATTTAAACTTTTAAAAAGAAACATCTCCCTAATTAACTAATCCTACCACTAGTCCCCTCTCCAACCTCCACCACCGCCGCCGCATCCCAACTCCCCATCTGCGGCCCTGGGACCCAACTGCCTGTTTTGACGCAGCCAGGGGCCCACGGCTGCGGGGAGGGGGGTCGCGGTGGGAGAATGGGGAGCTCTGGTGATGATGGTTGTTGGGGAGGGGACTAGGGTTACGATTAGTTAACTAAAAAACCTTTATGATCGTTTGCACAAAGATGACCGCAACTTTGGCTTCATATCTCACTTGGAAATTTAATTATTATGTTTCTTATTGATATGGACAAAGTTCTTTACTATCATGATAAGATATGATCACAGCCTATGATTTGCATAGGGTTGCATATCATATCTATTCACAAACCATATTTGTGCACAGATCGGACCTAGACCAAGTGGCGTTTGGGAGAAGAGGATTTGCAGTGGCCATGCACACGTTTGTCCGTTAAGAAGTCAGTTAATTATAATTAACTGACTTCTTTACAAAAGTAGAGGAAGGTGAGGACAGTGAAGTGGAGGTTGGGGGATTTGGGGTTGCTGCTGCTTCCAAAGAAAATATAGAGGAAAGAGTGATGAGAGGTCTAGGGAGAGGAGTGAGCTGCTACTCTCTAAAATGAGAGTGTGAAAGAAATTAGGGCTAAGATTAGGCTGGAAGAAGGAGATGACGGAATTAGGTTTGGGTTAGGGATTTCTTTGGAAAAGGAAAGAATTATGATTTCTTATGTTTTGAGGGTTGGGATTTTATTTTTCAAGAGCAAGGGTCATCATCACCCCTCCCCTGCTTGGTACCATGTAGAATAAAAAGACAAGATTGTCTTTGTGGCTTTAGGGCTTACAATATATATAACTTACAAAAGTGATAAGTACAAAAGTGGGTAACTAGTAAGCTTGGCCTTTAGGAAACTAAATAAACCTAACTTATTTTGTACAATGTCATTTTTCCTTGTTGGAAATATGCGGCACTAAATTAACTACTGGTTAATTTACCCACCCTCAGAATACTAGATTCTGGGGTTTGGGATACAATCTTATAACTTGGGCTATAATAGTTATTTGTTTTGGGTTATTTGGTTAGGGTTTTGGGGGTATTATCATCATTTTACTTGTACTCCATCATTAGAAATAAGAATAAATTCCCAACATGAAGGTAATGGTTGGTTTCAACAAAGAGCCGTCTTTCTCTCCAAGTTTAGGGTTACCCACTGTCTCTCTCCTTCATTTTCCATGCCTACAACTGTTTTAAAAACAACCTGGATATGCTATCCCTATTTGTTTCAAATCTGCCCCTATTATACTAGCTGCCAAACCCTCTCCTTTTAAGTTCTACTTTGTGCTTGGTTTTGATGTCCATAATCCATATCTCCGTGTCACTTCTATTACAGTTTTGGATTTTTTTCAAACATGTCAAGTCTGTATAGCTTTGCTAGTACTGTTTTATACTTGACACAAAGTTGAAAATAAGTGGTCATACAAGAGTATTGAAGATATGATTTTATCTAATAACTAATTATTAATTGGATGTATGCAATAGCTCTGAGCCCATTGCCCTAATGAAGTGTGTATCATAGTATCATAGTATAAGGAATCATATTTCTTTATAATATAGTTTTTGCAGAAGAGGAATTCACTATACTCTGTCAGTCTGGTTCCTTATATCACTTCAAACAAAACAGAGAGGCACCATGAATATTACTTTTTTTTTGTCTGGATCACAAACATTTTTTTTTTTTTTTTAAAGAATTATGAAGCTCCTTAAGATCTACCTTTTTTAGCTGCATTCTCTCTAACAGCAATATCTGAACCTTTTTTTTTTTTTTAATTTTATTCTGTTATATCCCTTCTTTAATGAGTCGATTAGTCACGATGCATCATGGCTGGCTGATATCAATGAATGTTTCTTGCAAGTCTGTCACATGGATTTACTTAGAAAGATCAAAGCATTTCTTGTCCATCCTAAGGTTGTTAGGTGCTATTGAAATAATCAAGAATTTCTATGGATTCTACTTAAATTTGTTGTGTAACATATATCAATTATCAAATGCCTAATTTGTCATAAAGTTCAAGTGATAAACTGTTTTCAGTGTTTAACCCTTCAGAATGTTTATTTAGCCCCTTATGGCGAGTTCTTGAGCGAATAATCTGCACATTGTAAAGAAGTCAGTTAATTATAACCTGAGGTATCCTTGAGCAACGGACATGCTTCTTAAGTCAAACATCGCATATATTTCTTTTGAGGGATTGTATAATTTGCAGTAGCATGTATTTTGTTGAGTGGGTTATCATGAAACCTGGGAATTTTATGGGTAATCAAATGTATCTTACCCTAACTGTGATCACTCTTTCCATTACAAATTTTTGTCCAGAAGCCTGTGGCCCCTGACTGTGTGATTAGTATTTCAATCGCACTGTCATCTATAACCCACTTAACATAATTTTAGGGATTATTCAAGCCACAATCGGGTTTATTATCTAGTAGGTTATCATGAAACCTGGGAGTTCTATGGTTAATGAGGTATGTTTTCACCTAATTGATTATTGTTCTTTTAGTCACAATGCGTTGTCCGCAACCCAATAACCCCTAACAGTGTGATCATTTTTTAAGCCGCATTCTATTGTCCAGAATCCAATTGCTGCACAAGGTAAATTTTGACTCTGTATCATATCTAATCAATTGCATCCTTTCCAATTTAGGACCTGGTGCAACTATTGGAGGCATGTGTGCTACACGTTGCTCGGGTTCATTAGCTGTGAGGTATACAACCCTCAAATCGTTGTTCCCTGTTGATGTTTTATTTTTCTTTTAATGAAATGATAAGAGTTATTATGGTTTTAATAGTGAAGTGTTCTGATATTAGCAATTTATGACTGTAATAAGTATTAATTGAATTATGCAGACAGATAAAACTTAGGACACTTAAAGTTGTCCTAGTATTATCATCTCATCCTTTTCCTGCTGAATTTCATTGTGCAATAACCTCTACTAATGTTCGAGGTATTGGATGTTGGGTTCATATCGGTTTGGGTTTTGAGATACCGGATGTCGGATATCGGAGACATATTGAAATGTCAAATATCAATAAATATATAATATATTATATATATTAAATGTCCTATCAAATTCAAATTTCTAGATGTACTAAATGATCATAGTGTCCTAAAAGGCTAAAACTAAATAACTAATAGAAAATTCTAACGTAACATCATAACATGGTAAATTGTAAAATTATAAACTACTAATACTAATAATACTGTATTAATAAACCTACTCGAGAAGTTTGTTACCGGTTAGGATATAATCCAACCCGACCCAACTTGAAAACGCTTATTCACCTCAATATATGATATTAATACATCGGGAGTACCAATCGGCCATTTTTCTCAAAACTTTATATACAAGATATATGGCCAATATATGTCGGTTTAGGCCTCAAACCGATATATCGGCCGATATCACTGATATCTATAAAACTGACCTCAGCAAACTTTGCATCTCGAGCCATTTGTAAAGTATAATGCTAACTAAAACCTAAAGTTATACTAAGCAAATTGGCAACAATTTCAGATATTCCTTTTTAATCATTTTGATGAAAATATAGAAAATGTATAAACCAAACATTCTTTATATGAGCTATTGTCCTCCTTAAGTGATTGGAATTTGGAGCAATCATGTGAACAACCGTTTTTCTCAAGAGGGACCGAAATAAGAGGCCTGTCTTTCCATTGCTTATGTGTCCTAATAAATATTTTTGAAGCCATGGAACCAAGTTACAGACTCCATAAGATATTTCATGGATTTCTTGAGGTATATGTTTTTGGTATGCCCAACCACCTTCACCCTTTTTCTATATTATGTCTTGGATATTTTCGAACTTCAAAATAATCCAGTTTAACAAGCTAACAATTCACATTAGGATCATTCCACTTTCATATTTGGTCCTAGTATTACAATGTGCTCCAGTGTTGCTATTTGGATTTCTGTCATGCCATAGAGATAATGCAACTCATTATAGCAAATCACGTTTCATGTGTATTCTTTTCAGTAATAAGATGTATCTTCTATGTTGCTCTTTGGTTGCAGAAGCATAGATGTAACTGTATGAATTTTTTTCCTAGGCTTGAATTTGAAAGGAAATGCTATATATATATATATATATATATATATGGCTTGAAGGAATAATATATATATATATGGCTTGAAGGAATAAGACCTGAGAATCCAGGTCAGAGGTTCGAAACCCCTTGGGCGCATTATGCCCTTAAATATTAAGGGAGAGTTTGGGGGGGGGGGGGGGGGGGGGGGGGGGAGTTAAACCAGAATATTCAGGTGGAAACTGATTGAGAGCCGGACCCGGAGTAGTGATCTACCCATGCAAGAGGATCGTGGTACCAATGGTCAATCAGAGTAGAGCGTGCAATGGAGATCGACTCGAGTGACGGATCGAGAAAGTTACATATGACGCAATAATCGACAATCGATGTGCAAATAAGTAGACCCGACTATGGTCCAGGGTGATTGATGTAATAAAAAAGATCTGAGCTATCTCTTGAAGACATAAGGACCGGGGAAACTAGATTCTAATCCTATGGGGATGATATGCCCTTCAATATTAAAGTGGAATGAACCAAGATATTCACGTACTAGGAGTTAATTGAGATCCTGACCTGAAGGAACGATTGTTGAAGAAAAGATGCGTAAAATGTAACACTAGAGGATTGGCGTGCAAGAATCAGTCTCAGGCCTATGCCGGGGAGAGTAGTAACAAGGAAGCCTTTGTTCCAAATTTTTTGGTCTCTATTAAGAGTTCTCTCCTCCCTTGCATTAACAAATGACATATCTTTTTAAACCAACTTCAGTGCATATACTTTATTGGTATACCCCTAGCTGTAGTAACACCTTACTAATAGGCTATCAGCCTACCACACTTCCTAACCGCCTACCGCACTTTCTAACGGCAGTCTACATTTCATATGTCCAAACTATCTCAAATAATTTCTCTCTTGTTATCCTTGTCAACACTAACTTCAAATAGAATGCATCAATTTCTTATTCTATCGCTAAATCACCACTTATCCATTTCAACAATTTTTAATGTAAAGTGAGAACCCCTTCTTAGAACTCTGCTCTTCTTATGGCCACCTTATTAATCGCTTGCTCTCCGCTACTCTCAACCGCCAATCTCTATTCTCCTTCCCTTGCAGAACTTGTTCTCTTTCGTCTCCAAAGTATTTGACTGCACATGTTTTGTTTATCATCTCGATCTTGGCTTTAAAAACTCTCCCCTTAGGCTTCTAAATATATGTTTGTTGACTATTATTGCACTCATAAGTCAGAAAGGATATATCTGCTTCTCTTCTTCTGACTAGAAGATTACTATATATGTCAACATCACCTTTCTCAAGCAACAACCCTACTTTCCACTACCACCATCTTCTTTCTCTTCCACGTGAGCATCCTCGTCCTCTTATTTCTCAAGATGAGCCTTCCCACTGTTCCTTCTACAGTGACTTTGAGGCTTATATCACTTACCCTTTCGAATGAGCAAGAAGAAGCCACGACATGGTACAGTGGCACGGGAACCTGTTTCTCCTCCTACCTTTACTCCTGCTCTGGATTATCTTCCTATTGCTTTGTGTAAGAACCACGTACTTGTATTATGCATCCTATTACAAACTTTATTTCTATCATTGACTCACTCCTCTCTCTAAGTTTGCTCCTGCTGTATTTCTCCTCCTACTTTAGTAAGGAGACACTTCGAGTTATATGTTAATAAATAACATACCAAACACAGCAGCATTAGACCGAAGCTAATGACAGCAACAACATGTTGATAGCCACGACTACCAGGAAAACATCAGAGTCCATGGCATATATCAGCAACGGCGACAACCCTTTTTAACGTTTTATTCTGTGTACTTGAAGTGATTTTTATCTTTTTGGATGAGAGTTTGGTGAGGGAATCAGAGAATGCTTTCGTCCATAGTGCTTGAATTTTCCCTCTTTGTTTGATTAGTAGAAATATCTTTTACACCGTATTGATTTCTCACTTGATATGCATAAGGGCTTTTTGAAATTCATTTGGTTTCCTTACAACATTAATAAGTTAGAGAATTATGGTAGACTGTAACCAAATGTCTTAGTGTTTGTTTTGTCTACGTGTATTTGCTCCCCTCACCCCCATCCACCCCAGAATAAAAAAAAGGTCCAACCATGAAAAAGGAAAACACCATTCTTGCAACAAGCTACCTTGCACAGACTTCTGTCTAAACACCAGACTGTTCCTGTATTAGTGTTGGGCTGGGTTTGCGATTGCTTATAATGGCTGCTTCTGCTTATTTTCTAAAAAACAGTCCCAGAGTTGTTTGGTAACAACAGCTTATCAAAAATCTTTTTGAAAAGCCAGTTCAACTTTGGGGCAGCTTTTGGAAGCAGGTGGAAACTTGCTGTCAAAAGCTGCCTCTACTATCGGTTTTTGGCTGTCCCAAACCAGAGCTTAGACTGATAGTACATGCAATTCATCTTGTGAGCCTTCTTCAAGAGATGCTCTACGTCATAGACTCATAGCCATGGTTAGCAATGCTACTGGCTGCATATGGAGACTGGGTAAGTCCCTAGATCCTTCATGAAAGAAAGAAAATGAACACCCGAGTCCATCTCCAAACAAAAACAATGTCCACCCAACAAAGAATTAAGAAAACAACACTGTTACTACAATTATCTTTCATGCCATTATCTTAAAAACTCCAGCCCCATATCTTTTACATCATTTTTTTAGCTAGGAAGCACTCGTTCTGAGAATGTAGCTTCTTTGCTTCGATCGTGTTGATTATTTTTGTAAAATGATTTTCATGATTAAACAATCATTTGTAGGTACGGTACTATGCGAGATAATGTCATCAATCTTCAGGTATATTGGTCCTTCACCTTCACCTTGTGCTTGTCGCGCGGTTTGACTTCCTAGTATCTTCCATGCAGGTTGTTTTAGGAAATGGAGAAGTTATCAAGACTGGTTCCCGTGCTAGGAAGAGCGCAGCTGGGTATGCTGAACCATCTCTTGACCTTTAAGTATCAAAATATTATCACCAATATTTTTGGGTGCAATTTTTTGAGACTATTTTGGGCCCATTTTACTGTGAAGGATGGAGGGGTTTGTTTACATAATTTACATTACACAAGGATCATGTTTAAATCATAGTTTGCAATATTGGCCGATACAGATCCGATATAGCCGATACCGATACGGTTTGACATGTCTCGATCTGATACCGACTGATACCGATACTCACCGATACCGACATTGGCGGTCTCTTTCCCAGTAATTCGGCAAAAAAAATTGAACAAAAAAAAAAGAATCAAGGATATAAAAGCATAGTAATTGTAAAACCATGTAAATGAAGAAAACTTATCTATCATAGGTAAACCAATCATCAAGGGTGACTATTATTTCATTCACTTTCAAAATTAATATGAAACAATACAGGAAATACTTAAATTATGCCTAAATGTCTAAAATTTATTAATAATTATCTGTTTTCTGATACCAAAAAATTCGATACTCCGATCTGAAACTGCCGATACTACCGATCATGATAATCATAGGAAAGGTCCGATACCGGATACTGACACCGGGAACCTTGGTTTAAATCCTTGAAGTGATGTAGAATGCAATGATCTTAAGTTTTTGTAAGGTGTTAAGATAGTTTCAGGGTGTCACATTGGTTTCTTAAAGTTGATTGCCATTATCACATCATCATCATCAACTAATCTCCCTGGTGCCTTAATTGTTACGTTAGCTACAAATTTCGCATAAGAGTTTGAAATGTTTTATAGGAAGTCAAAAACATTATACCTGTTTTTTGTGTGAGAGAAAAGTAGATATTAAGAGCTTCAGTTTTTGACGTAGTGGTATTCTTCTTTTGACATGGCTTGCTCATGATGGATGAAAAGTGAATCTAACCTTTTTAAGAGAAGAAGAACAGCTATATGAGGCATGAATGCTACAAGCATGTAGTGACCATAGCCAAGCCCATTTCATAAGACTCCATTGTCAAACCTTGTACCATTCATGCACAAATATAATCATTTAAGGAAAATGTTGAAAATTCAAATACCCACTGTTAGACTTGGTATCACTATGTACCTCATTTTTAGTCCTACATCAAACATATATATAAAGATGCAGGTGGCTGCTGTAACTCCCTAAAACTAATTTTGGTGAATTTTGAGATTTTCAAAATTTATATTCAAGAGTATAATATTGTTTTCTAGATACAGATTTATTTTTAACAAAAAGTATTTTTCTAAATTTATTCTAAAGTTCTAATGGTTTGTTAACTATCATTTTTAGAAAAAAATATTATTTTATATTTAGATAAAGGTTTAAATCTTAAGAATTTGTCTTGCCTAGTGAACCTGTTTACTAAAAGTTAATTTTTATTATTTAAATATTGTTTTAGTTAAATATTGAATATTATCTCTCTTGCTTTAGTTAGTTTGACTATTAGCTTTTAGTTAACAGAGAGGATTTGAGATAGGTTCCATTATTCTAATTAATTATGATTAAGAAGTTAATAATCTATTTAATTAGTTGCTAATTGATTAGTTAGTTATTAACTAGCTGGTAGTTATAACTAAATCAGTTAACTGGTTATATTCGGTTACAAACTTGTACTGATGCCCCCAGATCTGTTTGTAATTACATACACTTGCCACTGCCCTTGCTTGGAGAACACTCCCAGATCTATTCATATTTGCAACACTGCCACTGTTCTCTACTGTGGACACACACATATTTTATTATAAATATTACACGTTTTCCAATACAATTCTGACAGCAGTCACATCATCACTCTCTTTCCTCTTTGTCACTGCCGTTCTTGGTCGACCACCGTCGTACACCACCGCGACCTCGTCGGACAGCGCCGGAGTTCTTTCGCCTCGTCGAGCACGGGATCGCCATCGAACCAGAGTTCTCGTCATCACCACCCTGCCTGCCGTGTCCAGATCGGACACCGATCGCCACGACGACTCGACTTAGCCACCAGGAGACTCTGCTCCGCCGGAGAGATGAAGAGCTGCAGCTCGACAGTACCACCACTGCGCTGGAGTCCACACCGTCGAGCCGACTGGGACCTCCTCGCCGATCACGACTGCTCCGCCACGAGGATCTCGCCATCACCTCGTGACTCCCGCCACCCTTGAAGACCGTGCCACCGCCTCTTCGATTTACGTGCCGACGCCTCAAAGTCCCCGCTGCCCCTTCGTAGCCTGAGCGGTCACCTCGTGGACCGGGTGTTCTTCGGGAACCGAGCACCACCAGATTCTGACGAGGACCGTCGGATCTCACCGTTGCCGAGCCACTTGAGAGCACGCCATCTCCCAGATCGAGCCGACCACAGCCGAGGTAACCTCGCCTCGATCCTCTTGAAACTCCTCTCTTGTTTTCTAGGGTTAGGGCTTGTATTTGGGGCTGGAGTTCTTGAGAAGTCTAGAGAGGAATTCTAAGCTTGCATTGATTGTCGTGTTCATTGTCTTGTTCATTGATTGTCGTGTTTATTTCCTTTGCATATTGATTGTCATGTCCATTGTCTTCAGTTTTGCATTTCACTTCTGGTACTATAGTTTTATTTTCAATTCTCGTACTCTAGTTTCACCTTGTAATATGTATTTCAGATTACATTGTATATTGTTTCTTGTCGTGGTTGTGCTTTGCTCTTTTCCTGACAGGATACGTTGCAGGTAAGCTTGAGGTCTTGAGCATTGGGACGTCATGGATATTGTAGGATTTATTTCATTTGTTTTTCTGGATATTGTACTTTGTATTTTGATTTCATTATTGTGTTTTATTTTACCGGATCCGTCTCCAGATAACATTGTAAAAGACTTGGATGATTGTAGAGATTTGTATGGGACGTTATAGATGCTGTGTTGATTTTTATCTACCTTGTGACTTTTGAGTTTTTCTTAGCATTGATACATTTTACTTCGTCGTGTCCAACGACGAAGGCTGGACGTGTCGGACTCGTGTCCGATTATTCGGAAGCGGGACGTGACAGTTGCTCCTGGAGGCATTTTAGGGTTAGAGGCGTTATCCTGGGACCCATGGGTGCAGCTCGGTGAAGGAGGAAGCGGCGGTACACAGGCGCAGGATGAGGCGGCGGATGGACAACCGTGCGCCGACGACGGAGTGTGCGGGCCTTGGATGGGGTTCGTAAGGAAAAACTTAGCCGCCAAGATGATTGTCGGACGGGGGGAGGTCTTTGCGGGATGTTACATCATCGATGGGGGAACGACGTCCCAGGGTGGCTATGGGCCCTCGTGTACCGGTGTCATGACCCGCTCCCGAATAATCGGACACGAGTCGGACACGTCCAGCCTTCGTCGATGGACACGACGAAGTAAGCTGTACAATACTAAGGAAAACTCCGTCACAATGTAATGTAAACATCCACAGCTTCTATATATAACGTTCCCAGAAAGATCACCAATATCCATCAAGTCAATTTAGTACAAAGTCACCCGGAGACATCCGGTCAAATAAAATATACAATGATGAAATCATAAAAAATACAATCTCCAGAAAAATAAATAAATAAATCCCGCAATATCCAATGCAATCACATGCTCTATGTGGCCTCAAGCTCACCTGCAACGTATCCTGTCAGGAAAAGAGCAAAGTACAACCTCGACAAGAACAATATACAATGTAATCTGTAGTACAGAATACAAGGTGAAACCAGAATACCAGAACTGAAAATAAAACTATGGTACCAGAAATAAAATGTAAACTGTAGGCAATGGACGCGACAATCAATATGCAAGATAATGAACACGGCTATCAATGAACAAGACAATGAATACGACAATCAATACAAGTGTGACATTTTGAAATATTAACTAATGTGTGACCGGCTAAGGACCACAATCAATCAATGAATCAATCAATTCTACAAGATCCGGCTTCATCGTACGTGAAGTGTACGATTAGGCTATCCACAATACCTATGTTGGGTGTGGTCACACAAAAGCTAATATTTCTTCCAATTCCCGCAATAAACAATGACTCACAATGCAATGAACAAGGTACAAGACAATCGTGTGTATCTCGTGTCTGATATGAGAACATGGCACATGAATGTAAGACAGAAAGATAAAGTAAAAGTTAAGTCGGTGTACTTGTCTCGCCTTGGAAGCACGAGAGTAGTACTGCATGGAGGTAAATGATCACCTGGTATATATTTGGGTACAAGTTGTTAGGGTTTAAAATCAAGTCAATTAGCTAAAGGCTAATTAGCTAAAATACTAATTTTACCAATTGTCATATTATAGCTAACTATTTTACTAAAATAGTTTGAAAATATCTTTACTATATTTAGTAGGAATTCATTTTTTTTAGAAGACACTTACTAGCAAAACTATTTACAAGATAATGATAATAGGATTATTATCTAAATATTTATCAAATAATATGTAACAATTAATATTAGCATATTTATGGAAAAACAATTTTAACTAAAATATCACATATATGCTAGCAATATATATATTTTTAACAAAAATATCTATATATACACTAGATAAGAATTTTATACATATTTGGCCAAACTAACTATTTCTAGTACTAACAATATTTAAAAACTATATATATATAAAACTTTATCCAGATATTTTAAATATTACTAACTAATTACTATTCCATATATTAGCTTAATCAAAGTAAATATTTTAACCATGTTTTTGCAAAATAATATTTTTAGAAAAGTATTCGCAGCTAACCATCTACCATATTTAATAGATATTTAGAGTACTGTAATATTATTCCAAATAGTCATTTAGAACTAAATTTGAACATTAATTATATATATGAGATTAGAAAACTACAAAAGACTATCAAAAATTATCTAGTTAACACTAATGTTGACAGTCCAGAGTCCAACTTCTTTAACTAACCCGGCCCAGTCCACACTGTTCCAGCCTTAAAAGTTAAAACTACTACAATTTCTTAACTCCTAGCTTACACAGGCCAAGCCTACACACAACCCACATAATTGAATAAAATCCCTTCATTTCTAATTCTATTTCTAAATCCAGCCCGGCTTCTATGTACTCAGCCCGGCCCACCCTTCTGTTAAATTTCCACTACTTAAATCAAACAAATTATTTTCTCACAAGTTTGGACTAAAGTCCAAACTCACTCCTCAGCTCATACCCGGCCCAATACCCCACCATATAATCCATTTTTCTCTCTCCTCTTCTCATAATTCTCACAAATCCAACCGAGCATTCGAGAACTAGTTTCCCCCTCCCCATTCGTCTTCTTCCTCTTCTTCAACCCGGTGGAACCCTAACCCTAGGTCCATTTCTCCAGCCGAACCCTAGTTTCTAGGTCATCCTCTCCAGTCTCTTCTTCTTTACTAGCCCGACCACACACCCTAGGTGAAACCCTAGATCCGAGCCTTCTTCTTCCTCAGACTTTTCCCAACCCGAAACCCTAGTTTCTATTCTTCACTTCCTTCTTCCTCAGCTCGACCTAGCTTCACTCCTTCCTCACGCCTGAACCAAACCTCTAAGTCCACCCCAAATGCAAAACCCTAACCCTGAGAACAACAGAGAAAAAAAAGAGAGGGTTCGAGAGGATCGAGATGAAAACTTACCCAACCGGCGGGGAAGTCGATCCACGACAGCGCTGCGGTGGTCCGAGCAGTGGATCCGGTCGACGGCGGCTCTGGGACGACCAAATCGACCAGATCTGGGTCGATCCAGTGACGACTCGGTGGCTCCGGCGGTGGCTCGGCGGTGGCTCGACGTCGACGCAGAACTCGAAGGGTCGGCACGAGACTCGAAGAGGCGCACGAAGCTCGAAGCGGCTCCTCGGTTTCCGAAGGAGCAGCACGGGGACCGATGGGGCACACGGCTCGAACTGGCATCGCGGTCTTCAAGGCTCGACAGTGGCTCGACAGTCGAGGTGAGCTCGACAGTCGAGACGACGGCTCACACTTCAAGGAGGCAGCACGTCCTCCGAGGGAAGCTCGAACGTCGAAGCGTTGACGGCAAAGAAGCTCGGCCGGTGGACTGGTGGCGAGCGGCGGAGCTCTGGCTTCGGTGGTGGCGCGGCAAACTCACGGCGGAGCACAGCAGTGCTCGGCCGAGAGGCCAGAGAGGAGAGAGAAAGAGAGAAATTGTAGAGAGAGAGTAGAGAGAGAGGCTGTGTATCAGTGATTTTTTTTGAGAACTGTGCACTGACACACTGTCAGTATTTATAATAATAAAATATTATGTGTATGTGTGGAGGAGTGGCACAGCTGTAATAAAAATTAGATCTGGGGGCAATAGTGTAAACTGTAACTGAATTAGTTTAGAGAATAACTAAATATTCAACAGATTTTCAAATTCAAATTTGTTTTCCAAACAGATTTTCAAAAAATCAAATAGAAACAGATTTTCAAATATAAATTCTAACAGATTTTCCTAATTACAAAATTTGTTAATAATTACCAACTGTTAATAAAATCAGTTCTTCTTTAATACTTACTAATAAATAATTCCGAAAATGGTTTATAATATTATTTGTCTCTCAAATAATATTATTAAGAAATCAATAATATTATTATTATGAAATCGAATACTTATATATAGATATTCATTTAGCTACAAAATTGTTTCAATTTAGCAAAACAATTCCTAAAATAAATAAAATCATTAGGACTTCAAATTAGTATTCAAAAATACTTTTCAAATTTAGGAAAATTCATTAACACCATTCATTTTAGTCAACTTATTCAATCGAAATTAGGTTTTCGTAAGAAAACAATATTAAATCCAAAGAAAATTAGAAAAATTCCAAAATTCACCAAATATGATTCAGGGAGTTACAACCGGATGTCAGAGGCGCACGACCGGTGGGATCTCCTTCTGGAGGCAGACAAGAGGGAGTGCGATCGGGTATTAATGGAGTTCTGCGGGCTACGTGGCAGAGAAGGGCAAGCAGCCATTGGTTGATTGGGTGGTCAACAAATCTTGGGCAGACTGTTGTCGCTCTGGCTCGAGTATGGGCGCTGGACATATGCAGTTTGTACCTCCAAAGAAAGTTGGGACAGGTGAACGTGCTATGTTCACTGACGAGGATCTTACGGAAACAACAGAATACTGGAGTAACACGGTGGTACTTTATTTACTAGGTTACCGGCCGTTTTACAGTCAGATTCTTGCATATGCGAAGCGGGTGTGGCGCCCTAAGGGAAACATTGAATTCTTCGCTAGGGATAATGGTTTTTATTACGTCCGGTTTGCTTTGACTGAGGATATGGACAAAATACTTCAAGGAGGGCCGTGGACTTTTGATGGTCGCTAATCATTATGAAGACGTGGATGCAAGGTCGTCGCTGTGAGAGGGAGGTTTTACATTTGGTTCTAGTTTGGATCCGGTTTTCGAAGCTTCCGATCAATTATTGGGGTATTGGTATGATAACCAAGTTGGCTAGTATGGTGGGGATCCCAATTAAAGACGACGAGGCGATTGCATATAGGACATGACTGGGATATGCTCGAGTATTTGTCGAAATTTCTGTAGAGAGATCTTTCTCGTTTCTTGGAATACGAGGTACCTTCAGAAAAAGTGTACTCTCAACGGGTGGAGTACGAATGGGTCCCATCTACGTGTCCTATTTGCCATTGCTTTGGACACCCTCCTAGGGATTGTAAGGCGGCTTTGAATGATCAGGATCCCGCTCTCAATGGGACGGTTGATTTAGCAGCGGCGGGGGATACACATGAATACTCTCTCTTCGTCGGACGATCGGACCAATCAGGGAATGGACATAGAAATAGATATTGGATTAAATAGGGCGGTTAGAAGGGATGGTTCGGGAGCGGCTAAAGACATACAGTTGGGGATGCCCAGGCGGACACGGCGATAGGAAATAACGTTGGTCGAGGGCTTGTGTTCCAGGCTGCCAATACTGACCTGCGGAGTAACTCTGATGCTGCTGCAGTGCGTTATAAAGAGGTTGTTGGGTATGCAAGAGGAGGACCACGCCGGAATGGAAATCGTAGCAGCAATATGAAGGGTGGTTCCTCGGTTGCTTATGCGGGCAACTCGAGTCGAAAGAGGCTCGCCATTGCTCCGCATGATGATGCGGGTCTCTCTACTTATGATGTTCAAGGAAGTTGGGAGGCACTTTGTATTGACAATCCTAGGTGGCAGGAGGTTCGTACGGAGCTGCCTAAGCCATAGAGTGGAGACGAAGAGTTGACGGATATTGCCCCAGCAGAGACTGTTGATGCCCCAGCTGACATCATTAATGGTCCTAATAGGAATACTGAGGTGAATCCATGACGTTGATCTCATGGAATGTCCGTGGTATATGTTCTATTGGAAGATGGAAGGAATGTAGCGAGATGATAAGGAAGGAGCAATCCAATATAGTTGCTTTATTAGAAACAAAGATTAAATCTCTGGATATGTTATCTAGGAGAACTCCCTCTGTTCTAAAAGGCGGCCGCCTAGGCGTCGGGTGCCTGCCCGATACCCGCTTAGATGGCCGCCTAGCCCTCCTAATGCTCGACCATGCATGTTTTGGGGTTTTATGAATTTTTCTATAAATTTTAGTACATTTGTTTGGACTATTTTTATTTTTTTGAACCGCCTAGATCTAGGCGGCCTCCTAGGCAGGCTAGACGCTAGGCGCTAGGCGGAAGGTGCCCGTCCGACTGGTGTCTAGCGCTTTTCATAACCTTGAGAACTTCTTTGCCGTGGCTTCATGTGCATAATCTTCAAATATGTGGCATAGCGCATATTTGGGTCAGGTGGGACTCCAGTTGCTGGGATGTACAGTTGGTGCTCGTGGCTGAACAACTAATTGTGTTATTATTTACTAATAAAGGAGGTCTATCCTTCTTATTTGGTGCGGCCTATGGCCATAATGACAGGAGAAGGAGAGAAGAATTATGGCATGACATTACTCGTGTCAGC
The DNA here is from genome assembly GCA_029216955.1 of Iris pallida. Lineage (NCBI taxonomy): Eukaryota > Viridiplantae > Streptophyta > Magnoliopsida > Asparagales > Iridaceae > Iris > Iris pallida. The sequence goes on from JANAVB010004798.1 coordinate 1,487,083, forward strand.
GTCATGGCACACGTACAGTACCAAGTTCCGTTGGTAATCATGAGTGATTACAACGCGGTGTTATATCAACATGAGAAGGTTGGGGGTAGAGAGATTCCGGACTCGATCCTACAGGATTACCAACAATGTCTTCTGTCCGCTGGCTTGCAGACTCTGGGAAGGACAGGCCACATGTGGACTTGGCATAATAAGGCCACTCGAAATCGTATTACATGTCAGCTGGATCGCGCCCTGGTCAATCACGCCTGGCTGGACAAATTTCCAACGGTGTATGCTGAGGGTCTTTCGGCAGGTATGAGCGATCATAGTCCGCTGTGTGTGCGGCTGGTGTAACGAAGTAAGCCTCGTGGTCGCCCCTTCAGGTACAACAAAAAATGGCCACTTATTGATGGTTACTCAGTTGTGGTTCAGAATGGATTGTCGCTAGTGGTCCCTGAAAACCCCCAATTTTGTCTGGTTTCTAAGTTGAAGATGGTCAAGTCGGGTTTAAAATCTTGGGCGAAGGCCTGTCCTACTCGGCAAGTATTGGAAGAGGAACAACGGTTACGGGAGATACAAGACCGCTTGCAAGCAGACATTCTCAACCCTATACTAGCGGAGGAGCGGAAACTCGGGGACCTGGTACGATTATTCCGTCTACAGGAGCAGGTGGAGATAGCCCAACGGGCAAATTGCGTGTGGCTGCAAGATGGTGACAGGTGCACCAAATTTTTCTCTGACATCGTCCGTTTCAGACAACACCGAAATTATATTGGGAAGCTTATTGGTCTGGATGGGCAGATGGTTGCGGATGCAACGGGCATTAAAGAGGCGGCTGTCAGGTATTATTCAGAGCTATATAATCAATCTGATTATCTAACTAAGTTTCCTGAAGTGGTATGCAAGCGGAGGGTTACTTCTTTTGGTAACCAGAACCTTTTGGCTCCAATGACGATGTAAGAAATTGAAGCTATTGTCATGAAGGCAGATCCTAATAAGGCTCCGGGGCCAGATGGTTTTGGGAGCAATTTGTATAAAACACATGGGAGGAGTTGAAAGCGTCAGTTTTGGAGGTGGTGATAGATTTCTTTGGTAACCAGCGTCTTCTTCGCGAACTGAATCATACTTTCCTTGCTCTCATTCCAAAGAAGGAGGGGTCTACAACATTAGCGGATTTTCGGCCCATAGTGTGCTATAATTACTTGTATAAAGTGATTACTCATCTGATGTGCCGTCGTATGGAGGATATCATGCAGGAGTTAATCTCCCTAAATCAGGCGGCCTTCATAAAGGGCCGCGACATTGCCGAGAATAACTTGCTTGCTCATGAACTCATTCGTAACTTCAACAAGATTGGTGGCATCAAGTCTTGCATCAAATTGGATCTTCGCAAGGCATACGATACGATCAACCGGGATTTCGTTTGTCATATCATGCTGGAGATGGGGTTTGATAGGGCTTGGGTTGATATGGTTCGTGAATACATTTTGACTCCGACATTCTTGGTTATAATTGAAGGACAACCATATGGGTTCATCAGAAGCAATAGAGGTATTCAATATGGAGACCCTCTTTCCCCGTATTTGTTTACTATAGTTATGGAATATTTTTCGTGTCTTCTGGACTCTGCAGTGATCAAGAAGCGGATTACTCCACTATATAAACATGTCCAGTCCCATGTTTCTCATCTGATTTATGTGGACAATCTTTTGGTGTTTATGGCCCCTACGTGGATAGGGTTATATGAGCTTGTTGATATTATGGTTCAGTTTGTTAAACTAACATGACTTCATCTGAATCAAGAAAAGTGTAAAGTATATTTCAATTTACATTGCTCAAATCAGAACGAAAGGGCGCCTATGCTGGGTATCGAACGCGGAGAGCTGCCAGTGAAGTATCTGGGTGTACCATTGTTGGTAAATTATGCTCGGGATATGGAGTGTCAAAATCTGGTGGAATATACACAGCGGCGACCGGAGGGTTGGCGGAGGCTATCTTTCGCGGGGCTGGTTGAGCTGGTTCGTGCAGTCATTACATCTATTGTACGGTTTTGGCTTCAGGCAATCCTCCTTCCTATTTCGACTATCCAAATAATCGAAAAGACTTGTGCAAAATTCATCTGGAGGGGGGGACTTCATGGGATCAGGTGGGATACCTTATGCCGCCCAAGGATGGAAGGTGGGGTGGGACTGTCTAATCTTCGCACCCTTCGAGATGTGGTCGGTCTAAAATTAACATGGAAGGTGTTGGCTACTTACTCTATTTGGGCCATATGGATGAGAAGTCGGTATGTGAAGAAGAATAATTTCTGGAGTGTGCGTGCTAACAACAATGATTCAGTTATTTTCAAAAATGTGTCTTTACCGAGAAAAACTGAGATACTTGATTCACCGGGTCATCAAAGATGGTCGGTCAACTGATCTTTGGCGTGATCCATGGTTTTTTCGTCAGTCTTTGGGGGAGCGGCATGGGCATCTGGTGGCGGGTTGGAAAGATCGACGTGAGAAGGTCAGCAGTTTACTGCGCCCAGGAGAGTGGGCGCCGAGGTTGCATGGGCATGTTAGGTGCTCCAATAGGGAGATTGGGGGGGGGGGGGTGCGGATTGACTCCAGTATGGCGGCTGATATGTGGGCTTGGGATTGTACGAGTGATGCTTGTTTCGACTCCAGGGCGGCGTACAATGGCTTTCGAGTTCACCATCAGGTTTGGGAATGGGGGAAGTGGTCTGGGTAAAGGGCATGACACGCAAGTTTCGTGTCTCTACAAGCTGTGTTTTGGCAGACTTCTCACTCTAGATACTCATCAGATTTGGGTTACTATGGTAGGACATGGGTGTATCTTATGTGGACATGAACCTGACAATATGCCCCATTTATTCTTTTCCTGCTAGGTGGCATGGGATGTCTGGTCAGAGCAGGGTCAGAAGTTAGGACTACAGATAGGGGGGGTCTCGAGCATGGAGGGATATCATGGTGCATATCAGCAGTTGTAAAAGCAGAGGGAAGAAGTGGGAAGCGCGGATCAGACTGGTATGACACATTTGGAGGGAAAGGAATAAACGGATTTTCGAGGGGCTTATGACTCCGATGATAGGCATCGTTAGAAACATTGATCATGATGTAGCAGTTTTGGGACAGTGATCCTGGATGATGTCGTGTACTTTATTTCCTAATTTAATAGAATTACCTTTTTTTTCAATATATATATATATATATATATATATATATATATATATATATATATATATATATATATATATGTTTCCACCATTAATTGGAAGAAATAATCCGCTTCCCCGTGGAACGTACCCATCCAACCATGATGCGTTATATCTCCACATGCTAGCCACTGGAGCTAGGAAGCCTTGACGTTTGTATATAATCATCGAAAAAAGGCTGCTACAATTGAACCTTCCTGTGAGTATTACCCGCGACATGAGTGATCGGCACCCTAACCCTACATTACAAATACTTCATATATCTCCCCCCCTCCCAAAATTCAACCCGCAATCAAACCACGAAATTGTCGGTTCTGATAAACTTTGTGGACTCACTTAGAGGTCCAGGAGCTCACATGCAAATGAGTAGTCTTTCGAGAGCAGTTTTGGTCATACTCCCACGATCTGGCAGCCTCTTGGACCTTCAATTCTATCCTCTTCGCCCATAGCGGTTGCGCACTGCGAGCCGAGCCTTTGAAATTTGAACATGTCCCTCGTTCTTCTAAATTCCGTCCTCTCCATTACGAGAAAGTTTGCCAAATAGTTCCGTGTTAAGTTGGCACAATAATTCCATTACTCGTCTCATTCGGAGTCGAGACATTGAACTTCTCAGTCACACTATCATCAATAACTATAGTAGAGTAGCCACCTACATCCTTTGTCTTAACTTTGTGGGATCAAAGGAGAAAAATCATCCTCAATGTCTTTCTCATGTTCGTTCAGAACGATGTTAAGCTGTAAGTTTGCATCTCCTTGCGATGGTTGGCCGAGGTTAGCGTCCTCCTCCATTTTTGTTGTTTGATTACCTCCTCCTTCCTCCCTCTGATTATTCTGAACGCCATCTTTTATCTGGTTATTAGTAGTCCCATTCGCGTCTAACCCGATTCCTTTTTCCTTCGTGCAGCTGATCAACCGTGTAGCTGATCAACAAATGTCCAAAACTCTTGCAGGTTTTGCACACCGGTGACACCACTAATAATCAATGGGCTGCTCTACTATTATTCTATTCGATAGGCGAAGCCTAATCTTTCGCGGGAGAGGATCCGTGGCCTCTATCTCTACAAAAATACGAGCATACTCCGGTCGAAGTCTCTTCGCAGTGGATTGGTGTGCGCAAAGGAGTATCAATGTTGCCTCCATAGTTGATGGTGGGGGGAGCCGTGGGAAACAGATCTAGACTGGAACTGAAGATAATCTGTCCTACTCAAAGCTTGTGGCCGGGTTCCATCGCCGAAGCACAACATGACTTTCATCAAACAACCACGGTCCTCCCTATAAGGTCATGTCCGTATCCTCTGTTAAGGCGAACTTAACAAAGTAGAATCCATTCTCACGGGAGAAGAACTCTATCTCGTCTTTAGATCACCATTCCCATAGTGCAAAACCTCGAAGATGACCAATAAATGGTTACTCTCGCATCACATACATGACTATAGTGTTCTTCCAATACTCCTCCGTTTCCATCATGTCATCGTCTGTTATTTCTACCATCCTTTCTCCATCGACCACGATTGGTTCAACAAATTGAAGATTAAGATCATCTTGGATAACTACAAGTTTACACAAATTAGCCTAAAATAGGTGTGGCTTTCGAGATCCTCACCTAGATGAGTGAGGAAAAATACAGAACACTTGTCCGGCCCTGGTACTAGGGAGTGAGATGTGACATGGTCTACTCGCCAGCCCGTCCAGGAAACTCCCTGCTCCCCCTGCCCTCTTCCACTCTAGAAGGTGGAAGATGCAAGCTCTTCCCTCTCCTCCTCTCGGTCGTCGTCCGCCTCTTTAGCATTCTCTTCTCTTTCCGACCAAGCTCCTCTCTCCACCATCGTGCTTTCGTTGGACTTTGGCGAAGAACCCCCAATGCCAGGCTCATCCTGCGTAAGCCCCTTCATCTCTCTGCCATGGAAGGAATTCGGCATCCAGCCATGGCTAGGATGTGCCGGACGCCGACGTCCCCGTCGTCGTGAGACCATATGACCGATCATCCCGATCACCACCCCATCGCCTATCGCATCATCAGCTAGAGGCTGTCACTTCCTTATCCAAATCTGAATGAACCCTAGCACTGTCGACCTCCAGACGGACTCATAAAAAGTACTTTATATATACACACACACACAATGAACCAAGTCATCATGTATTGGGACATAAAGACACGGGAAGTTAGGTCAGTGATTTGATTCTCCATGGACACGCTATTTACTTAAATATTAAAGGAGGAGAGTCAAGATATTTTGGTAGTAACCGAGTGAGAAAGTATCTGGAGAAGCAGTCTACAAGGGTAAAAGGACTGTGGGACAGACGATCAACTTGAGTGGAGCATGTGATAGAGATCGCCTCTCAGGATTGGATCGAGGAAGGATGCATCAAACGCAAACAATGAAAAATCAACACAGACAACCTGTTCCTAGCCTAGGTAGGGGAGATTATGTTATAAAAATCCTGATCAAAAGTTGGTAGTAGAATGTAGAATTGCATGTTTTAAAAATGGTACTTTATTGAGCTATTTTGGGTACATATAGATAGGGGGAGAACCTTCCTCATATGGATATTATCGACGTGGGACTAAAAAGGTATATAGAAATACTAAATCTAACATAGAAATAACTAACACTAACATTCATGATTTTATTCACCATGAGAGACGGATTTATCTGGGAGAATAGGTAGATTATGCATTGGACTTGATGAATGTTTGGTAGCTTAACGAATTTATCTCAATTGTATAATTGGAAGCATATTTGTGGGGGAGATTTTTCAATTATATTTGGAGCTGTAAATGGAATAAATGGAAGTGCGTGACATATGAATATGGATAATATTTGGTGGTCTATTACTGATTAAGTAGTCGGAACATCAGTAGGGAAGTCATTATTTTTCTGTCATATGCCCTAGAGGTCTATTACCTATTAACTAGTCAGAACTTCAGTAGGAAAGTCTATTCTTTTTTGCTCTGTCTTATGCCCTACAAATGAATGCAATTTCCTTTGCAAACCGTACCATCTTCCCTCTTCCTCTAGACTCTTTCATAGTCTAGGGGACTTGGTGGATGCTCCTTGGTTCCATGAGCTTAAATTGCATGACCAAAATTGTCGGTCTACCTACCTGCCAACCATCCTTCTCTATTTTATGGCACCCTCTCTTGTTCATAGTTACCTAGCTAGGTATTTGACAAGAACGTAGAGGGTTAACGTCAAGTCGACAGTCGGTTATATAAAGTTTCAATTTTTGGGTGGAGCTTTCTGTTGCTCCATCTCGGCCCCATTTTAATCAGTGAACATCATCTTGATTCTTGAACCATTGTAAAATAATACATTGGAGACGTAGAGCAATGAGTCGAGGTGATAAAGAAAGGAAAGTGGAATTGAAGTATGTCTCTTTGACATGAAGACAAATGTTAGAGGGACAGAAGGTGATGCAAATCCTTCCCAAATATTTTTCACTCTTTTCTCTTCCATCTTTTTACTCGGGAATGCTGATCCTTTTCGCTCTTTGGTTTGTGTCATGGAGATGAATGCTATTCAATATAGCTAATAGTATCATCAGGAACTTGGAGGATGCTGCTTGGTTGCATGAGCTTAAATTACATGACCATAATGTTGCTCTACTTACAAGCCAACTGATCTTCTAGATTTTATGTTCTCTCTTTTGCTTAAATACCTTGGCCTAAATATTGTACCAGCATGATGGTTGAGGTCAATTTGACAGCCAGTCGTAACTACTTTGTCAATATTATTTTGGATCTTCACTTGACCCATAGCCCAATTCATTCTGATAATAGAAGGTTTGCATCATGATGATGATGGCATAACTTCAATGTTCCTCTATCTGCAATTCTATTTATGTTTATTCTTGATGTATTTTAGGCACTGGATCTCTCTAGTATGGATTGGTATAACCGAGTATAAGATTCTTGAATGAAGGTTTTCTTGTTTCTGTTATGCATTTTAGGTTTATAGGCCTTCAATTTATAATTGAAAAACAAGTAATAATTTTTATAGGAATTATTGAGCTTTGGTAGGGAATAAATTCTTTTGGTTATTCGGATATAGCCTTTCTTCATTTAGAGATTCATCTGAAACCATGGTTCTGTGCAAATAAATTTATGCTGTTTATTCTGCTGGAATTCATTACATAATCTGATGACATATCTTTTTAAATGTTGGTGGTAAAGGTTCTTTTGATGTCTGAAGCAAGGTTCACAATATTAGGGGTGAGCATCGGTTCGGTTCGGTTCAAACCGAACCAAATATGTGAAAACCGAAATAACCGTAAACCGTATTTTTCAAAACCGAAAACCGAACCGTTTTCATAAAAACCGAACAAAAACCGAACCGAATTAATTCGGTTCGGTTTTCGGTCGGTTCGGTTTCATGGACCAACGTGTATGGCCTTCAAGTTTTTAGCAAAATGGGCCTATTTAAATAACAAAATTTAAAAAAATATATGACATTATTGTAATTATGAATTGTTATATTACATAGAGTGAAAGATATTAGTATATATAGATTGAGGGTAGATAGAGAGAGTGCTCAAAGAAGCACCGACATAGAATAGGAGAAGAGAGTGCGCTCAGTTAGGGGTTAATAAACATTAGTATATGTATATTGTGGGTAGTTTGATAAATTACTAAATCTAAATCGGTTTTCGGTTCGGTTCGGTTCGGTTTTTCGGATGAAGAACCGAAAACCGAACCGTTATTTCAAATTTTCAAAATTTCAAACCGTAAACCGAACCGATAACCGAAAAACCGAACCGTTTGTCATATTTCGGTTCGGTTCGGTTTTCGGTTTTCAACCGTTATATGCTCACCCCTACACAATATCGGTATCGGACCATTCCTATGAGTATCGGTATCGTGTATCAACAATATCGGCAGTTTCGAACCGGAGTACCGGATTTTTGATATCGGAAAACAAATAACTAATAATAAATTATTAACATTTTAGAAATATATTTTATACATTTAGGCATAATTTTAAGTATTTTTAGTGTTGTTTCTTAGTAGTTTTAAAATTGAATGAAATAGTAGTTACTCTTGCCGATTGGTTTACATGTCATAGATAATTTTTCTTCTTTTACATGCTTTTACAACTTTATTATACTTTTACACCCTTGTTGATTGGTCTTTTTCGTTCAATTTTCTTTGCCGAATTGACCAAAACATAGACCCCCAATGTCGATATCGGTCAATATCGGTTATCGGTCGGTATTGGATCGGGACTTGCCAAACCGTATCGGTATCGGCCATATCGGCCGATCCTGCAAACTATGGTCTGAAGGTCTTGTTCTACTTTAAAGCTAACTGTATATGTGGCACCTGTCCTATGTTTAACATTGTTTTCCTCGAGGAATAAAAATCTCTTATACCAAGCCCATACCATTATGGTTGGCCTTATAGGCTCATTTGAGAAAACTACCTGCATCTGTTTTCCATATTTGTTTAGTGATGCAAATGGTTTCAATCCTATATAGTAGTTAATTATCACATTCTTTTGTTAGTTCTTCATTTGGTGGCACTTTTCTGTGACTTATCATGTAGTTTTAAAATTTAACTTGGAAGAATAATGAGTTCCAACTGGGTCACTAGCTCTCTTGCTTTTCCCTTTTGATAATGACGCAGATACTGTTGAATTTTTTCTCTCGGGGAAAATTTGGGTAAGATAAATTAGGCCAATTTTATGTGTATTTTTTTCTTCATTAAACATTGTTCTCTTTGCAAGTACATATTTAAGACTTCAAAGAATTATCTTGAAGTTATTTTTTATTGAGAATATTTATCTGGAAGTTATTTTCTATTGAGAATTGAGAATATGTAACCTACTCAAGGCAATTAATTAGTATTTTTTATTTTTATCTTTAGATATGATTTGACACGCTTGATAATTGGAAGTGAAGGCACCTTGGGTATAATTACAGAAGTGACTCTACGGCTTCAGAAGCTTCCTCAGCATTCAGTGGTCATCTTCTCGTCCTTTCATATATTTTCTTATCCTTGCAGATATTTATTTACACTAAAGAACCCCTTTTATGTTTTATTTGCATGCAGTATGTATAGGTGAGATAATTTGTTCATCTTCCAATCATTCTTGCTATATAAGTGTTTCATTCGTTTGTCAACATATGGATGTTTATTGCAATTTTTATAGATTCCTAAGCTCTTCTTGGAACACGACAATTTCATTATTTCATTCTCTTAAATAACTTTGGGGTGCAAACATATAGCATTTTATTGCCTGCACTATGGTGTGGTAAAGCAGCATTTTTTACCATGCACCCAAGACTGCCATGAACATGTCACTTTGATCTTCTTTATGGTCTAATATATATGTAATTATTTATTGATACCCTAAAACATAGGATAGTAGTAGGTACTAGATATTCTCTTCAACTCTGTCGTCCAATTCCTACTGCTTTACTCACCCATCTCTGTCAAGCTGTCAAGGTGACTGCTGTTTTAATAGCACATTATTATGTTATGCCTCAACTTCACTCGTAATATCAACATAAAAGTGATTGCATGAGCCAATTAAAGCTGCCATCATACTCTCAAAATCCAAACAGATCGGCCATATGGCCCATATCATGTATCAACACAAACACTAACATATGATCCCTGCGGATCTTGTGGTTGAGTAGAAGACGTGGTAGACCATTGAGTGTACTTTTAGTGATGGAAACTTGTAGAGTACGACATTTGTAGGACACTCTTCCACACTTTTAGTAGCTACACCACTCTCTTATGCTACACTTAGTCTATTATCTGTCACTCTCACATTACTACTGTCTTGTGATGGGGTACTTGCTCTCTTACTACACATGAATATGTTCCTTTTGTTCCACCTCGAGTCGAAGGAAATGATTGAGTTGTCCGGGTTCTTTTCTGTGGAATCTTACTGATAGATTATCTTGTGTCCTTGTGATTTCATCGATATCATTGTTAGAGATACTGTACATATAGTCCCACATTGGTTACAGGAATCTTACATGAATATGTTCCTTTTGTTCCACCTCGAGTTGAACGAAATGATTGAGTTGTCCGTGTTCTTTCTTGTGGAATCCTACTGATAGATTATCACATATCCTTGTGATTTCATCGATATCATTGTTAGAGATACTGTATATATAAGTCCCACATCGGTTACAGGATCACCCTCTCATGATTCTATGTGTATATATATTCAAGCCTAGAGCTTAATGAATCATTGATTCCCATGTTCTAACATGATATCAGAGATTTATTTCTCAAAATGTCCTAATTTCCTAACCCTAATTCCCAAATCCCAACATGAATACCAAATCCGCTAACCCTAAATTCCAAGTGTACCTGGTCATCTAGACCTCACCGCCTCCAGAGTCCTTGTTAGAGATCTCGCCGTCACTGGAGAATTGAGCTCGACAAGAGTGCTGAGCTCTGGATCACTACCAATCATCGACAGAACCCTTGTTGAGCTCTGGATCACCCATCGATCGTCGTAGGAACCCTAATCTCCTCTGTTACTCGAGCTTCTCTGCTTGAAAGCTTAAGATTGATGCCATGTGAGTTTCCTTATCTTGATCTCGATCGCCTGACTGATTCTCGATCTCGAAATCCAGTCTTGATCACTTTTCAAGAACTTGCCATGGCTGTTGTTATCTTCGTCTTCGTCACCCTCCTCGTCCTCATCTCCATTGATCTTTGGTCTCCATTGATCTCTGGTGAGAAGGAACTCAAATTCTTACCCTAATTTTCGAGTGGTTCCCAGGGAGTTATGTTTTATTACTCCTCTTCTTGGTCCTTTAATTCCTTGATATTAGACATGTCTTGATCCCAACTATCTTGGTGAGATCTTGAATATGTGTTGGGTTCTTTTTCTCGCTTTGACATGCTGGACTCGTAGTTTCTTCATATACTAACATGTCGTAGTTTCTTAATATACTAAGCAAGTGTTTCAACTCCTGGATTCTCGTCAAGGTTTATAGACTTCTCTCAGTTTTATTTTTGTAGTCTTTGTCCTTCTTGTATACTTGTCCAACATTTCACCACGTGGACGTTCTTTTCTGGTACCAAACAACGCTTCTTCATTTTTCATTACCTTAGACATTTGCTTGTCCAAGGATTCTTATCTAGCTTGTATATTTTTGAATTGTTCAAATGATGATTGGGTGGACTACTCTTAAATTGCCATAATCACAAGTTCGGCATTCGGGCGAGGTTGAAAAGATCGGGATTCAGGAAATGTGGAAAATTCGGTTGAGGTTTGACAATAGTTTGGGGGTGTATATATATATATATATATATATATATATATATATATATATATATATATATATCTTCAGGTTGGTAAATCCGGTGGTGTCCCACTTGATTTATGCTGACGACCTCTTGGTGCTTCTTCAGCCTTCTATGCGGGGGATACGTGCGCTTTCAGATATTATGGAGGAGTTTGGGCGGCTGTCTGGGCTTCAGCTGAATAGGGAGAAGAGCAGGGTTTACTTCAATTCGACTTGCTCACTCAAGGAGGAAAGGGCTTTTGCGCTGGGAGTGGAGAAAGGTGAACTACCGGTTAAGTATCTTGGGGTACCTTTGACGGTGAATTATGCTAGGGATCAAGACTGCCAAAGCCTGGTGGAGTTTGCCCAAAGGAGAGTGGAAGGCTGTCAGGCAGCTGGACTATCTTTTGGGGGCCGCATTGAGCTAGTGAGGTCGGTCATTTCGGACATTGCTATGTTCTGGTTGCAGTCGATCAAGATTCCGGTGGCCACCATCCGGAAGGTGGAGAGCATATGCGCCAATTTCATCTGGCGAGAAGGTATGCATGCGATAGCATGGGAGCAACTCTGCCGACCTAGGGAGGAAGGAGGAGTGGGGTTGAGACCACTTCTTGCGGTTAGGGAGGCATCTGGGGTGAAGATGGCTTGGCAGTTCATCAAAGGTGGTTCTCTTTGGGCAGATTGGATGGCTAGCAGATACTTGAGGCGGACTAATTTCTGGTCCTGTAGGATTGATAACAATTTCTCTGTTCCTTTGAAGGCTATTCTTAGATGCAGATCGATTCTTCAGTCCACTATATGCAGGATCATGAATGATGGGGCTAACACCGATCTTTGGCTCGATCCGTGGATGGGTAATGGTTCCCTCCTGGAGACCTTGGGAGCACAGATGGACAGAGAGGCGAGTAGAGGGCTGAAGTGCAATCTGATTATCCGGAATGGCATCTGGCGACCTGAGGACTATCGGCATAGTTTTAAAAGGCGAAAGGCGCACCAAGGTGCAAAGGTTCCTGGAGCCTGAGGCGCTAGGCGCAAGGCTCAAGGCGCGCCTTTTGAAAGCTAGACGCACTTTTTCTTTATATGTAAAAAATATCTACATTTAAAAACTTAGCTACATAGAAGTCCAAATTCCTTGAAAATATCACAAATCATAGACACGAAATTATTCTTTATATATATATATATATATATATATATATATATATATATATATATAACAATCTAAAAGCCCATTAGATATAAATAACCCAAACTATATATATATAATATACAAACCACATATATATAAGCCTTTAAATATAGAAGTACATTCTAATTTAGAAAACAATCTAAAACCCACAATAATATTAATGACAATAATTTCTATACTTTCCAATAAAGCCCATAAACTATATAACATGTATATAGAAGGTTGATATATATATATATATATATATATATATATATATATATATATATATATATATATATATGTATGTATGTATATAATAATAATAATAATAATAATTATTATTTTAAGTATATATATATATATACTTAAAATAATAATAATAATTATTATATATATATATAATAATTATTTTAAGTATATATATACTTAAAATAATTATTATATATATATATATATATATATATATATATATATATATATATTAAAGTAACTTTACGTCTAGGCGCGCCTTGTTGAGCGCCTGGAGCCTGTGCCTTTCTACACTAGGCGTGCGCTTTTTTAAGGTGGTGCGCCTGGCTTTTTCCTAGGCGTTGTCCCTGCGCCTCGCTGCGCCTAGGCGCACTTTTTAATTCAATGACTATCGGTATACTGCTCAGTTTGGAGAGAAGATTCGCCGGATCACCATTGATGCTAGCCAGCATGCAGATTCCTGGAGTTGGGCTGCTCCTGGGATGGATGGTGGGGCAGGCCCCTTCTACTTCAAGAGTTGTTACAATCTGGTCAGGACACCACATGACAGGATTACGGAGTACGATTTTATCTGAGAAAAGGGAATTGTCCGGAAAATGCAGTTATGTGCATACAAGCTGCTGCTTGGCAGGTTGATGACGAGGGACAGGCTCATCAGGTTTGGGATGCAGATCCCAGACCCGAAGTGTGTACTATGTTCATCGGCGGCTGAATCTATTGGCCACCTCTTCTTTGAGTGTCCGGTGACTTGGCATATCTGGTCTGAGCAATGCACGAGGTCGCTGGGAGGTGTTGGCAGGGCCAGAGATATACGGGGGATCCTCTCTTGGATTAGGGATCGCCGAGGTATGGAGCTTGGTTGGGCTAGGATGGCCAGAGTTCGTCTTGCAGCATCAGTCTGGCACGTTTGGAGGGAGCGTAACAGACGTATATTTGAGGGGCTGATTACCCCTCCCGTTGGACTTCTAAATAATTTAGAATTCGATGTATCTGTAATGGCCCCTTAACCGGGGTGGGAGAGATGTGAGATTGTGTACTGTAATACTTTTACTGAGTTCTGCGTGGAATAAAATTTATCCTTATTCCAATATATATATATATATATATATATATATATATATATAGGGTTTTACTATGTCAAGTTTGGGCTAGCGGAGGATGTGACCAGAATTTTGCAGGGAGGGCCATGGTCATTTGATGGGAGACTCATCATATTGAAGGAATGGACGCCAGAGCTGAGATGTGAGAAGGAGGTGTTGAATGCTATCCCCATCTGGATTCGATTCCCAGAGTTCCCAGTGAAGTATTGGAGCATCCCGCTCCTCATGAGACTCGCCAGCCTCGTGGGAAAATTGATCAAGGCAGATGAGGCCACTGCTTTCCGCACCAGACTGATGTATACCAGAGTCTTTGTGGAGATCAAGGCGGGTTCGGAACTACCGAATATGCTTGAATACCAGGTTCCATCCGGGGAGGTTCTAACACAGTCGGTGGAGTATGACTGGGTTCCTCCCATGTGCTCCTTCTGTGAGTGCTTTGGGCATACTACTAGTACGTGTAAGTATAAGGGGACGGAGGCTGTCAGGCCACCGGCGGCTCAGACGGAGGCACCCGGGATGGAGACGGCTCCTAGTTAATTACCTGGGAAGACGTCGACAGAAAGACACATGGAGGAGGATACGGTGATGGAGGTCGACAGGAGGCTGGAGACTGGCTCACAGCAGAGACAGGAGAGTACGCAGGGCGCGCTGGTCCCGTTCCGGCCTCAGAGGAGCATGGTGACCAGGGGTATGAGTGCAGTTGGCAGTAGTCAGAAGGAGACGGAAACCTCCAAGGCGATCATGGTTTACACCAGCAGGAAAAGACATGCACCGGCCACGCGGGAGGATATCCCACAGGCACGGGATCAGGACGACCAGACAGAGGCCAATCCTGACTGAAATCTTACACTCAACAGGATCCAGGCACATCTGGCTCCGTCCTCCATGGTGGATGCAGACATTGATCAGGCGGATGAGGCACTCCCCCCGAGTGTTGATCCAGTAGAGTTTCAGGGGGACCCGACATCTATTAATTATTGTCGGTCCTAGCATGGAACATTAGGGGGGTGTTCCATTGGGCGCTGGAGAGAGATTGGAGGAGTGCTGAGGAGAGAGGCTTGTGACATTGCTATTTTGCTGGAGACGAAGATCAGAGGGGCCGCGATGCTCTCGCGTAGGACTCCGGCAAACTGGGACCACATTCACAACTTAGATCTATGCGATATGGCAAGGATCTGGGTTAGGTGGAACCGAGATAGCTGGGAGGGGGTGCAGATCCAGAAATCGGAACAACTTATCGGCATTTCTTTTGAGAACAAAGGTGGGTTCCGTTTCATCCTGGGTGCTGTATACGGGCACAATGATCGTAGACTCCGGGAGTCCTTGTGGGAGGATATTGTGCGCCTGGGTCATATGGCGGACAACATGCATCTTCCTCTGCTTATCATGGGGGATTTCAATGCTATGCTGCTTCGCCAAGAGAAGGTGGGAGGTCGACCTATCCCGGATTCGGTTTTATATGACTTCCAGAGATGTTTGCTCCTGTCTGGGTTGAGGGAGCTGGAGAGAGCTGGCTATATCTGGACCTGGCACAACAAGGCCATAAATAATCGAATTGCTTGTCAGTTTGATCGGACCTTGGGCAATAGTGATTGGTTCCGGTGCTTCCCTAATTCGGTGACGGAAGGTCTTGCGGCTGGTACTAGCGACCACTCTCCTATCCGAGTTGGCATTTGTGAGAGACCTACTTTGCGGTCGAGGCCGTTTTGGTATAACAATAGCTGGTACCTGTCGGCTGGATATGAGGAGGTGGTTACGGGGGTGATGCAGCACTTCCGGGATGGCACGGCTCAGTTCCGCATGGTTCATAAACTCAAGCAGATCAAGCGAGCGCTCAGGGGTTGGGTGAAGATGAGACCGCGGACCTCTCTGGCGGAAAAGGAAGCCGAGCTTCGGGACACTCAGGTGGCTCTACAAGCTGACATTCTGGACGGGGAGTTGGCGGCTAGGGAGAAGACTCTGATTGAGGAGGTCAGCATCATGAGGTTACAGGAGGAGATCAGTGCGGCACAGAGGGCTAAATGTCCCTGGCTCAAGGATGGTGACCGATGCACCAAGTTCTTTTATGATGTGATCCGCACTCGTCAGCAACGGAACAACATCCCCAGACTTCTGACTGGCGAGGGACGCCTGGTAGGGGACCCGGTGGAGATCCAGGAGGAGACCGTCAGATTTTATTCCGACTTATACCAGCAGACGGATTACACCAGTACGTTCCCCGGCCTTATCACGAAAAGGCTGGTGACGCACCATGGTAATAGCCTGCTAGTAGCCCCTATGTGATTGGAGGAGGTGGAAGACATTGTGATGAAGGCTAATCCTAACAAAGCTCCTGGGCCTGATGGCTTCTCTTCAGGGTTCTTTAAGCGACACTGGGGTGCGCTTAAGTACCCTGTTTTGGAGGCGGTCCAGGAGTTCTTCGCGGAGGGCAGGCTTCTGAAGGAGATGAACCACACGTTCTTGACGCTGGTTCCTAAGAAGGAGGGCGCTACCTCGCTTGCAGACTTTAGACCCATTGCTTGTTGTAACTTTCTTTATAAGATTATCACACATCTTATGTGCAGGCGTATGGAGGGGATTATGCAGGGATTGGTATCCCAGAATCAGACAGCTTTCATCAAGGGACGATCGATAGCGGAGCACAGCTTACTTGCACATGAGATGGTGAGGGAGTTCAGCAAACCTGGGGGGATGAAGGCGTGTGTGAAGCTGGCTCTACGGAAAACCTATGACACGGTCAACCGGGACTTCCTATGCCACTTGATGCTCGCCATGGGGTTCGACGAGAGGTGGGTTGCGAGGGTGAGGGAGTGCATCTGCTCCCCTACCTTCTCTGTCCTCATCCAGGGCACGCCTCATGGCTACTTCAGGAGCAATCGGAGGCTGAGGCAGGGTGATCCCCTCTCTCCGTACTTGTTTACCTTGGTGATGGAGTATTTCACCTGCATGATTGACACAGCGGTGCATAGCAAGAAGATCGTCCCCCTTTTTCGGTTGGTGAGACCGGTGGTCTCACATCTGATTTATGCTGATGACCTATTGGTGCTCCTCCAGCCTTCCATGCGGGGCATGAGAGCGCTATCTGACATCATGGAGGAGTTCGGGAGGCTATCTGGGCTTCAGTTAAATATGGAGAAACGCAGTGTCTACTTCAGTTCCCGATGCACGCTTCAGGAGGAGAGAGCCTTCGCTCTGGGAGTAGAAAAAGGTGAGCTCCCAGTGAAATACCTGGGGGTCCCGTTGACGGTCAACTACGCCAGAGAGCAGGATTGTCACAGCTTGATGGATTTTGCTCAGAGGAGAGTGGAGGGCTGGCAGGCTGCGGGTCTATCTTTTGGCGGTCGGATTGAGTTGGTGAGATCAGTTATTGCTGGCATCACGATGTTCTGGCTCCAGTCTATCCAGATCCCGTCGGCCACTATTCGGAAAGTGGAGTCCATCTGTGCGGACTTCATCTGGAGGGGAGGGTTGCATGCGATCTCCTGGGACCAGTTATGTCGTCCTAGGGAGGAGGGGGGAGTGGGGCTGCGGCCTCTACATGCGGTCAGGAAGGCAGCTTGTGTGAAGATGGCCTGGAAATTCATCAAGGGGGGTTCGCTCTGGGCGGAATGGATGGCGAACAGATAACTCAGGCGGACAAACTTCTGGGCCTGTAGGATAGACAATAATTTCTCGGTCACATTTAAGGCCATTCTGAGGTGTCGGCTGGTGCTCAAGACCGCTATATGCAGGAACATGAAAGATGGGATGACCACTGATCTCTGGCTTGACCCTTGGTTGGGTTCCAGATCCTTACTGGAGATACTGGAAGGACAGCTGGACAGAGAGGCGGACAGGGGGCTCACATGTAGTCGGATCATCAGAGATGGGATATGGAGGCCGGAAGGATATCCTTACACAGCTCAGCTAGCCGAGGAGATTCGTCTTATTACTATAGATGATAGCCAGCATGAGGACTCCTGGAGGACGGGTCAGGTCTATTCTGCTTCCGTAGCTGCTATGACTTGGTTCGGACTCACCATGACCGGACTGAGGAGGTGGACTTCATTTGGGGCAAGGGGATTGCCCGAAAAATGCAACTATGTGCATACCGAATTCTACGAGGCAGACTGATGACGAGAGACATACTCCTCAGGTTTGAGATGCAGATCCCAGATACCAAGTGTGTGCTTTGTCATGGGAAGGACGAATCTATGGGACATCTCTTCTTTGTTTGCCCGACGACCTGGCATATTTGGACTGAGCAGTGCGTGCAGCTGAGAGGGGGTGTTGGTGTGGATAGAGACATCAGGAGCATACTTAGCTGGATTCGAGACCACAGAGGCCGGGATCCGGGGTGGGCCAGAAGAGCCAGAGTTCGTCTGGCCGCTTCCATTTGGCACGTATGGAAGGAGCGGAACATGCGTATTTTCGAAGGCCTGACTACCCCTACTATTGGAATTCTACATAACATAGAATTCGATGTATCAGTATTGGCTCCATAATTTTATAATATGGGGCATGAGATGATGTGATATTATGTATTGTAATACCTTTACCGCTATGTGCGAGGAATAAATTCACCCTTATTCCAAAAAAAAAAAAAATAGGGATCTGCTACAGAATAGGTATAAAGTAAGGGATTTATGTGTAAAATTTATGTTAATTAATTCTCAATTGCGAGATATCTTTTCTTTTGCAACCATAACGATTACTATCCTAATTATTCTTATTCCATAAAACTTTCATATCATAGTCAGGAACTTATTTCCCCATGTATAATGTTCATGCCAACTTGCTGCCATTAAACACTATCAATTACAGAACCCATAAATATTTCCTAAATAAACTGATTGTCGCGAATAATTCTTAAATTCATGTTTTATTCGCGAATTCAACGAGTAAGTTGCGAATTTAAGATATTTGCCAGCCGACAGATTAATTGCGAATAAATTTGAAAGTCTATTTTTTCGCTTATTATTCACGAATTTTTCGAATAATTCGTGAATATTGAGACTGAAACGCTACTATAAATGATTTATATTCAGACCTCAAGCCATGTATATGATGATTATCCTCACCCATTCTTCAGTTTTTTTTATTTAGAACCTAAGTGAAGAATTTCACTACGTAGGGACTTTACCTTGGTAAATATTGGCTAATCCTCATATCTGTTGCCTCCGACAAAAGTTGATTCTCAAGCAGCTGCAACTGCTGGGTATTATTTCTTAAGAAACAAACTGCTAAAATATCCCATTGGTATGGTGGCATCTTGGTACACTCCATTGCACAAACATGGGTAACACAACCTTGCGTTTCCCAAGGCTGCAATGCTCAAATATTTATGGTTGGACGTGGTGTAATGTTGTTGCGGCCAACAACTTCCCATAGACATTGCCTCACAAGAACGACCACACGATAATTTGCCATGTACCATAGTTATTGTTGTGCTTCTCAACGCCGTACATGTTCTCTATCGCGACTTGGTTATTTCTATGTGCACCGAAACAAGTTCGGTCAAAGACTAGTAGCTTCACAGTCTCAGATTTTGCATGATGGAAAGCTTCCTTGTATGTGGCCTCTTATATAACAAGTTCGGCTTGTAATCGATTTGGTCTTGGACCAACCAACTTCATAGTCTCAAACGGTCCACGAGCAAAACCTCCTCAGTGCTTGGAAGTGTCCTTGACCGCCCATGTTCTGATACCAAATTGTTGGATAGAATATGTGGTAGGTCCTTGAGAAAACAAGATTTTATTAATAGGAACTTTTAGAATACAACACTTGTAGAACACTCTTCTATGATATTAGGCATTAGCTACACTACTCCCACATGCTACACTTACGCATAGTACTCCCTGCCATGCACACTACTACTTGAGACTTGTAACTTGATGCCTAAATGAGTGCCAATCCCTTTTATATCCTCCAAAGATGAGTGTAGAAGAAGCATTTATGCAAGTAGGTGGTAGTTGGTAGGTGAAGGTTGTTGTAGTTTGACTCGTGTTCAATAAAGAGTGCTACGAGCGTCGTCCGGTGTTCAGAGAAGCTCTGGAGGAATCGAAGGCACACTGTCTCAAAGTTGGAGCCAAAGCAACTAGGGGTGAGTATTCGGTTTATTCGGTTCCAACCGAACCGAATAACCGAAAACCGAATTCGACCGAAACCGAATAAGCAAAACCGAAACCGAACCGAATTGGTCAATAACCGAACCGAACCGAATTAAATCGGTTCGGTTTTCGGTTTATTCGGTTTATTCGGTTTTTTTTGGTTTTTTTGTGTTTTTTTTTGTTAATATATATAATAACTAAATATACCTAGATATATTTATTATATACATTTTTTTTTTTATATTTATTATATACATATATATATATATATATATATATATATATATATATAAACTAACCGAAACCGAAATCCAAAACCGAAACCGAAACCGAATAAGAAAATTTAGTATTTTCAAAACCGAAACCAAACCGATTTTTTTCAAAACCGAACCGAATCTCTTATTCGGTTCGGTTCGGTTTTCGGTTTAAAACCGAATAATGCTCACCCCTAAAAGCAACAATTACAGCCAAACAGAATTTCGGTTAGATTCAACCATAATATTGGTTTTTCCAGCTGCTAGTGCGTAATAGAAACCGTTATACTGCTTTCCAAACCGGAGTTTTGGTTTGAGCGGTTTTCACGTAAAGGTCAGAAATGTTAAAGTTGTTTTCGACGGTCGAGATTGTTCCCGACTTTGAGGAAGTTTTAGAATCAACGGTAGGTGACAACATTGATCCGATATTTATCTTTTAGATCGTGATTATGGAGTTATTAGTTCATAGAGATCCGAGGAAGAGTTCTCTACTTAAGCATTAAGGATGACGGGTAACAAAGTCAATAACAATAAGTTCGAGGTGGAAAAGTTTAACGGTAAGGGAAACTTTTCGATGTGGTAGAGAAGGATTAAAGTAATTCTCGTTAAAGAGGGATTGTATAAGGTAATTTTCGACAACGATAAAAAATCCGTCGACACTATATGATTTATGAGATGACATATCAAAAGGTACAATTTATATTAGAGCTATGTCTGGCACACAGGGTGATGTACAACGTCATGATAGAAACTTCTGCGTCAAGTTATGGTTGAAGCTATAGAGCTTGTATATGAGAACATCCTTGTCAAACAAGTTGTATTTAAAGAAGCAAAAACAAGTTGTATTTTAAAAAGCAACTATACAGTTTAAGCATGAAGGAGCTTACCCAAATTCTACACATTCTAAACATCTTCAATAAGGTGGACAGCGATCTTTTGTGTCTTGAGGTAAAGTTAGAAGAGGAGGACCAAGCTCTTTTGCTCCTATCTTTGCTTCTAGCATCATATGACTATTTGCTAACAACAATCCTTTATGGAAATGAGACACTCGAGATGGAGTAAGTTACGACAACGCTTCTCAACTATAAGATCGTAACGAGGTCGAATCCTTCGGAAGAGTCATCGAGGGGTTTTTCACTGAAAGGGGAAGGTCGAAGAATAAGATAGAGGTAAAAGTAGCAGGAGAAATCCAAATCATCAAAACAAGATAGCAATGTATGCTATTTATGCAAATATGCAGGTCATAAAAAGAAGTAAATGTCCAAAGTACAAACAATGGTTAGAAAAAAGATACAAGTGCTAGCTCAAGTAATCAAGGTCAAGCCAGTGCTGCAACAAAAGCTGGAGAGTTACCATGTGATTACTTGTAACACATACCGGGAAGGATGTCTTCGCCGAAGTTTGGTTTTTTGACTTTGGAGGTTCATGTCATGTGTGTCCAAATAGTGAGTAGTTCAACGCCTATAAGGAGTACAATGGTGGTGTTGTTCTCATGGGGAACAATGTTGCGTTTAAAACTGCCACGCCCGAGTCCCAAAACTCACGGGACCAGCACGTGACTTGATCAGCTAGTACATACTCAAAGGCAAACCTAATCTATGGAAAATGCACTTAAGCTGTCTATAAGGTCTCAAGTTCAGTACATTAGTCACACGCAATGTCTATATCTCATCCACAGTAATAAAGATAAACTAAACCAAATAGATAAATGATGTAAGTAAATATGATTCGAGTTCATCAAGAAATAAATTCACGTCCGGTGTAGACAAATCTACTACTAGTAGACGAAAAATAAAATAAATACAGAAAAATAAAAAATAAGTCCAAACACCAATAAACTAAGCATCAATAATCTTGTCAACTGCAACCAAGGTTCACAGTATCTATATCAGAATCGGTATCTGACCATTCTTATGAGTATCGGTATCGGTGATATCGGTACTATCGGCAATTTTAGATCAAAGTATCGGATTCTTTGGTATTGAAAAACAAATATTTATTAATAAATTATTAACATTTAAAAATATATTTTATACCTTTAGGTATGATTTTAAGTATATTCAGTGTTATTTCGTAGTAGTTTTGAAATTAAATGAAATAGTAGTCACCATTATCAATTGGTTTACATGCAATAGATAAATTTTCTTCTTTTATGTGCTTTTACAACCTTATTATGATTTAAACCCTTCCTGATTTGTCTTTTTCGTTCAATTTTTTTGCCGAATTGACTGAAAAAGAGATCCCCAGCGTCGGTATCGGTCAATAACATGTATCGGATCGGGACATGTCAAACCGTATCGCTATCAGCCGTATCGGATCGGTATCGACCGGTACTGTAAACGATGCTGCAACTGTATTGTAGTCTGGTGCCGGTCCGTAAACTTGTGGATATACCTCGTCTATACCTGGAGAAAAGTCCAGGTCCTCAGGGGACATAGCAAGATACATAATACAAGCCTACTGTAACAGTAAATAACATGTATGAAGGACAACAAGTAAACACATGAAAGATAATCTAAGAAGTGACACATCATAGAGAAGCGTGGTACTAGACGTGGCTAACAAGTAAATGAAGTAAATCCTATAGATTGTAGCCAAGGCAAGAGTCTCCCCATCTATAGTATATCTCAATTGTAGTCCAAGGCAAGAACTCTTAATCGAGAGTGGTCAAGTAGTAAATTCTAGTATCGATATCCTCGCCTAAGAGGATACAAGGTTAAGTCAAGTCAAATTCAAGTAACCGGATCAAATCAATCGATGTCAAGTTAAGTCACGTAAGGGTGATACGGGATCAAGTAAAGTCGAGTGGACAATCATACAAAAATCTAAACAAACATGATATAGCATGGATCAAGTACGTGACAAGAAAAAGAGACAAGTAGCATATATAGAATAAATAAATAAGCATCATGAAGCATGTACATGAAAGACATGATATGATAAGAAAATAAATATGAACAAGAATGAATGGAAGTAAACATGCATAAATACTGTACAAGTTTGGCAATGTATACTTGCCTGTAGTTCAAGTCTCCGCTGGATCCTCTATACCAAGACCTATCCAAGAATTCACACATATAATAAAGATTAATAATAATTATTCTAATTATACATATGACACATGGGTTCATGGCACAAAACATTCACATGCTTCCACGGGGATACCACGACCTAGTTTCTAGCTTTTTTGACTATCAAAACTCGAGACTAGGTCCCCAACACATGGACGTGTATAAACCATATTAAAATCATGAAACCAGAATTTTAATCATGATTTATACCCATTTTAACTCTGAATTCCAGAATTAAGGTTTTGGGCATGGTATTACGCCTACTATTTAATCATAGAATTGACCTAGAATATTACCAACACATAGCCATGACTTATGTCTATCAAAATATGGTCTTTAAATATTTAAAAAAATGATTTTATTACATAAATAATTTTCACTTTTCAGCCCGAAAATTAGCATCTTCCTATGTGCCGACATAAGTCAAATCTACACACAGGAATCTAGTTTTTTGGCATACCAAGTTTAGGTTAGATTTTATATGATTAAGTAATATGAAAATATGTAAAAGTTGATAAAAATACAGATTTAATATTGATTTAAATTCAGATTTACATCTTGGATATTGGTTTTCAAAAATCACATGACATCTAACTAGCATGCATAATTCTTAATTCCAATTGGTTTTCTAATTCCACATGGATGCATATGATCAATCCTAGGTTCTATCATGATGAAAATTTATCAAGAACATGATTTTTAGAAGATGCTTTGATAATTATTTGCAAGAAAACAATTCTTGGAAAATTTCAAGAAAATATGTTTTGGATTGCTTACCAAGAAATGCCAAGAAAAGGATTAGAAACGAGTTCTTGATTTGTCCAACGCGTGCTCCTCCTTACTTGCTCTTGATGTGCTCTTCTTGATTTTGGAAAGATGAAGATGATGGTGTTGATAGTGGTTTAATGGAGTTTTAATGAATTTTTTGGAGAGAAAGTGTTGTGGAAAGGGTTGTAGAGTTGGTGAGATGTTTGGAGGAGATGGAGATAGAAACTTGTGAAGGAAATGAGAGGAAATTATAAGAGAGGGCTGCTATTTTGGAGTTCACAAAAATTTGGGGGAGAAAGAATAGGTGTCGGCCAAGGAGATTTGGAAAAAGGAGAAGGTTAGTTAGGGTTTAAAAGATTTGATATATATATATATATATATATATATATATATATATATATATATATAAGGAAAATGTACTTTGTATTTATAGTAAAAAGAAAGTGTTGTGGAAAGGGTTGTAGAGTTGGTGAGATGTTTGAAGGAGATGGAGATAGAAACTTGTGAAGGAAATGAGATGAAATTATGAGAGAGGGCTGCTATTTTGGAGTTCACAAAAATTTGGGGGAGAAAGAATAGGTGTCGGCCAAGGAGATTTGGAAAAAGGAGAAGGTTAGTTAGGGTTTAAAAGATTATATATATATATATATATATATATATATATAAATAAAAAAAATATATATATATAGGACGGCCGGGAGGAGTCCCTCCATTTCCTCTGCGGGCTCTACCCGGACGCTCTTGGCATCCACTCAGTCTGTCTGCGCCCCAAGGACCTTGGCTCGGGGGATCTCGATGCTGTCACCAAGTACTGCGGACGCGTATTCCAAGAGCTTGACCAGAAGTTGAGAGATGCATTCCATATGTACATAGAGGCGCGTGGGGTAAATGAGAAGCTTTTCCCATTTCTCCATGCTTGGCTTTATGTGAAGGATCATAGGAATGTGATGCAATGGTTTAAAAGTGTGGGCACTTTCATCACTGAGCACAAACAAACATGATGCAACAAGTTGGATCATCTCAGAAGTTGATTTTGTTCTGAGAGTAAGTAAAAATTTGCAGATACATATCTTGAATGATATTTGAGACCCTAGTAGTTTCAGATACATGCTATTGTATTTCATGTTCATGGTAGTGTGATATCTAGAAAACAAATGGTTAATTCAAAAAAAAAATATATGTATATATATAGGAAAATGTACTTTGTATTTATAGTAAAAAGAAAGGCTACAAATCAAAATCTTGTGGGAGACTTAAAGTTTTCTATCACTTTTACATCATATTCTATGTTGTGAATCATCCCAATAATGGACGTAGTCACTAGCTCAAAAACTCTGTTGTTCCTTTCTTTCCATATATGCCAGACAGCAGTCGTCAACCGAATCCTAGCTGTATTGTACCACTGGGAACCCCGACTCATTCCAGCCATGATATATGCCACCTCCCACCAATTCCGAGGACCAATGGTCTGCATGTTGAGTTGAAAACATTGATGTTGTCAAACAGAGGATATGAACGAACAACTAAAGAAAAGGTCATCCATAGATTCACAAATTTGCTTGCACAACTCGCAAAGAAGCAACGAAACTTGAACACCAAACCTCGCAAGTCGATTCCGAGTAAGCAACCTCCCAAGACATAGTTAGTACAGGCAAAATTGTATTTTGGAGGCCGCCCCCTTGGTCCAGACCACCTGTGCCAGCTCCATAGGAGGGTGAACCTCCCTAATAGACGCATAGATAACAGAGTGAGAAAGAAACTGCTGTCCCGTATTTGTCCACACCCAGCGGTCCCCTTTTGAACTTTGAGGATCTACCTGGACCTCGTCAATCACCTGGCGAAATTGTCGCGTCGTAGGGTGAAGATCTGACCTCCATGCTCCTTCCCGCAGAATGGCACTCACCCGTGTCCTCCTTCTCGTCACTGGTAGCGCCTACCAACCTACTCGCTCCACCAAGCTCTGATGGTTGATCCAAGGATCAAACCACATATCAGTAGTTTCTTCGTCTTTCATCACTCTGGAAATAAGGCCCTTCAAAGTAGTCCGATGAGATAGCAAGTTCGTCCATGTGACGGAGTCGTTGCTATTGGCGCGGGCCTCCAAGAAGGTCTGGTCCTTCAAATACCTCCCCTTCATCTATACCGCCCATAAAGAATCCTGGGAAAGAAATTGCCAAGCTTGCTTCAGTCCTGTAATGTCGTGCAGGGTCCGTAAGGACTGCAAACCTACACTTCTCTCCTCCCGAGGTCTGCAGAGAGTCGTCCATCCAATAGAATGTAAGCCCCTTTGCCATATAAAGACAACACATAATTTTTCAATTTTACTAACGGTCGCATTCGGGAGCATGAGGGTCTGCAACCAGAATCGGGCGATGGCATATATAACGGATCGTACCAGCTCAATGCGTCCTCCAAAAGATAAGCTCTGGGCATGCCATCCCTCCAGTCTGCGCTGTGCATTACTAGACTTTGGCATTCAAACTCTTTGACGTAATTAAGAGACAATGGAATTCCCAAAAATTTGATTGGCAGATCATCCTTCTCAATACCAAGAAGTAAAGTCCACTCTTCTTTCTGCTGACAAAGCTTGTTGAAATATGCAATGCTCTTGTCCTTGTTCAGCTGTAGGCCAGTCAGTAAGCCAAACATCTGCATAATCGAATTCAAAGCCTCAATCCCACGCCGCGAGGGAACTAGAAAGACCAACAAGTTATCTGCATAGATAAGATGGGATACCTGTGGTTGAACCTGTTTGCTCAACGGGATAATCTGACGTCTATGGACTGCCACATCCATGAGAGATGTGTCCATAACCAATGTGAAGAGATATGGAGACAATAGATCCCCTTGCCGAAGCCCTCTCGAACTGCGGAAAAAACCGTGCAGTTGGCCCCTGACTAGTACTGAAAACGAGGGAGTGAAAATACAGACACGGATCCTATCCACCCAAATACGGTCGAAGCCCATAGCAAGCATAATATGGTACACAAACTCCCTATTGACAGAGTCATATGCCTTTCGCAGATCGAGCTTGACGCAAATTTTATTCCCTCTAGGCTTGTTGAAGTCCCGGATCAACTCATGAGCAAGCAGGCTGTTATCAGCAATAGACCACCCCTTTACAAAAGCCGCTTGGTTGCTAGACACCAAGTCCTGCCTAATCTGCTCCAAACGTCTGTGCATCAAATGAGTGATAATTTTATTTAAAAAATTGCAGCAGAAGATAGGCGAAAAATCGCTGAGAGACGTCGCTACTTCCTTCTTCGGGATCAGAGTCAGAAATGTATGATTGAGCTCCCGAAGCAGTTTGCTGTTATCAAAGAAGTCTGACGATCACCAGAACCTCCTCCTTCAGAATATTCCAGTGGGCTTTATAAAAGTGACTCCCAAAGCCATCTGGGCCAGGGGATTTGTTGAAGTCCGCATAACGCACAATAGTTTCAATCTCCCCCATTGTCATAGGTGCACGCTGTACATTGTTACCCAATGGAGTAACTAGTCTCTTGCATATAATCTCCAAAAAATCAGATAAATAGGAATTTTGATTATATAGCTCAGTATAATACCTGACCGCTTCCTCCTGTAGTGCATTAGCATTTACCACATCCTTGCCATCTGCTCCATAGAGTTTTGAAATGTGATTCCGATGCTAGCGAGCCCAAATAATATCATAGAAGAACTTGGAGCATTTGTCACCATCACACAACCAACTATATTTGGCTCGTTGAGCTAGATCAATCTCTTCCAATGTGCGTAAAGCCCCCACCTCCTTGCAAAGATCCTGCTCCACCGCTGCAAGGTCACTATTGAGGATATCCTCCTGCAAAGCCTCCTGTGACGTCCGAAACTGGTCCTCCAAGTCAATGAGATGCGTATAGCGTGTCCCTCTCGCCCAAAGTTTTAAGCCGTCCTTCACCCACTTCAGCCGTTGAACCATGCGGAATTGGGGGTTTCCCTGAAAAGGAGTGCCCCAACCTGCCTGGAAAACCTCAACATAGCCATTCATGCCACTCCACTTGTTGTTTTACCTGAAAGGATGCGCCTTTTGGGGAACTGTCACCGTCAGATGGACCCGGACAGGTGAATGATCACTCGTGCCTTGCCGGGAGACACTCAGCAACCGCATCAGGGAACATAGCAAACCACTCCCTATTAAGGCGCGATCGAGTTGGCAAGCAACACGTTTGTGGATAGCTTTGTTATGCCATGACCAAATGTGACCCGTCCTCTCCACCACCGTAGCCCAGAACGCTGAAGGCAATGCTGAAAGTCCTGCAACACACCATCTGGAACACGCCGACCCCCCACTTTCTCATGACTAAAAAGGAGGGCGTTGAAGTCCCCCATAAACAGCAACGACAAATGGTACTGATGATCAGCTACAACACTAACGTGAATGATTTCGTCCCATACGACCTCCCGAAGCCGCCTATCGTTGTTGCCATACACCGCTCTCAAGATAAAAGCCATCCCTCCCTTATTAGTAGAAGAGAGCAATCAGTTGTTTTGACAAATGAATTACCTGACCAGTCCAGCTTTTGCTGTCCCAACTCACCCAGTTGCACGTCACACCTCCTACCTCCAAGTTGTGCACTTGACTCCACTGATGTTGGGTCCTGCGTTGCAACAGTCCAGGAGACTTGATTTTAGTCTCCATTATCGCTACAATAGAATATGCTTTCCGTCTCAAAACGTCTCTGATCTCCCTCCTATCTCCCAATCGCACGTGTACCTCGAACGTTCCAAGATAAAATAAACATTTAAAATCCAGCAGATGGCCCCTCCACATCGCCAGAGGCACCATTAGGGGAAATAGTGCGCTCCATCTGGTCTTCAGCCTCCACTACCTCCGTAACCACCTCAAGTGACGGACCCCCGTAGTCGAAGACCCCAACGCGGCCTGCCCTCCATCTTCTTTAGAGATGACCGCTCAGCGCTTCCTAGTGCTCTCCTTCGGCGGGTTGCTGCTGTCGTCTATCACCTTCTTTCTTGAGCGCCCTCCTTTATGACTTCCCTGGCTGTCATTACGATGACCTACAAACTTGTGCTGCCTAGACTGGAAAACAATGGTCTGCCCTGGGGTAAACCCACTCACGACATGAGTTGCAGTCCCCTCGGTTGTCTACCCGACTATCCATCTCCATTCCATTTCCGACTCCCACATCAATGGCAGGCTGGCCTCCAAAAACAGATGCTCCTCCGTGCTTCTGCACCACCTGCTTCGCCCACTGAGAGAAAGGGTTTACATGGTAAGCAACAACCACTTCCTCGTTGGGTTGCAGCCCCTTCATCATTGGGGAGTCCGCCTCCTGAAGACAAGGTTCCCTAGTAGCATCACGTAGCCCTCTATCACCATGAGTATCAACCTTCCCCTGCCCTCCTTTATTAGCGGTGGACTCCCTGGCCTCCCCAATCAGACAACCCTTCGAAGGATGACCAAAGCATTTACAATTGCAACAAACCGGTGGCACAAACTCATACTGCACCGTCTGACAGAAGATTCCACCTGAAGGCACCTCATACTCAACGAAAGGAAGAAGATCAGCGCTCGCTTCTACGTCTACAAAGATCCGCGCATAACCCATGCGGGTTCTGTACGTGGTAGGTTCACCAGCCTTGATTGGTTTGCCAATGACACTAGCAATCTTCATCATCATAGAGATACTCCAGTGGTTATAGCCGATAAACCTGGTAATCTGATCCAGATAAGAACGGTAAGAAGTACTTCACGTTCATAAATCGACTTGGACGTCCATGCTTTCATGATGATAAGTCTGCCATCGAAAGTCCACGACCCTCCCCGAAGAACACGCTTCATGTCCTCTTGCAGGCAGAAACGTACAAGATAGAAGCCATTTTCTCGTGAGAAAAATTCCATACCTCCTCTCGGCCTCCATACTCGCGCTGCATACGCGTGGATCTGTCCATAGAACGGTTTCGAGCCAAGCACATATAGAATGACTGAGTTGCGCCAGTAGTCCGCGATCTTAGACAGATCTTCCTCTGTCAGGGTCGCTCGGAGTGTTGTGCCCACCATCTTTGGTTGGACATAGGACGTCTGCGTTGGCAAACTATTCACCCCTCCACTCAGCGTAGCAGCATAGGATTTTGGGACATTGACTTTTCGATGTTCTCCAACAATTTGTTTGTCCTTATCAGCAACCTACCATCTTTGTGGTTGAGGCACAGGTGGTATGAAAACGTTATTCGGCGTTTGGCGAAAACTCTCATCTTGCCTCCTAGCCACCCCAGACCCTGCTTCGCTAGCAAGCCTCCAGGTCACCTGTCGATGTTCGCCACCCCTAGGTTGGTCACCACCCGAGGCCCCACTCAGCCGACGTGCCTCGCCAACCCCTTTGTGGTTACGCCTCCTAAACACCGTTGTCCATCCCGCATCCTCCTCCATGTCCTGTCGATCGTCACGTCCTGCGTCATCGACACTGCCTCCACCTCCTACCGCTCCTTCCCCGGATCTGCCTCTACCGGTGGACGCACCTCCCGTAGTCACGTCCCCGGAGCCCCACCTGAGCCACCACCTCCGCTGGAGGCCACACCCCCCTGGCCTGAGCCCGTGCCTCCGCCACCCCGCGCACCGCTTGAGCCTGTGCCTCCGCCATAGGCCACACCCGCGTGCCTACCCCGACCCGTGTCTCCGCCTGAGGCCACGCCCCGCCTGAGCCCGTGCCCTCCCAACCCGTGCCTGTGCTGCCGCCAGAGCCCAAGCCTACTCCGTTCAGTCCGCCACCGCTCGTAGCCACGCTGCTACAGGCCGACCCATTGCTGGCTGCGCCAGGGTCCCATGGGAGAGATCCCCTAGGGTTCGCCCCATCATCGCCGCTAGGTTTCGCCCGGTAGGAAGCAACCATTATATATATATATATATATATATATATATATATATATATATATATATATATATATATATATATTGGGGGGGATGTTAATGGGAACAGGGAGAGGGGGTGCGCGCATATTAGGGGGAGTAGGGTTAGGTTTTGGCCATAATAGATTATTAGTTGGTTGGTAGTTTAGGAAAGTAGGTAGTTAGTTAAGTAGTTGGTTATGCTTAGGCGGAAGGTGCTATATATGGAAACTTTTGTATATTTATGAGTAAATAAAATATAATCTCAATATATATTCTCATATATATATATTTTATATATATATATATATATATATATATATATATATATATATAATCTCCTTATCCAGGGCATCCCCTATGGGTACTTCCAGAGCAATCGTGGGCTTAGGCAAGGCGACCCCCTGTCTCCTTACCTGTTCACGCTTGTTATGGAATACTTCACATGCCTGATGGATTTAGCAGAGCACCGTGGGAGGCTGGTCCCATTGTTCCGGAGGGTGGATCCCCCAGTCACCCACCTCATTTATGCTGATGATCTCTTGGTGTTTATTCAGCCTTCGACGGAGGGTATGCAGACGCTTGCAGAGATTATGGGAGAGTTAAATTCCCTCTCGGGCCTTCAGCTGAACAGGGAGAAGAGTCGGGTGTATTTCAGCTCCTTATGTCCCCATAAGGAGGAGCGGGCTGCCGTGCTGGGTATCGAGAGGAGTGATCTTCCGGTGCGCTACTTAGGAGTACCTCTCACGGTCAACTATGCGCGGGATCAGGACTGCCATAGTTTGGTGGAGTACGTCCAGAGGAGAGTGGAAGGTTGGCAAGCCTCGGGATTGTCATTTGGAGAGCGCATTAAGCTGGTTCGATCGGTGATTACGGCTGTAGCTCATTTTTGGCTGCAATCCATCCTCCTTCCTATTGCCACTATTAGGAAAATGGATCGGATCTGTGCAGATTTTATTTGGCGGGGGGGGGGGGGAGGGGTATGCATGCGATCTCTTGGGACCAGCTATGTCGTCCCAGGAAGGAGGGAGGAGTGGGACATAGGCCGTTGTTGGAGATTAGGGAGGCCTCCGCACTTAAGCTGGCATAGAAATTCATCAATGGAGGGTCTGTCTGGGCTGCCTGGATGCATAGCAGATACGTGAAGCAGGACAACTTTTGGACGTGTGCTACTGACAACAATCACTCCGTCACGTTCAAGACTATCCTGCGACACAGGGAAATTCTTAAATCTGCTATCAGGAAGGTCATGAAGGATGGATCTGGAACGGACCTCTGGCGGGATCCTTGGATAGATCGGCGCTCGTTACTGGACATTAGGGGGGCTCAGACACACCAGGAGGACAGGCGGGGCCTGACGTGTTGTCGGATCCTTCGCGACGGGGAGTGGAGGCCAGAGTCGTATCGATTTACCGTAGAGCTGGGTGGGATCATTAGTACTATTGCCATTGATCCGGACTTGCCTGCTGATCGGTGGATTTGGGAGCCGAATGGTGCGTCTCCGGAAACTGGGGAGTTCCAATTGCGGAGTTGCTACAATCTCATCCGGCGCACTTTTTCTCAGAGTCCTGACTACGAGTTCGTATGGTGCAAGGGCCTGGCCAGGAAGATGCAGCTCTGTATCTACAAGCTCCTACTGGGTCGCCTTTTGACTAGGGATCGGTTGCGTTCTTTTGGAGTGCCGGTCCCAGATCCCAAGTGTGTGTTGTGCAGTCTGGAGCAAGAATCTATTAGACACATCTTCTTCGAGTGTGACCTGGCTTGGCAGATCTGGAAGGAGCAAAGTAGAGTGTTAGGAGGGTGCGACTCCGAGAAGGGTATTGGGGATATCTTCACGGTGATCCGAGATATTAGAGGTCGAGGGGAGGACTGGTTCCGGACCGCCAGGGTTCGTCTGGCTGCTTCAGTTTGGCATGTCTGGTGGGAGCGAAACCGTCGGATATTTGAGGGTCTGGTCACACCTCTGGTGGGCATGCTTCATAATATCGAATTTGATGTAAATGTTATGGGGATTTGATGAGTGGGAGTCCCACTTTGAATGTATGTTGTACGATTACTGCATTACTTTGGAAAAAAATTTACCCTTTTTCCAAATATATATATATATATATATTTTTTTTTTGGAATAGGTAAAATTTTATTCCTCGCGAATCGCGGTAAAAGTAATACGGTACATAATCACACAGCCTCCCCAATGACTCATGGGGTCAAAACAGATACATCAAAGTCAATATTGTGTAGAATCCCAATCGGAGGGGTAATCAGACCCTCGAAAAAGCGCCTGTTCCTCTCCCTCCAGACATGCCAGACAGTATTAGATAGTCGCAATCTGGCTTGTCTTGCCCATCCAGCATCCATACCCCTGCGATCCCTGATCCAGCTAAGGATCCCTCTAATATCTCTGACGCTGCCAGCACCTCCCAGATACCTCCTGCACTGCTCTGACCAAATATGCCAAGCGACAGGGCACTCAAAGAATAGGTGGGTCATAGACTCGTCCACGTCAGAGCATAGAAGACACCTCGAGTCTGGAATGGGCACCCCAAACCTAATGAGTCTATCTCTCGTCATCAATCTCCCGAGCATCAACCTGTAAGAACAGAGCTGCATCTTCCGAGCAATCCCTTTTCCCCAGATGAAATCAATATCCTCTATCCTGTCATGCCGAGTCCTAACCAAGTCGTAACAACTCTTGAAACTGAACCTACCAGCCCCCCCAGAAGAGGCATGCCCAGCCCAGTTCCAAGTGTCCCGAGACTGGCTAGTATCAATAGAAATAGTCCGGATCTCCTCGCCAAGCTGAGCTGTGAAAGTGTAAAGCTCCGGTCTCCAAGCACCATCACGAATAATCAGACTGCACTTCAGCCCTCTCGAGGCCTCTCTATCATGCAGCGGTCCCAAATACTCCAGTAGGGAACGATTGCCCAACCATGGGTCGAGCCAGAGATCAGTGGAGGAACCATCCCTCATGGATCGGCAGATAGCAGTCTGTAGAACGGGTCTACATTTAAGAATAGCCTTAAATGTGACCGAGAAATTACTATCAATCCTGCTCGTCCAGAAATTGGACCTCCTCAGGTATCTGCTCGCCATCCAGTCTGCCCAAAGTGACCCCCCTCTAATAAACTGCCACGCCATCTTCACCCTAGCAGCCTCCTTCATAGCTCTGAGAGATCTCAACCCCACTCCCCCTTCCTCCCGAGGCCGGCAAAGTTGAGTCCACGAAATCGCATGTATGCCCCCCCTCCAAAGAAAGTCTGCACACATGGACTCCACCTTCGTGATAGTAGCCACAGGGATCTGGATCGACTGCAGCCAGAACATAGCGATGCCAGCAATGACAGATCTCAACAGCTCAATCCTGCCACCAAAAGATAGTCCTGCAGCCTGCCAGCCCTCCACCCTCTTCTTAGTGAATTCTACCAAACTCTGGCAATCCTGCTCCCTAGCATAATTCACCGTCAGTGGGACTCCCAGGTACTTCACCGGCAGCTCACCTTTCTCCACTCCCAGAACCAGAGCCCGCTCCTCCTTCTGAGGGCAACTAGAGCTGAAATAAACTCTACTTTTCTCTCTATTAAGCTTCAGCCCCGAGAGCCTCCCGAACTCCTCCATAATGTCAGATAGAGCCCTCATCCCTCCCGTGGACGGTCGAAGGAGCACCAAAAGATCATCTGCATAAATCAAGTGCGAGACCACCGGATGGACAAGTCTAAATAGAGGAACAATCCGCCTGCTGTGCACTGCCAGGTCCATCAAGCATGTAAAATACTCCATCACCAGGGTAAACAGATACGGGGACAAAGGGTCGCCCTGCCGCAAGCCCCTGGAGCTGCTAAAGAATCCATACGGAGTGCCCTGTATAAGAACCGAAAAAGTGGGGGAGCAAATGCACTCCCTCACCCTCGCTACCCACCTCTCATCGAATCCCATGGCTAGCATAAGCTGGCAGAGAAAGTCCCTGTTTACTGTATCATACGCCTTTCTCAGATCCAACTTCACACAGGCCTTCATCCCCCCAGGCTTGTTGAACTCACGCACCATCTCATGAGCAAGAAGGCTGTGCTCAGCAATCGATCGACCCTTAATGAAGGCCGCCTGATTCCGAGACACCAAACCCTGCATAATCCCCTCCATCCTCCGACACATAAGATGAGTAATTATCTTATAAAGATAATTACAGCATGTAATCGGTCTGAAATCTGCCAGAGATGTCGCACCCTCCTTCTTCGGAACCAGGGTCAGGAAAGTATGATTAAGCTCCTTTAGAAGCTTTCCTGACGAGAAGAATTCCTGTACCGCCTCAAGAACTGGTAGCTTCAAAGCTCCCCAATGTCTCCGAAAGAACCCACTGGAGAAGCCATCTGGCCCTGGAGCTCTGTTGGGATCAGCCTTCATCACAATGTCCTCGATCTCCTCCATCCGAATCGGGGCCAAGAGACGCCTATTCCCATGCTGCGTCACCAACCTCTTAGGAATCAGAGGTGGGAACGTAGTGGGATAGTCCTCCTGATGATACAAGTCCCGATAGAACCTGACTGCTTCTCTCTGGGTCTCCACCGGGTCCCCAACCAACTTGCCCTCGCCATCCAGAAGTCTGGGAATACTATTCCGGTGCTGTCGAGTCCGGATAACATCATAAAAGAACTTAGTACATCTGTCCCCATCCTTGAGCCAGGAGCATTTCGCCCGCTGAGCCGCACTAATCTCCTCCTGGAGTCTCAAGGAATTGACTTCTGCACTAAGATCCTTCTCTCTGGCCGCCAGCTCCCCACACAAGATGTCAGCCTGTAGGGCCTCCTGAACCTCCCGAAGCTCAGCCTCCTTGTCTGCCAGGGAAGAACACGGCCTCCTCTTCACCCAGTCCCGAATACCCCTCTTCACCTGCTTGAGCTTGTGGACCATGCGAAACTGAGCAGTGCCCTCCCGGGAGTCCATCAGGCCTCTCGCAACCACCTCCTCATAATCCGCCGAGAGGTACCAACTGTTGTTATATCTGAACGGTCTAGCTTTCCAGGTGGCCCTCTCCAATAAACCCACCCGAATAGGAGAGTGATCACTCGTCTCAGCCGCTAGCCCCTCCGCCACAGCATTAGGGTAATAGCGAAACCAGTCGCTATTCCCCAAGGCTCTATCCAGCTGACATGCAACCCTGCCCTTGGACGCCTTGTTGTGCCAGGTCCAAATGTGCCCAGCTCTCTCCAGTCCCCTCAGCCCCGAGATGAGTAGGCACCGCTGAAAGTCATAGAGAATCGAGTCCTGGACCGGACGTCCCCCCACCTTTTCATGCCTATATAGCAAGGCATTGAAGTCCCCCATAATAAGCAATGGAAGGTGATGGGAATCCGCCATCTGGCTAAGCCGAGCAATATCCTCCCAGAGGGACTCACGACGTTTCCTGTCATTATGCCCATAGACTGCACCCAGGAGGAATCTAAAGCCACCTTTGTTCACCAGAAGTATACCAATGATCTGCTGAGTCTTCAGAACCAGGTCCCCTTCCCAGCTGTCTCTACTCCATCTAACCCAGATCCTCGCCATGTCGCAAATGTCCAGGTTATGAATATGAGCCCAGGTCGCCGTGTTCCGCCGATCAAGCACTGCTTCCTTCCGGATCTTTGTTTCCAGCAGAATAGCAATATCACACTTCTCCCTTCTCAAAACCCCACTGATCTCCCTCCAACGCCCAATAGAACACCCCCCTCTGATGTTCCAGGCGAGGACCGACATTAATTAACTAATGAGGGGTCCCCCTGAACACCACCAGAACAGGCACCCGAGGGAAGTGCCCCGTCCATAAGATCAAGATCCTCTCCTGTCACTGCAACCGGAGCCTCAACTCCTACCTCCAGACCCTTCCCTCCCACTGTGTGAGGGGCAAGATAGACCTGTATCCTGGATAGCGTCAGATCCCAAGATGGGTTGACACAGGTGTCATTCTCCAGGCCCTCCTGCTGAAGGACATCGTCACGCGGGGCCGGCGCATGCCGCTTCCTACTATACACCTGCTCCACCACCGGGGTAGCCCCGCCATCCCCCTGACTGCTACTAAGTAATCCCATGGATCTGGTCAACACACTCCTCTGTGGTTGAAATGGGACCACGGCACCCGTCATACTCGCCACCCGCTGTGGATCATCGGTCACTGAGTCACCTGCCAAATCCATCATAGTGTCCTCCTCCTGACTATCTGTAGCCCCACCTCCAGCATCAGCTCCAGGAACCGGCCCCTGTGTAGTCGCCGCCGGCCTGACAACCGAGTCCGAGCTCCGTCTCCTCTGCGTGCACGTACTATCAACATGGCCAAAACACTCACATGAGGAACACATTGGGGGCACCCAGTCGTACTCCACCACCTGTGTCAGCACCTCCCCCGATGCTACCTCATACTCCAATAGACTCGGAAGCTCCGACCCAGCCGTAATCTCCACAAAGATCCTGGCGTACATCAATCTCGTGCGGTAGGTGGTAGCCTCGTCAGCCTTGATCGGCCTCCCAACCAAACTAGCCAACCTCATGAGAAGCGGAACACTCCAGTATTTCACTGGAAACTCGGGGAAACGAATCCATACAGGAATCGCGTTCAGAACCTCCTTCTCACACCGCAGGTCCGGAGTCCATTCCTTCAAGATGATCAGCCTCCCATCAAATGACCATGGTCCGCCCTGAGTGATCCTGATAACATCCTCCGCCAGCCCAAATTTCACAAAATAGAAACCATTTTCCCTTGAGAAGATCTCCATGCTTCCTTTAGGCCGCCAAACCCTCTCCGCATATCCTCTGATTTGTCCGTAGAAGGGCTTGCTACCAAGCACATACATCACCAGAGTATTCTGCCAAAACTCCGTCACCTCCGCTATCTCCTCTGCTGGAAAAACAGCCCGAAAACCTCCACCAACCTTCTTAGGTGCCACGTACTCCATAGAGGACGCGGACTTCGCCACCGTCGGTATGCACACCTCCTTCCATGATCGTGGTTGATGCGGCACGACCCTGGAAGGCACCGTGGCAGGATTCCCCTGTTGTCCACTACCTCCTCCAGCAACTCCTTTCCCTTTCTCGGCCGCCGACGCCTTCGGTCTCCAGGCAGTTCCACTACTCCTCGAGCCTCCCCCTAGCCGTCGGGGATCCCCATGACCACCCCCAATCTTGTTTCCTGTCCTCCCTGGAGTCACCCGACCCACCGATTGAGATGCCGGTAACCTTCTCCCTGGTTGACGCCTTCTGGTCACCGTAGTCCACCCCTCGTCACCCGTTCCAGATCCGTTCCCAGATCCAGATCCAGATCCAGATCCAGAGCAGAATTCGAAGATCCTACCGGGGGCAAAACCACCTTCGGCCGCCCCCCGCCCCCCCTCACCCGTGGGGGACCCCCCTCTTCCCACCACCGACCGCCCCCCCCCCCCCCCCCCCCCCCCCCCCGCCGGTGGGGGCCTTGCCCGCGCCGCCCGTTTCCCCCCCGCCTGGGGGGGTGCGGCTGCTGCTGTCGCCCGACCCCCCCCCGCCTGGGGGGGTCCCGCCGCCGCGCCCTTGCCCTCCCCCGCCGGGAGGAGCCCCGCCCAGGCCGCCCCCCCGTTCGAATCCGTCGTCCGATCCCCCCCCCGCCTGGGGGGGATCCGCCGCCGCCGCCTCCGGAGGCGCCTTTGCCCCGGCCGCCACCTCCGCCGCCACCCAGCCGGCGCAGCCCCCTCCCCGCGAGCGGGTCGGGGGGTCGAGGGGGCGGGGAGGTCATGCGCACGCTAACCCTAGCGGGAGTCGCCTGCTGCTGCTGCATCGTTATATATATATATATATATATATATATATATATATATATATATATATATATATATATATAGCAACCATGTATATATATGAGTATATTTTATATGCATTACATGCATATTTGGGTTAGATTTGATTTGGGTTTGACTTGATAGCTTTTCTGCAACCGAATTTATATAGAAAGTCCTTAAATATATATAAAATATTTATATAACAATATTTTATGAAATATACCATAACTTGTTTTCCATATATGGGACATGGATATGGCTATGCACCCATCCATGCTTAATACGCTAGTCATGGTGTATGACTACACTAGTCATGCCATGTTTCCTAATCGATATGCATATCAAAACTTAACCATAACTAAGGCTATTCATATATAATAAATATTGTTTTAAAAATTAAAAAATCCTCAAAATTATTATTTAAGCCAAAACTAAAATTTAAAATTTTGGGGGGTTTACATAAACCATTGTCGTAGGGAACATTAACACGCATGTTTGATGGTGCGGTACACACACTCGTGAATGTGAGGCACATTCCAGAATTAAAGAAGAATCTGATAAAGATTCGTCCAATTTTCATAATTTTTGTCAAAGACTGACTGTCGACAAGGAGGATACTAAAGAAACTAAAGTTTAAAAGAGCACGGACGCATTTGCAACAATTTTCAGAAGGTGGCTTCTTGAACTCAAGCCAAGATTGAAATTCTTGTTGTGTGGCTCGTGTTCAACAAGGTATATGACGAGCGCCATCCGATGATTAAAGAAGCTCGGGAGTCGAGGACACAAACTAGGGCTCAAAGTTGGAGCTAAAGCACCCGCTACAGCCAACAAAGAGTTTGTGCGATCCCGATAAAACTTGTATGAATTCTTGTAAGGTTTTCTCATTATTAAATAAGGATATTCTCACCTTGCCCTTTAAACGTGGACCAAATCTATTGGCTGAACCGCGTTAGATTTGTGTTCTATTGTGTTTGGTTTATCTTTATGAAAAAACTAACTCTCGATTCTGCATTTAGAGATGTTAGGTTGGAGAGTAAGATATGTAGAAGATGATGACTTGTTTAGAGATGTTAGTTTGGAGAGTAAGATGGGTAGAAGAGACTTTAGTGTAAGTTCTAGGCGAGTTAATAAAATACTTTAGGAAAAAAAAAAATCTATAGGGAAGATGGTGGATTATTCTAGAAGCAAAGAGAGGGAGACAAAATAAGAAGTGATGTTGCCTCTTAAAAATATTGGTAATTGTAACCACCGGTTTACGAGCTTGAGGTTGTCATGCATAGAAGCTGAGAGGACCCGAAGATATTGCATTACCGCAGAAAATAAGATGCATTGGACTAGATGTTCTATCCAACAAGTCAGTTGGACAACTGATCGACCGTATCTCAACAGAGCCCAAGTCAGTAGATAGATCAGTCAACCAACCAGTTGACCAATCAGGCAAATATTGATGTAATTTTGGGGCTCTTTTGAATTCTTTGTTGATGCTGTTAATCCATCCAGTGGAGATTACATTCAGTGGAGACCAATAGATGTATAAGTTAGGAGTTCTAGGAGCTTAGTTGAGGGGCAATTTGAACCGTGATTAGACTGAAAGTACACTAATTGAAAATAAAAAAAAACGGTTGTGGTAGTTGCTAATATTTCAGAGGTTGTAGCCCATTATAGAACTGAATGGAAGAAGAGTAGAAGTATTCATATAACTAAAGCCAATGATTTGAAGTGGGACTAGAGTGAAACATAGCTGAATTGAAAATGTGAAACAGATTCGGTAAATATTCTAGAGGGGGTAGACTGTTATAGAACTGAATTAGAGAAGAGTAAAAGTTTTCGTATAGCTAAACCCAAATATTCGGAATAGGGCTTTATTATTACTGTTGTAATATTTTTCTCGTCATCTTATTTACATGATAGTCTTTCAGGTTGCCATGTGCAATTTTGAAACAATTAAGGATGCTGCAGATGTTGCCATCAAGACAATGCACTCTGGTGTGCAGGTAATAGATTTTTTCTCCTTCGTATCATTTTATAATCATCCTTAACAATCTCATATTATGTTCTTCATCCACACTTAGAGTTTTTTATTCTTCAAGTTTTTCTACCTTTGTGATTGTTTATGCAGTATTGGTTTTTAGATGAATCTAATATAAATATGTAATAGTACTGTCATTTACGTCCACTATGAGAACGATAAGTTATTACTTCTAAAACATCACTATTTTCTAAAGTTAGATAATATTTGGCTCTGTCAATATGGATTTCGTGTGCCATATCATGCTTGCTATGGGATTTGATCGTACCTGGATGGATAGTGTTCGGGTTTGCATTTCCACTCCCTCGTTTTCTGTCCTAGTCAGGGGCCAGTCGTATGGCTTCTTTAGCAGTTCTAGAGGGCTTCCGCAAGGGGATCCGTTATCGCCATACCTCTTCACCTTGGTCATGGAATTTTTCACATCGCTCATGGATGTGGCAATCCATAGACGTCAGATTACCCCTTTTTCAAGCGGCTGCATCCTCAGGTATCCTATCTTATCTATGCGGATGACTTGCTGGTCTTTCTGGTGCCTTCGCATCGTGGGATTGTGGCTTTGAAATTTATTATGGAACGGTTTGGCTCACTGACTGGCCTACAACTGAACAAGGATAAGAGTATGGCCTATTTCAACAAGCATTGTCAGCAGAAGGAAGAGAGGGCTTTACTTCTTGGTATTGAGAAGGGAGATCTACCGGTCAAATATTAGAGAATCTCGATGTCTATCAACTACGCCAAAGAGACTGAATGTCAAAGTCTGGTGGACTATGCACAGCACCGTCTGGAGGGGTGGCATGCCCAAAGCTTATCCTTTGGAGGACGCATCGAGCTGGTTCGATCCGTTATCTATGCCATTGCTCGATTCTGGTTGCAGGCTCTCATGTTGCCGACTGCGACCATTAGTAAAATTGAAAAACTCTATGCTAACTTTATCTGGAGAGGAGGCTTACACTCTATAGGATGAACGACTCTATGCAGACCTCGGGAGGAGGGAGGTGTCGGTCTACAGTCTTTGCGGACCCTGCGTGAGACTGTGGGATTGAGACAAGCGTGACGATTTCTTGCCTAGGATTCGTTGTGAATGGTGTGGATGAAGGTGAGGTATATGAGGGACCAGTCTTTCTGGGAAAATTCGAGCCAATAGCAACGACTCCGTTACTTGGAAGAACTTACTATCCCATCGGAATACATTGAAGGGGTTTATTTCCAGAGTGATGACAGATGGAGAAACTACTGACCTATGGTGGGATCCTTGGATCAACCATCAGAGCTTGGCAGATCGAGTTGGTTGGCAAGCGTTGCCAGCGGCGGTAAGGAGGGCCCGGGTGAGCGCTATTCTGCGGGAGGGTGTGTGGAGAGCGGATCTTCACCCTTTGACGCGACAGTTTCGGCAGGAGATTGAAGAGATCCAGGTGAATACTCAGAATTCGGAAGGGGGTCGATGGGTGTGGACGCACACTGGACAACACATCTTTCTCCAATCGGTTATCTACGCGTCTATTAGGGAGGTTCACCTTCCCA
The DNA here is from genome assembly GCA_029216955.1 of Iris pallida. Classification (NCBI taxonomy): domain Eukaryota; kingdom Viridiplantae; phylum Streptophyta; class Magnoliopsida; order Asparagales; family Iridaceae; genus Iris; species Iris pallida. The sequence continues at coordinate 1,529,421 of JANAVB010004798.1, forward strand.
TGGAGCTGGCACCGGTGGTGTGGACCAAGGGGTGGCCTCCAAAATGCAATTTTGCTTATGCAAACTTTGCCTTGAGAAGTTGCTTACTCGGGATCGCCTGTTGAGGTTTGGTGTGCAGATTCCATCACCATTGTGTGAGTTGTGCAAACAAGATGATGAATCTATAGAGCACATCTTATTTAGATATTCCTTCTCATCATCTGTTTGGCAACATCAGTGTTCTCAGCTCAGCATACAAACTCATGGCTCTCGAAGTTGGAGGGAGGAGGTGGCAGATATCATGACTGAAAGAAATCGGGGTTTCCAGTGGTACAATATAGCAATGATTCGGTTAGCGGCCGCGGTCTGGCATATATGGAAGGAAAGAAACAATAGAGTTTTTGTGCTGGCGACTACGTCCATTATTGGGGTGATTCACAACATAGAATTTGATGTAAAAGTGATGGAGAATTTCAAGTCTCCCCCAAGATCTGATTTGTAGACTCTTCAAAAATTTTATATATACAAAGTACCTTTTTCCATATATATATATATATATATATATATATATATATATATATATATATATATATTGATAAAGGTAAATTTTATATAATCAATAAATCAAATACAACCCACACAATATCAGGCCCTAGTAGGCCTCCTCATAGCTGATACATCAAAATCAATATGATGTAATATCCCTATAGGGGAGGTGGTGAGTCCCTCAAATATTCGTCTATTTCGCTTTCTCCACGCGTGCCATACTGATGCAGCAAGTCTGATGCGAGCTTCCATAAATAATGTTCCAACTCAGCTTCTTTTTGTCCTAATTCAAACAATAATATCACCAACACCCCTCGAATCAGTAAATCTGTCCAACCCTGTACTACTCTGCAACTACCATAAGGAACAGGACATCGCACAATCGAAGAATAAATGACGAATCGATTCATTCTGTTGATTGCATAGAACACATCTTTGGGAATTAAGTTGAACTCCAAACCGAGCAAGTCTATCCATGGTCAGAAGTCGTCCTATCAGCAATCTGTACATGCACAATTGCATTTTTCGGGCCAATCCGCTGGCCTATATGAAATCAAAATCCTCCAGTTTAGCATGAGATGTTCGTAGAAAATCATAGCACGATTTAAAATTGAACTCTCCAGATACAGTACCAGCTATAGGCGATTGCCAAAATCCATCTGTCCTCCTGTGCATCGGGGTCCACGAGGACCGCACGAATAATCTCGGCGAACCAGGCCGTGTATGCATAAGTTTTCGACCGCCATTCCCCCTGCCGAAGGATGCTCTGAACTCGTAACCTCCTGCCTGCCTCCCAAAGCATGTTATCCCCAACTCTCTCCAGTAAGCTCCTGTGGTTGATCCATGGATCAAGCCACATGTCCGTGCATTGCCTGTCTCGGATGACGCGATGTATGATATTCTTAATAGAAGCACGCTGATGCAATATGCACTTGAAAGTAACTGATGCATTGTCATTGTACCTGCATGTCCAGAAATTACCTCCCTTCAGATATCTACAACTCATCTACGTCACCCATAGGGATCCTCGTTGTACAAATTTCCAAGCCAATTTCATTCCTGCTACCTCTTGTAGCACTTGCAGAGGCCTCAATCCAACCTCCCTCCTTTCGAAGCCGACACAACTTATACCAGGCTATGACATGTATCCCACCTTGCCAAATAAAATTAGCGGATATGCGCTCAATTTTTTGAATTGTGGCAGTAGGTAGACTAATATACTATAACCAGAACATGACTATAGCTGATATGACTGATCGTACTAGCTCAATCCGACCTCCAAATGAGAGACTCTGGGCCTGCCAACCCTCCACCCGGCGTTGAGTAAACTCCACCAGGCTATGAGAATCAATCTCTTGCATAATTGATAGACAGAGGAACTCCCAGATATTTGACAGGTAACTCTAATTTTTCAATTCCCAGAACTGCTGCCCATTCCTCCTTGCGAGTGCAATGAGAGCTAAAGTACACTCTACTCTTGTCTCTGTTTATCTGGAGCCCAGACATCCATCTAAACTCGTCTATGATCTCCGTGATAGTAATAAGGACCTCAGTCGTAAGACACATGAAACCAATAAGTCATCAGCATAAATGAGATGTGATACATATGGGACGACTTTCTTGTACAGAGGAATGATCCGTCTCTGGTGAGCTTCCAGATGCATCCTGCATGTAAAGAACTCCATCACCAATGTGAATATATATGGGGATAGCGGGTCACCTTCGAATGAAGCTATGCGGGTGACCACGTATAAGAACCGAAAAAAAACGAAAGAATAGTAATGCACTCGCGAACCATGCCAACCCACAGCCTATCAAATCCAATTGCCAGCATAAGGTGGAAGACAAAATCCCGATTCACCATATCATATGCCTTCCTCAAGTCTAGCTTGATGCAAGCCTTCATACCTCCGGTCTTATTAAACTCCCGTACCAATTCATGGGCAAGAATACTATTCTCCGCAATCGATCTACCCTTGATAACTGCCACCTGATTCACCGACACCAAACCCTGCATGATCTTTTCCATCTTTCGACACATAAGATGTGTAACTATTTTATACAAACAATTACAACAAGCAATGGGCCTGAAGTCAGCCAAGGAGGATGCCCCTCTTTCTTTGGCACCAAGGTGAGGAAAGTGTGATTGAGCTCCTTCAACAATTTGCCACTAGTGAAAAACTCTTGTACCGCCTCCAGGACTGGAAGTTTAATGAACTCCTAGTAGACTTTGAAGAACTTGTTGTTGAAACCGTCAGGACCAGGCGCCTTGTTGGGAGTGTGTGAGTGTGTCCTTAACGATCCTCTCCACCTTCTCTATTTGGACTAGAGCTAGCAAGACTCTATTGCCATGGGCGTAACCAACCTCTTGCACACAAGTTCAAGAAATGAATTAGCGTAATCAGATTGATTATAGTGCAGAGAGTAATACCTGACCGCCTCCTCCTGAATTCTACGATGCGATTCAACCAACTTGCCATCCGCATCCAACAATTGGTTTATACTATTACGATGGTGGCGAGCACGAACCACATCACAGAAAAACTTCGAACACTTGTCCTCCTCCTTGAGCCAGGAGCATTTCGCTCGTTATGCAATCTGAATCTTGTCCTAAAGCCGAAGTAGATTGACCTCCTGGATCAGGGCCTTCTCACAAGCCGCCAATTCATTGCTCATCATGTCCGCCTGCAGAGCGGTCTGGACCATCCTGAGGATAGCTTTCGAGGCCGCTGTCGAATCCACCTCTTCAAAGCACCTTTTACATATTTAATTTTTTGAACCATGAAAAATTGGGCAGTACCCGTAGCCACATGTTGAAGACCCATGCAACCGCATCATGATACCCCTCGGATAAGTGCAAGATGTTGTACCGAAAAGGTCGAGCCTTCCAGGTAGGGCTGCAAACGAGCCGAGCCGAGCTTTTGTAAACTTGAGCTTGGCTTGACTAGAATTATTCGAGCTCGAGCTCGAGCTTGATAAATTTTTTTATTTTGAAGCTTGAGCTTGGCCCGAGCTTGTTTATATTAAGCTTGAGCTTGGCTTGGTTTGAGCTCGAGCTTAGCTTGATAAGGAAGCTTGATTCAAGCTTGATAAACAAGCTCGATAAGCTTGAACAGCTTGTCGCTCAACTTTATTTCAAGCTCATTAAACTTGATTTCAAGCTTAACGAGCTTGATTTCAAGCTTTGAATTCAAGTACCTGAAATATTAACAATTTATTTGTAAAAAATTAATTAAAAAAAGTTTCTTAATATTACTTATTAAGGACATAAATATATAATACACACAACCATATTGTTATATATATATATATATATATATATATATATATATATATATATATATATATAGAAAATTAGAATTCAACAAAGAACAAATGAGCTCCTAAACGAGCTCATAAACGAGCTAGCTCGCGAGCTCAATCGAGCCGAGTACTTCTAAGCTTGAGCTTGGCTCGTTTATTAAACGAGCTCAAAAATAAAGCTTGAGCTCAGCTTGTTTACTAAACGAACCGAACTCAAACGAGCTTTTATCGAGCCGAGCTTCGAGCAGCTCGCGAACGGCTTGGCTCATTTGCAGCCCTACTTCCAGGTAGGCTTCTCCGTGAGCCCAACATATATGGGAGAGTGGTCACTCGTCCCCACAACCAATCCCTCCGCCACAGAGTGAGGGAACATGTCGAACCATGTGTTATTGCCCAAGGCTATCCAACTGACAAGCAACTCTCTTTCGAACAGCTTTGTTATGCCAAGTCCATATATGCCCAGATCTCTCCAAACCCTGTAATAAAGTCTGCAACAGACAATGCTGGAAGTCTTGCAATATGGGGTACGGAACCAGCCTTCCCCCGAATTTGTCCCTCTTGTGCAAAAGAGCATTTAAGCCCCCCATAAGTAAGAATGGAAGCTTGGGTCCATCAGCCAACACGCTCACGTGGATGATTTCATGCCATAAATCCTCCCGCCTCCACCTATCGTTGTGCTCGTACACCGCTTCAAACATAATCTTAAATCCACCTTTATTAGAGAACTCTACCACAATTAATTGCTTAGACATATAGACAACCCTTCCATCCCAACTGTGACAATCCCGTCGAACCCACCTCCTGCCCATATTGCATAAATTAAGGTTGTGCGCCTGTGCCCAATGTCTCGGGGTTCTCTTCACCAATAATCTTTCCACCTTTATCTTAGTTTCCAACATCACATTAATGGAACGCCGCGCAGATTTAAGCCCCTAACAAATCTCCTACCACCTGCCTAACGGGCAAGCTCCCCGACTATTCCGTAAGAGAATAGACATTAAGAACCAATCATGTCCCCTGTAATGCATCTGATTCAGCACCTGTGGTAGATACTGGTTCTGCCTGACTCATATCATGCCCTGCACCATTGTTCTTTTCCGGGTTCAATTTCAGTAAGAGTAACCAAACCCACTCAGGGTTGTCCCTACATTCATCCTCCTCCATGGCTCCAAAAGTAGTGATTGCACAAGATGGCTCCTCCTGTAACGGCCCATCATGCCGCTTTTTGGTTGGAAATGTTCCATCCTTTGGAGCCTCATAGCTAGAAGAGCCCATGTTGGCCGTAGCAGACATACCTATTGTAACCATCTCTCGTTGTGCTTGGAACACAATCATCTGTCCTTGGGTAGGATCCCTGCTATCATCCACACGCACCGCACCGCTCCCATAAACACTAACGGGAGACACATCCACCATTTCCTCTGTGTCTATGCCACCAACCACATCCACTTGTATACCCGCGCTTTTATCTTCCGTTGCCTCATCTCCAATGCGACTCGAAGAAGCCAACGGAGAAGCACGATCAGCCGACGCGACATGTTTACAAGCCGTAGAGTCATGACCGAAACACGCACACCTGCTACACCCTGGAGGGACCCATTCATACTCCACAGCTTGAGTACCTCACCTGATAGGACCTCATCCTCCAGTACCCGAGGAAGGTCCTGTCTGTAGAAGCATAGAAAATATGGGAATCACAATTTGCCGCATGTATACTTTGGGCCAAACAGGTCCGCATAAAAGGAAAGCCGCATGACAGATTCAATGCTATATGCGGCCCGTCGACAACCAGCTGCAGAAGGAAGATATGCGGCTAAGAGAATCATTTCGTCTGATAAAGCTGACAAATTCTGTCAAAACTGACAAAAATGACAGCTCTGACACTTTGACAAAAAGATAAGACGTGAGACGTCGCCCAAAAGCAGGGTTCGTACGCCTTCATGCGGCCAGAAGTAGTGTCACCTAAGCCGCATGAACCTTATGCGGCTCAAACATATGCGGTCCCAAAGTCTTCAAACTTCATTCGGCCAAGAGTAACTGCGATCTAAGCCGCATGAGCTTTATGCGGCCAAAATACAGAATCTATGCTGCTTAAAGCCTTAAAGCTATGTCTGGGCTAAGGAAGTTTGCAACTTAAGCCGCATGAGTCTCATGCGGCCCCACATGGTCGAAAACTGAGAGATTTATGCGGCTCAAAATGATCCCTGCCACAGGACACGTGGCAGGCTGACCAAGTCCTAACCGCCCAGATTTGCTGCAACAAAATCCTAACAAATTGACAGATGGCAGCCAAAGAGCGGGTCTTCACGTGCTAATTAGCCAAGTGGCCATAGGCCATCTATGCGGCTCAACACACATACCACTATATATAGCAGGGTGCTACACCCCTGCAAAGGATGGCAACCTTCAAGAAAGCAATTTCTTCAAGATCTAAAGACTGTGTCAGATAGTCCACGGAGTAAGGAAGAGTTGATAGCACTATCCCGAGCCTCCACCGTCACCCCCCAGAGTCAAAACTAAACAATTGTACTTAGATTGTTTCCTAGGATTTCTTTCTAGGCTTTTCTTTGTACAAGCGAGTTTGCAATCAATTTCAGTGTTCTGTAATACCTGTCTTTGATTTTTTTATGGCAAACACGATGGCGACTCTGTTGGGGACGTCCTTCTCTTCTGATGAGAAGCTGGTGACGCAATCTGACGCGTCCAAGATCGGCTCTACGCAGCAAATGCTTGTGGTTCGTTTCGACCAACAAGCCTTCGAAGAAATGCTCTCTGAAGGGAGCGCCAGCCCGTCTCAGAAGCGAGCCACACCCCAAAGAGGACTCGCAGGACGTCGGCGCGCAAAACTGTTGCCCCCGACCAAGTTCTCGAAGAAGCTCCTTCTGCAGCCCAAGACGGTGACCAAAACTCTCCTGCGGCTTTGCTTCCGACCGCAGAGGACCCCACTGTCCCCAAATCCAGCAGAGGAAAACACTACGATGCTGAGTTTTTGGGGGCACAAGGGAAATCCATGCGGACAAAGAAGAAGCCGCATAAGGGAGATGCGTAGTCTGTCCATGCGGGGCCACAGGCAGACAACTCATGCGGCAGCCAACTCTGGCCGCAGGAAGATGGTCCATGAGGCAGCCAGCTCTAGCCGCAAGAAGATGGTCCATGCGGTAGCCAGCTCTAGTCGCAAGAAGATGGTCCATGCGGCAGCCAATCCTGGCCTCAGACAGGATGTCTCATGCGGCCCTGTCAGAAGCTCTGTGTTCGACCGCCTCTCATGCGGGCTCGACGCCATGCGGCCCATTGAGAATGTGGGATGTATCAATTTGGACACTTTTTACTATGCGCCTTCGGGTGCTAAGTCAAAAAAGTCTAGGGCAGTGCGGGCCCAACCAGCCCAGTCAACTGTCCAAGTTGCTGATTGCCAGCGGGCCCCGTTGACTGTTACACGGGATCCTGACGGAAAGTTGTACAGAACCACCCGCGTCCAGTCCCCCACGGCTAACGGACATGGTGGGTCTTTAAAGTCTCCCTCTAACGATCCAGAGCAAGTGCTTTTACTAGCCACGGATCATGGAGCAAACATGATACCTAAGCACCCGTATGCTCGGGATACCCGAGTCCACAAGTGTGGTGCAAAGGTAGATCAGCTTGCTACCGACTTGCGTGAGGTGATTACTCACAAACGCAAGGTGGCAGCATTGGCATGCAATGAGTCCCTCTCGGAACGTCGTTGCACCCGAGTCATCATCAACTGCTGCTGCGACAAATCAGCAGCACCTGAAGGTCGGCAGTCAGTTTTCCAACGACTATAGCAGCCAGCACCTGTCCGACAACAACTCAAGAAACAGGTGCAAATTCCAGGGGACGAGAGTTTCCTTTCGCCTCCTGTAATTCAACTCAAAAGGTTCCTCCTGGCAAGGGAGGAAAGAAGATAGGCTCTTCCAGCCCGGCCATCTCGGCCAGTATTGCAAGGAGACCCTCATCTGGAGGGTTCCCATCGACAACCACAGGGGGTGCCTATTTAGGCACTCGATCCAAAAAGAAGCTTCCGGCACCCGGGGGTGCACCTTCGGCCTCCTTGAGAGTAGATGAAGCTGGGGGTAGCAGTTCCCTCAATATATGCGACAACCCGGTGTACCAAGAGCACATGCAGGGGGTAGAGGTCCCCCAGAACTGTGCAACAGACTTGGATTTTCCTAAAGATCACCACCCTCACCAAGATAATGCGGCTTCCTGCACAGGGGGTAGCACCCCTTCCGAGTCCGAGTAGGAAGACATTCCGACATTCTCCGATGATTTCTCGACACGGGGGTATGACACAGAGAGCACCTCTGTGACGGTCCCTTCCATCTCTACCCACGTGCGGACAGTCTTTATGGCCGACGATGATCATGAAGCACCTTCTGATCGACAACGTCTAGAAGTACTTGAAGCCATGCTCCTGTCCTTGGTCAAGTCCGTGGACGAAATCAAAGCCGCCTTGCCAACCCAACCGGCAAGAACGTCCGGACAAACAAGCTTGGGACCTGCAGTCAACGCGGACTCCAACACGACCGCCCCTCCTTTGGGCGATGATCCCTTAGGAGCATCCGTTCCCTCAGCTGCAGATGAAGCCAAGGAGGCAAGGAGGGAAGTCCAGGAGCTTCGAGCAATGTTCAATGCCCGAGACTCCTCTCGGGACCTCAGAATACGCCAGCCATATCCCGTTGCATGGAGAGATGTGCCTTTTCCACCATGGTATAAGCCGTTCCATATCGATTCTTATGACGGGAAGACCTCTGCTAGTTGGTACATGACTGACTTTGAAGTCACAACCGACCACTTGCCGCATAGTGACGCCATCCTCACGCGATTATTCATCGGAGCATTGGAGGGGATCGCGTTCGACTGGTACCTTAACCTTCCCGACAACTGTATCCATTCTTTTGACGGCTTCAAACACATGTTCCTGGAAAGATTCTACGAAGTGGGACATGATATAACGATGTCGTCTCTCATGGACGTCGTTCAGGGAGAAAGGGAGCTAACAAGGAACTATATCGAGCGGTTCAGCCAAACCGCAATGAGATTGCCCCAAGGCAATCCCGAGAGCTCCTTGATTGAAATCTGCCAGAAGAAGCTGCTCCCTGCAATTAGCCTCTGGATCGGTGACGATCAGTTCAGGGATTGGACGACCTTCATCATAAGTGCTACCAATGCAGTGACGAAATTGAAAAAAGCTCGCCAGTTGGGATTACACATCCCAGATGGAGAGGATAAAAGCAGACGTCCTGGCTCCACCTCCAGCAACAACAGTGGCGCCACCTCCAACCGGAACAATAAGGGCAAACAGGCCATGGTCGCTGATGCGACTCAGAAGTCCGAACAAAAACAGGCGGAAGGTCCGTGGCCCAAGGTTAATTACTCATTTGAAGATAGTCATATCAAACCTATCTTCGATATGCTCTTGCAAGGAGGTAGGATCCAGCTCCCTCCACCAAGGCGCGAGCCCCGAGCAGCAGAAATGGAAGACCCAAAGTATTGCCACTTCCACCGCTATGTCCATCATGCCACTCATGACTGCTTCCAATTAAAGCGGTACATTCAGAGTCTTATCGACTCCAAAGCTCTGTCGATAGACTTTGAAGAGGTTACCATGGCGGCGAACATGGTGTCACTTCAGTTCGGCGACTTCCCTCCAACAAGCACTCCAGATGGGGTAATACCTGTCCCTCGGGCAACAATGGAGGTTACTAATCTTCCACCCGCCCGGAGCCAGACTTCTGGATTGGTACCTCTCACCACATCGCGAGGAGAGATCATGTGGGTGCATCCAAACTTAGTGTCCGAAGTTACCCGGGAGGTGTCATCTCCTTCCAACAAGAAAAAGGGCAAAAAGTCTAGATCTTGCCATACAATTTCAGCCGAGGCTGAGGAAACTGCAGCCATTGTTATCTGGTCTGGAGCACAAGTCCACCCCGCACGGGATAGTTCAGCAGAAGATCCTCAGCCGGCAACGTTGCCTCCCTCTGATGTTCCATGGCCATCTCAGCCTCCACTGGCGGATAAGTCCAAGACAAAGGAGACCCGCTTTGACAGGCCACTCCGCAATGATGTACCTCAGGGACTGGAGAGACCTTACAACTTTGACATATTAGCACAATTGGCTAATACGCCAGCAAAGTTGTCGTTATACGAGCTCCTAAGGCTCTCCAAGGATCTTCGTGTCGCATTAAGCGAAGCACTCCAAAATGCTGACGCCTACTTAGCTCAGGTCAAGCCTCCAGGGGAAGACTCGCAAGCAGATCTACAGGGCGGCGATAGCACAAATGCAATGCCCAACATCATATTTACTCCTTAGGACATGTTGATCAAGTCCAATTTGCATGATCGCCCCTTGTACTATACTGGATACATAGGCGACATCAAGGTGGATCGGATGCATATCGACCCTGGCTCGTCAATAAGCATCATCCCGAAAAGCTTGCTCCAACTTCTTGGCATCCCCATGCATCGGCTAGCTGCGACCAACACTGCAATTAGCGGTTTTAACTCGGGAAGGAGCTATCCCCTAGGGAAGATCCGGTTGAAGTGCCAGATTGGTGACCTGAAGATGGAAGTTACCTGCTACGTCATAGATGCAGACACCTCCTACAACATCCTCCTGGGACGTCCGTGGATACATGACTATATGATCGTGCCATCCACCCTTCACCAGTGTTTCAAGCATGTCAGTAAGCACGGTTCCGTGAAGACTGAATTCACCAACATCGATCCCTTCAAAGGGGTTGAGTCTTATTATTCTTCGAAGGCTTGTCTATGTGAAGAATCCAAGAAGTACATCACTGACAAACTGGAGACCATCGCAGGGCCAGAGGAACCCTTGATATTTCATCTCCAGACCCGTAAACCAAGCAAAGCCGCACCCCTTGTCGCAACTTTGCGTAAAGAAGTGCCCGATTCTCTCGTCCAGGCTGCGCAGTCGGAATCAATGGTCATCCGACCCCCAAAGTCAAAAGAGCCAAAGCTTGTCATAGGGCCGATGGTGACCCGATTGACAAAATTCATTCAAAGGCAATCGGAAGACACAAAGTTCCTTGCCAAGCCAATTGTCAATCGTCTTTCCAAGACGAGCCGACAACTAAGTGCCGATCCGACATACTCAGGCAAGCTAATATCACAAGTCCAACCCCTGGTGGTCAAGTTGCCCAAGACGGTGTCCCAACCTTTGGGATCACAGGGGGTAGCCGAAAAGGACATAGAATTCGCCAAGTACCTGATGGCACAAACGAATAGCCCCTCTCTTGATGATGTAATCCGCGAGGCCACCTTTCAATATATATATATATATATATATATATATATATATATATATATATATATATATATATATATATATATTTAGCAGATTTAGCAGCTGCTACGATCTTGTTCGTTCCCACTTCGACAAGATCGAGGAGTATGACTTTATATGGGGGAAGGGCCTTGCCAGAAAGATGCAATTGTCTGCATATAAACTGGTGCTGGGCCGGTTGCTTACTAGGGACAGACTGCTTCGGTTCGGGGTCCCTGTCCCTGACCCTACGTGTGTTTTGTGTGAGGCAGAGAATGAATCCATTGGGCACCTGTTCTTTCAGTGCCAAGTGGCGTGGAGCATCTAGGCAGAGCAGAGCCGGAGATACTTGGGAGGGGTTGGAAGGGAGCGTGACTTCAGAGAAATCCTTCAGTGGATTGGAGATGGCAGGGGCCGGGGGCAGAGCTGGGCCAGACGTGCTAGATTGAGGCTTGCTGCATCAGTTTGGCATGTCTGGAGGGAGAGGAACCGGCGCATTTATGAGGGACTGTCCACCCCACTGGTGGGCATCCTTCATAACATTGAATCGGATGTACTAGTAATGTCCCCCTGAGTTGGGATTGTATCTCTATGTTGTAACCTTATTGCGATGATTGTGGAATAAAATTTACCCTTTTTCCAAAAAAAATATATATATATATATATACTACCCAGAGTGTCGAGTTATGTACATCAGGTACCTCTGAACTTACACTCCGTTCTTTCCCCCGAGGGGACTCGCATTGCATCTCTATAAGTGACAAGTCATGTATATTGATACCTCTGAACTTCCGCTTTGATGTTTCGACTACCATATATCACGTCCATGTTACCTCTGTTGAATTTTGTTTCAAAATCTATTATCCACACCATCAGTGCGCAGAAGGGTAATAGGTCCATAAAACTTATCCTAATCTATTACCCGCACCGTCCGTGCGCAAAAAGGATAATAGGTCCACAAAATTCTCCAACGGAAAAACAACCACGTCCATATTACCTCTGAGTTGTTTTCCCATCCATCACAAACAAATCACCCAATGCATAGAACTTCCACGTTGATAGCATCTCTGAGTTGTTCTGTGTACCCCTATTATGTCTACTCCTACCATGTCCTCATTACCTCTGAGTAGGAAGGCTCTGTTTTGGCCCATATTTACCACGTCCTCATTACCTCTGAGTAAATATGTTGGTTTCCTCTCCACTTATTATCAGTACTCGCATCGCCAGTACACAAAAAGGGTAATAAGTCCATAAAAGTTATCCTAATCTATTACTCGCACCAACGGTGCACCAAAGAGTAGTAGGTCCACAAAATATCATTTAAATCTATTTGCTCGCATTTCCAGATGCACAAAGGGGCAATAGGTCCACAAAAAAGTCTCCCCAAGGGGATATCCTTTACATTCAAAAAAAAAAGAAGAAGAAAGGGGGGAAAGAAAATCCATTACTCATCAGCAACACATAGCTTGATGAGAATGCCTTCCAGCTGCGCAGTTGAGCGCTCAATTCTCAGTTTGACTCGACGTTCAGCTTCCTGGGATAACCTTTCGGCGTCCTCGAGATGCGCATGAGCCTGCCAATTTTCTTCTAATTTCTTCAATGCCCCCTCTAGAGCAGCAAAGGCTCGTGTAACTTCATCAGTCTCCTTGCAGATCTTCTCCCTCTCATGACGAGTGGCTTGGAGCTCAGTCCCCAGAGATGTTAACCTAGCTTGGAGCTGGAGGAGTTGCTCGTTCGTTTCGGCCATAGCATGAATGGTCGTCTCCTCACGAGTCAATCAAATCTCTTCCTCTCGGCTCAACTTGTCATACTTGAGAGACAACTTCTGGAGGTCCTTCTCCAAAGTGGGCTTGGTCGTCTCTTGAACAACCTTCACCTTGTCCACTGCTTTTATAAGGAAAGCACGCTCTTGCTCCACCGCTGCAGACATATCGACTTGCCGCAGTTTCTGCAACTGGGTTCGGCACTGATTAGCCTCTGCCAGCTTGTGCTCCAGAAGGACGGCCACCCCTTCTCCACCTGGAAGCATCTTCAGCAGGTCAATTTGGCCTTGGGTGCAGTGACGGGCCACGGCAAATGAAGTCCCTCTCATTGAATTAGCTTCAACCCCTCGTTTTAGATGACGGTAGAAGCTCTCAACTATATCCCTCGACGATTCGTTTAGATTTTCCAAAGATGACGGCGTCGAAGGAATATCAGCCAAGGAACTTGAAGGTGTGTGAGAAGAAGGCATAGTGGAGCTTGACGACCCTGTCAGAAGGGAAACAAACTCCGAACGACGAGACTCCCGCACAACAGCGATCTCCTCTTCTGCAGCCCTCGGCAGAGTGGAGAGTTCAGTCTCCGGGGAAGAGGCAGCACTAATCAACCCTGCATCCACTGATGCTGGTATAGGAACCACCGCCTCTACCATTGGCACTTCTGGTATAGGCGGCTCTGAACTCGGCTCAGCAGGGTTCTTTTCGATTGGAAGGAGGGGAGGTCCATTTCTTCTCTTTGGCAAGAGGTCCGCCCCGACATCATCCGCTATCTCCTCCTCCCAATTAATATCCACCATCGTCAGTGGAGAGGCAGGTCCTGTAGGTCCGGAACAACCAACAATCAGCTTGACTCGAAGGATATGAAGAAAGAGCAAATGAACCTCCTTGTCGGTAAGGATATGACATAGCTTACCAGGGGAGGGCGGTGGAGACCGCGACTCGCTCTGGACAGTCATGATTCCTCCCACTGCCCCAATATCCTCCTCTACAGCAATATCCAAATCACCTACATTTGTCACTCCAGTCCCGACCAATCCAAAAGAAGATGAAGCTGGGTCGGTTGCGACCAATTGAGACCCTGCAGCCTCGATATTCGATTCTTCTTCGACCAGGGTGCCCGTAACTCGAGGAGTCTCGAAAGCAGCATCGGGCTCCGGAGAGTCTAGGTCCTCCAAAGACTGCATAAAGGAAAGAAGGAGAAAACAATAAGATAAAATTCCAAAAATAACAGGGTGGTCGGCTGGAATGAAACTTACCTCCGGAAGGGTTTCGGCATCACTGCCCTCTCCCACAAGGTCGGAACCTCGATTCCTAAACGCAAACCCTTTTTGAGAACGAGGCCAGTTAGCAACGGAAGGTCCGCGCTTACTTCGCTTGGGCGAAGGACTCGGCACAGGAGAAGGCAAGCGTATCACCGGAATACTCGCAGGGGACAACAGATCGTTGTATTCATCCTCTTCCGTATCAGTAAAATCGGAGTCAGAGACTTCAACGGTCTTCGCCTTCCCTGCCCTGTTCCTCTTTTTGGACTCCTCGCGCTTTTCTGCCAACCTAGTACCGGTTATGAAACTGGTACTCACATCGAAATCATGGGGAGGCCCATTCACAGAGACATGATGGAGTGCTGCCATGTACGAGATGAGCACCGGGACCCCGGTATCAGGAAGAGAGAAGATGGTTTGAGTGCGGACAGCACTGTAGTAATGCCAGGCCCGGATACCATCTAGGACGCCGCCCTCATAACCCAAGCAGGGACTCGGGTTGTCCAAAAACAACTGGCAGTACCCGAATTGTCTAGAGTATCGGCTGGACAAGTAGGGTTCCAAGAAGGCAACATTACGGTTGCGGTACACCAGATGTGCAGGACGAATATTCTGCAGCCAGCAGAACATCTTCTCGGATAGAATCTGGGGCGCGACACTGCCATCAAGATAAAGACGTCTCATTTCCTCATCAGTGAAAGGCGGGACCGACACAAAGGAGTAGCTGTCCACCCGCGCGAGCGCAACACGGCATTCGAACATGGTCAAACAGGTCCAAGGCATATCATGATACTGATAGATGAATGCATCATTTATCGTCGCACTCCCCTTAGGACCAGGCCGCATCAGAGAGGGGTAGTGCATTAGCAGCCACCCCATCAGATAGTGGTAGGGTAGCTCAATTCGGTTGAAATCCTTCGTTACGTCACGAGCTATGGTTCTGGCTGTAAAGTTACGAAGACCCCGATGGATGCTGCACACCATGGCTGGGAGTAGAGCTAGCCTGCCCCCGAAAACCAATTTGACAGCAGGGAGGATCAGGTTGCGGCTGATTCTCTCAATCGAACCAGCACCTCCCGAGACCATACAGATCCTCAGCCATACCATCAGAAATCCAGCCAAGATGGCCTTACTGGACAAGGGTTGGGTATCGTGATAGAAGTAGCTGAATGTGTCGGACTGGCTTCCGAATCTGTCACCAGAAGCTTTGTTCCTCTTGGCGCTTTGCACCTGAACATCCACTCTTGCTTGAGTCTGAGGGCTCCGAGGGACAACCCGGCCCGAGGCGCCAAGGTCGAACAAATAACTGACCCAGGCCTTGGTGTGCGGAAGGGTCCTCTCAGAACTTTCATCCTTCTTCTTTGACATTTGTTGACAAGTGCTATGATGACATAACACCTTCCGGTAAATGGCAAGGAACCCGGGAAACCGCCGCTCTAATTCCTCAAATTTCTCGTTCGTGGGAGTATACTCTTCATAAACTTCATCTCCCCAGGGCAACTTGGAGACATCATGCATCTCGTGAAGGGCGAGCCCCATCTCCCCAACAGGTGTATAAAAGGTCCCCGTACGACGATTATACATCTCAAGGAGTGCTATGAACAGCTTTGAGTTCATAGGAAGGCCATAGCAAGTCCCCCTTATGGCATAGTAGAGGCCGAGCTGCTGTAAAGTATCCCCGTAAGTCGACAGAATCCAGAGCGTCAAGTTGACCCATGGAGGGGAACGATACATCCAATTCTGCAGCGACAGTCTGCCCATAGGATATGATCCTTTACGGGCGATCTGGTTCAGGAAAGTGTTGGCCTCAGAGAATCGATTATTAGGCCTCAAGTCATTTATAAAACTACCGGGGGATAGTCCGACGACAGAACAACTGACCGATTCCATGGTCGCGACCGCTGACCACACTCGTCTATTATAATGAATATTGCCTATGAAGATTGCTTGCTGATCCTGAGTTATAGGGTCCGCCATTCGCCTCTCGATAGGCACCATGTTGAAACTTGACAGAGAAAAGTGGCGTTCCATCTGAGGAAGATGAATCGATAGCCCGTTGAAAAGAAATTCCCAGTTCTCAAATAGCTCCAGGGTGCGGCGGTTCGAGACAACTATAGCGTCTCCGAACAAGAATGCGCGCTTCAGATGAATGTCCCCTAGCTTCCCGGAATTCATCATACTGAGTAAGTAAGAAAATGATTGGTTCCTGATCTCCCTTAACCTGGTCTCAGGTTGATTTCGGGTAATCTGAGTCGACACATGTTCGACTATCTGGTCAAATCTCACACCCAACGCAGATTGAGCATATCCTAGCAAGAGTTCCCCCGATGGAGCTAGGGGCAAGTTCACTGCAAAAGACAGAGAAGAAGTAAAAGTTAGAAGTTCATCCCTTCAACCATGCGACCTAGCCAAAACAAGACCTATGCGGCATAGCGGCTTAAAGAACATGAGACGCATGCGGCTAGGTCATACAGTGCTCATGCGGCACAGTCAGGGGACACTTAGGCCGCTCAGTCAAAAAAGTGCTCATGCGGCTCAGTCATAAGGCTCCCATGAGGCACTTATGCGGCTTAGTCACGAAGTGTTCATGCGGCTCAGTAACGAGGCACTTATGCGGCTTGGTGGTCCTGCAGCTCAAGATATGAAACACCCATGCGGCTCAATCAGGAGACACTTATGCGGCACAGCTATGCAGTATTCATGCGGATCAGTCCTGGGTCATTTATGCGATTCAGATTCGAATATGCAGCGCATATGCGACTCAGCTCATACGGCCCTATCATACAGAACACATGTGGTCCAACTGAGATAGGGCACGCATCGACCAAGCTTATTTCACAGAAAGCGATATAGCACAGGCCCGCGCATAAAACATACGACATGGCCATCGTCTTCCCACTGTCCTTACCTTTGATGGGGGGTGCACGTCGGAATGAATGGAAGGAGAGCACGCCGCTCTCGACGGAGAAGCAAGTCCCTTCCCTTTGGCCGCAGTCGACTTGGAAGCTTTTGGAGCCATTGAAGACAGGAAGACGAAGATGAAAAAGAAGGTAAAAAAATAAACTTTTCTCTTCAAAATAACCCCTACTTATAGGGTTTCTAAAAAGAGTGCCGTTTCAGTTTTCGAGATCATTAAAGATTCTTTAATGATGACGTTTGGGGATTTTATCCCTAGTAACCGTCGACTTTATCTCAAAAAGAGGACCCAAATCCCAAACCGAATCAAGAAAATTAAATGCAGCAGTGACAGCTGGCAGTCTCTCTGCGGCTCAAAATTTGTTTTGCGGCCCGAGATCTCTCTGCGGCTCGAAAAATTCCCTGCGACTTGAAGACTCCCTGCGGCTTGACATATCCATGCTTCTTATTCAAAGTATTCCAAATTTGCAATTTGAAAACTTTGAAGGGGGTCTTGTAGAAGCATGAAAAATATGGGGATCACAATTTGCCGCATGTATACTTTGGGCCAAACAGGTCCGCATAAAGGGAAAGCCGCATGACAGATTCAATGCCATATGCGGTCCGTCGACAACCAGCTGCAGAAGGAAGATATGCGGCTAAGAGAATCAGTTCGTCTGATAAAGCTGACAAATTCTGTCAAAACCGACAAAAATGACAGCTCTGACACTTAGACAAAAAGATAAGACGTGAGACGTCGCCCAAAAGCAGGGTTCGTACGCCTTCATGCGGCCAGAAGGAGTGTCACCTAAGCCGCATGAACCTTATGCGGCTCAAACATATGCGGCCCCAAAGTCTTAAATTTCATGCGGCCAAGAGTAACTGTGATCCAAGCCGCATGAGCTTTATGCGGCCAAAATACAGAATCTATGCGGCTTAAAGCCTTAAAGCTATGTCTGGGCTAAGGAAGTTTGCAACTTAAGCCGCATGAGTCCATGCGGCCCTACATGGTCGAAAACTGAGAGATCTATGCGGCTCAAAATGATCCCTGCTACTGGACACGTGGCAGGCTGATCAAGTCCTAACCGTCCAAATTTGCTGCAACAAAATTCCAACAAATTGACAGATGGCGGCCAAAGAGCGGGTCTTCACGTGCTAATTAGCCAAGTGGCCACAGGCCATCTATGTGGCTCAACACACATACCACTATATATAGCAGGGTGCTACACCCCTGCAAAAAGCTGGCAACCTTCAAGAAAGCAATTTCTTCAAGATCTAAAGACTGCGTCAGATAGTCCACGGAGTAAGACAGAGTTGATAGCACTTTTCTGAGCCTCCACCGTCACCCCCCAGAATCAAAACTAAACAATTGTACTTAGATTGTTTCCTAGGATTTCTTTCTAGGCTTTTCTTTGTACAAGCGAGTTTGCAATCAATTTCAGTGTTCTGTAATACCTGTCTTTGATTTTTTTATGGCAAACACTGTCCTGCTCCGATCTCAAAAAAATACGGGCATACATCAGTCGGATTCGATATGCTGTAGCATCATCCGTTTTGATAGGATTGCCAATTAGGCTAGCAAACCTCATCAACAACGGTACACTCCAATATTTGATAGGGAACGTAGGAAAGCAAATCCAGACTGGCACCGCATTGAGTACATCCTTCTCGCACGTAGACTCAGGGTTCACTCTTTTAGAATAATGAGCCGACCATCGAACGTCCAATGCCTCCCTGTATAATATGCTCCACATCCTCACGGAGGCCAAATTTGGCGAAATAGAAGCCATTCTTCCTAGAAAATATTTTCAGACTACCCTTTGGACGCCAGACCCTATGGGCATAAGGACGGATTTGTCCGTAGAATGGCTTGTTACCAAGCACATATAGTATAAGAGTATTTTTACAGTATTCTGTCACCTCCTCTGTCTCCTCCGCAGGAAATATAGCTCTATAACCATCTCTCACTTTCTTTGGCACCACAAAGTTCATCCCCGTAGCTGGGGAGGATATGCCTGGACGACAAATATCCGTCCACGATTTACTGACAACTGGAGAATTTGCTGTCACATTCCCGAAGTTAATCCTCCCCTCTGAACCACCCGGGAACTGGGTCGAGCGACCACTGAGATTCTCATCCTCTATAGCACCGACTATCTCTTTCCCTTTGTTACCACCCACTCTCGTAGTCTTGGTCTGCCACGTCGGAGATAACACCATGGTATTCCTACTCACCGGTCGGGATCGTCCTGCCGGCAACGGAGGCCTCTGTTGCGCAGCCGGCCTCATCGTTCTTTCCGTCGCGCTTCCTGAGGAAGCTACTGCCCCTTTGCCCGGGCGCCCCTGCGCACACCCAATCACCGTCGGGAACGTCCTTCCTTAGAGACGGCCGGCCGCTCCTAAATGACCGTTCCTTCCCTTGTAAACGACAGTAGACTAGCCACCTCCGTCATCGTGGCCGTCGGCTGCTGCATCCATCACCCCCAACGCTGTGTTAAGATCTGTTTGTTGTTGTTTGGGTCGTTCGTATCAAATATATTAAAATTCGATGGCTAGAGGGCTAAAGTTAAACTACTAGTTGGTTGAAAAGGCAGGCAAAATAAGGAAATAATTCTTGATTTTTACTTGTGTATAACCATTATATTAATAGATGTCTCCTGCCTTCGTGCATTTTTCTCATGTAGTAAAATACCCGCAAGAAAATTCATTTATATTTTTATGTCAAACTTAGTTCAATTGAAAACAAGTTGAGTAATCATTTAGAGAAAATGATATTTAGTACGTCATTTGTCCTCCATATATTCATGTAAAGGAATTGGGATAAAGACTGTTGTTATTATTTATCTACTGCTACTTCATTCACTCTTTCCTATCTCAACATAGGTGTCAAGGATGGAGCTCCTGGATGAGGTTCAAATAAGGGCAATAAATTTAGCAAATGAAAAAAGTTTGCCTGAAGTTCCCACCTTGATGTTCGAATTTATAGGCACAGGTAAACTACTAGTGTTTCTTACTGGTACTGATAGATCCTTTACAGCTTACTCAAAAATGATATGAATTTCATTGTGTTTATTTGTTTATTTATTTTATTTTATTTTATTTTATTTTATTGTATTGTTCTGTTTCTTTAGTCCCCATCATTATGCAAAGAAGCCTCTGGTTGCACCAAAATTAATTGTGAAGTGCGAGTAATGTTGGTTGTCTGAGTACTTTCTACTTTTTTGGTATTCCTCATTGACTTGGTTCATGATTATTGACGTCATCCTGAGATGGGAACTGGAAGGAGGGAGAGACAACAAATTATTCCCACTTCGGTCAGGGAGGGCTAGCAGCTACCACTAGCTACTTGTTTTGTATCATTGTTTTTATAGTTTTTGTGGGGTGGGGGGGTGGGGGGGAGGGGGGTGTTAATATCCTCCCATTCCCTCAACTGTCTGTGGGGGCTAGTCAGGCACTTCCTCCCTATAATTGGTGGGTTTCTTAAAGAATAGAACATAAGAAAAGAAGGAAAGTAGATGTACGCTCGTTACTGCTTTACTAATTTTAGTGCGGAATAGAAAACCATAACTGATCTTTGACGACCATATTCGTCACAAAAATAAGTAAAATATCCGTTACCGGTTATTGTTAGTTTGTGACAAAGAAAGACTTATGTCATGAATCTTTTTTCTAATATTCCATCACAAAACCATTACAACATTTGATTTTACTGATGGAGTTCCCATCACGAAACCGTCACTAATTTTTAAGTAGCAATCACATCTGTCACCTATCTATCACAAATTCTGCCAGTTAGTGACTGGTTTATTATCCCTGACTAATTATGTGTTACTGATCTGTTTTCTAGTAGCGTATAACTATAATTTTCTTGTACAATTTATCAGAGGCATATTCAAGGGAACAGGCATTGCTGATTCAGAAAATTGTCTCTGAACATAATGGTTCAGATTTTGTTTTCGTAGAGGAGTCTCATGCTAAAGAGGAGCTATGGAAGGTCTGTCAATTATTTATATTTCTCCTAGGTGATAGCTTAGAAGTTTCTTACACTTTTTCTTGTGATTATACTTTCTCGGTTTCTAACTTCAACTTGTGAAAATTTGAAAAATATTTTTTTTGCTTCTAACTGATTCCTCGCTACCTCAAGTTATATGAGTAAAGCGGTTTTGGTTCTTCTAGTAGTCAAAAGATTTAGTGTACTCTATGAGTGCCTTCCTTGTTCAACATCATGCCTTCTAGCAATCGTTATCTTTTACGTCGCATTCTCATTCAGTAGTTAATGTCATGGCTATTTTAAGTTAATTCCGTCCAACTTCGTTATGTTGCACAACCTTCCTGTAATTCTCTATATTAGTTTTCAATGTCTATAAGAAATGCATGAAGATTCCGATAAAAACATGTTCTTTTGTAACTGTTAGAATTATATAAATATTTAATCCTCAACCCCTGCCACAACTCTTGCAGTTGCAGGGTTTTTAGCATGGTATAAGAGCAACTCAGGCCAATCTATCTGGCACACATTTTAAGCAAATTTTACAAAATATTATACCGTTGCGTGAATCCAGCTTATAAAATGCACTTTTGACCTATGGGCTTGCTAAAGTAATATAAATATTTAAACCCTCACCAGAATTCAACAATTTTCACTTTTGTGCCTTAGTAGCGGCTTTAGTAATAACAAATGCATGTATATCTTGAGCTCTTGGATGATGACTGCAACCTGAAACTTCAACTCAACTTTTCAATGACATGTTTCTTAGGAACCAATCTAATACTTTCTGGAATTATGAAATGTGATGATGCATGAGTTGGGTTAATGATGCTTTCTAACTTTTAAATCCACACATGTCAGTGACATGTTTCTCAGTGTAATGAAGGCCTTTTGCTTACTGGATATTGCAATGTTCACAATTCATTGATTTTTTAGAGTGTTTTCGGCAGTAAAGTGAGCGGAGGGATTTTCTTAAAGGTGCATGAATAAACTTTGGAATTTTTGATGTTCAGACCATTTCTCGTCCTTCAAATGCTGTATAAGAATCTTGCTTGAGACATGCGTTGTGGGATATTTGTTTTATTTCTTCTTCTTTTTTTCACTCAGGATATTTGTTTTATTTAGGGAACTAATACAACAACCAACAACAACACAACCTTTATTCCAATTTTTTGGGGTTGGCTATTTGAGTACTTTTCTTTCTTTTAGCTATGTTAAGGGCCAAGTCCATTGTAACATCAAAAAATTCGAGCAATCCAAGTTTGGTTAGGCCTACCCCTCCCTAATTCCCCTCCCTAATTCTAACAGCTCCTTCGACTAATATTTTATCGCTCATCCTAACCCGTGCATTTTATTTAAGGAGCTAATACCTTGTAACAATATTTTACATGCAGATAAGGAAAGAAGCACTATGGGCTTGTTTTGCAATGGCACCTAACTTCGAAGCAATGATTACTGTTAGTATTTTGATGCTTTTAATGCCCACTTATATATCTTTTGCTATGAACTTATTTTACGATGTAATTCCCTATTTTAGATTATCTGTATTAGAAAGGTCTCATTCTACAAAAGTTCACTTACCTCAATTATAATGTTAGGTTTTGCTTTGTCCTGCTTTCTCAAGTATCAGAAATTACTTTGATAGAGGTTATTATTGGATCGAGTGAAAGACTTGATTTTTCATGCTAGTTCTCAAGCTGTAAAATGAGTACTCAGGAAACGTAAGTTTGGGAATACCCTTCCTATCTCCTGGCTAGAAAATTGGAATCTCAAGCAATATGAGTTATGACCAGAGAGTAGTATATTTATGATTATCACTTTAGAAGGAAAAGCTTCCCTATCATTTGAGAAAGCCATGTTTCCATATATTCATCTCTAGCACACTTCCTAACAGGATAGTAAGGCAAATAAAGAAAGTAAATGTAGAACATTAGGTAAGCTAAAGTGAGCAAAGTAGTAGGCTATTGTACTTGCCAGTTATTATCTGTTTACTAGTCTAGAACCTTTTAGTGGATAATGCATCTATAAACCAAGTAATAAGTGTTAGAATTTTGTTTTGTTTTGAAATAGTATTGTCTAGATCTATTGTCTGGCTTAAGCTCGGGTATATATTACATTAATCTCCCCAAATTGTCCAGGTCTAGTTCTTTGCACGTTGATCCTCAATTTTGCGTTGTTGCATCCTTTCTCGATCCACCGCTCGGACCAATCTCTTTCGTACGCCCAACTCCGACTGAATGTCAGCACCATGATCCTCTTCTTGGTACGTTCCTCCTCTTCCGACTGTCAATCAGCTGCTACCCGAATATCTCGGTTCCTCTCTCTTTAGAAGGGCATAGCGCCAAGGGGAATTCGAATCTTCGACACAATTTTCTGGGTTCTTATGTCTTCAAGACTTCACCACTTCGATCAAACGCTTGTTGACAATAAGTGTTAGAGTAATTAGAGTATGCAGGTCTACATAGTCTAGTTTAGTACCACATTATATTAGCATTATATGGAGAAGGTGCTCCTCTATACTTGTACTCAAACCACTCGATGAAAGATATCTTATATTGATCGAAATGTTGCCTTTCTACATGGTATCAAAACGTAGTTCATCTTGGGCCTGGCTTCCCTACCAAAATAAAACTCTAGTCATCCATCTCATTCTAAACCTAATCATAGCCATTCATCCATTATCCTCTTCATTCCTTGATCCTAAAAATCCCTAATTCCTCTTCAACCTACCCTCCATTCTTCTTCTCTCTCCTATATACTCTAAAACCCTAGGTCTTACAAACTCCATTGCCCAAACACAAAAATCATCTTTGAGCATGCAAGGAACAAATACAGGTCATCATTCTCTTGCATTATTATTGTCCCTTATCTTTGGTGATGTTCACTGGTTGTGCTAGTTCATCATCAACTATTGATTGTGGTACTCATGGATCACTTGCTCCAGCCTCGGCAACACAATATGTCTTCCAACTCGGCCTCCTATGTTAACTCCCAACCTGTTGATTAGAGGCAACTTTGAGGACGTTGGAGCGAAGAACAGTGGTAGTGTGTTGTTGTGTAGAGTGGTCGGAAGAGGAATGATTGGATATGGAAGGAGGGGAGTTAAGTGGAATGGGAACAACCGAGGCTGGATAAAGAGAAATGAGACAAGCTATTTTTATACGAGAACAAAGTAGCTTTTGAAAGCTTGAAGCCAGAAAAACTTGAAACGCTGTTGGAATAAGTTTTATAATTGTTTTTCTTGTTTGAGGGCCTATATTGAGTTTTCATTTTATTTTTGTAATTCTAGTGGGGACTTGAGTTACCACACCTTCCGCCTATGGTCACATATCAAAATCCTTCCGTTATTTCTCTTTCAATAGCACTAGCAACCAATCTCTTAAACTCACTAAGAGGCTCAGAAGGCTCATGGCAAATGCACACCTTATGTTAAGTGGAATTCATGAAGTACTTTGACTAGTTCCTTGTTTGGATATTAGTAACTTGACCCCTTTGATCCATTTTCCTTCTTTTTTTGATGGAAATGTTCATCTTCAGATTCTTGGGCTGTTTCTCCTCTGTAGTTTTAGTTGTTTTAATTTGGTACTAGTGATGCTTGGATGTAGATGTAAAATACATCTTTTCCAAGTTGTACATGCTTGTCATGTCCAACTTGAGTGGGTGTTAGCCTGGTATCCTGATACTAGACTCTACCCATTTCTGCTAACTCTTCGCATTTCTCGACTATTTCTGGTTGTGCGCCCTTATGCGTCCATCCTTGTCATGTCTACTCTGCCTACTAATGTTGCTATCTCTTGGGTCATGTGTTGACTGTTGCTACTGTTGTTTGTACTAATGCTACTCATTTATGGTCGTCTGTTGATTCTGCTATTGATGGTGACTGTTTGTATCCTAATGTTACTTTATCATTTTAGCTTTATTAGTTTGAAGGTGAAACAAGTAGTGGGAGGGATGCGATGATGAAGTGCCATGACTAGCCTGGCCCATACTCGACTTGTAGCCTACAACATAGTAGTAACAGGTGTTTAGACTGCTACTATGGCCTTCATAGTTTATACTATAGTAATGTTATACCCAAATTTGGAACCAGTAAACACATGTTGAGTGGAAGACTTGAAGTTTTCATGCTTATTGTCAACGGGTACACTAGACTGGGGGAACATAGGTCTTGGAGAAATTCTCTTGTGGTCCAAGCTTGGATACTAGACTAACCAGAAAGATGAGTTATGACCCAGTAGTAGTAAACCTGAGATGTCAAACACATATAAAGGAGGGAAAGGTCAGACAAGCCTTTGAGGAGGTTGTGGTTCGAACTAGAAGTTTTTGTCAAGCGTTAAAGCCATAAGTTCAATCCTCTACCATAAAAGCATTTTCATGTTTCATTGTCGCTGTTATCATCCAAGCCTTCTCCACAGAATGGAGTTGGAGATGGAAAGCTCCATAAAAGATTTGACAGTTTCTACAAGTGACTGACAACCTAACGTCTTTTTGATATGTAAATGGGAAATTTGTTAGGCCTACAAACAAATTGTCCTAAGTTCTCTCTTCTTATAGTTTCCTCAGTCGCCTGACTGAAGAACACTGTCATAAACTTGATGGTTAGAAGTAATCTTTGGGTCTTTGCATGAAACATATTTAACCTAGAGTTGCGTTCCAAAAGTGACCTTGTTCTTTTTAAAGATATAGATGGTAGTGCGGACTTTGAGAAAAGTGTTAACTTTAAGGAATTAGTTGGTAATTTTGATTTATTTAGGCCCAAGATAACAATATTGTGAGAAGAGAATGTAGAGTCACTCAACAAGTAGCTCTTCCATACTTTCTTCGTACATAGTGTTATGTAGGTTCTATTATATGCTTACACCATGGTCCAACATATACGATCAACTAATAAGTTTAGTCAATGCATGGGTTCAAATAAAGTGTGGAGCAACTCATGATTACTAAAAGGGTGTTCCGATGCCCGAGATTCTCGCTTATGCAGGGTATGAGAAGTGTCAAAGATGTAGGTAGTCTTACCCTTATATATATGGAGAGGTTGCTTTCTTTCCCGAACTTGCATCCTAAATGATTCAATCAACAAGCCTTATTTTTACGCGAGACAATGCTCTCGAGCAACTCATGGTTACTAATGAACATTAATTAAACAGCACATTCATGCTTGGTATATTGGAGAGTCACTTACATTATGGCTGTGGATCAATGTAAGACATGACTTTTCATTGGCATGTTATTAATCATGGAGCTTGGCCATGACGATGGTATGGAGTTTGAAAGACAAATGTGGTCGTCCTATATAAAGACCAACTTGGTATATGTTTTGGAGAAGGCAAGAAACATAGCAAGATAAAGTGAGTGGATCAGGCAAGGATAACATGTGTGAGTGCTTTCGGTACTACTTCCGACAATCAATGCTTTTCCTTGGTGTTTTTTGTAGGAGAGTGATTTCTCTAATAATGTCCATAAAGTTGGTTGTGGCCGATAACAATGCTAATATGGATGAGTGACAATACATTAAAAGTTAGGATATAAACGAGTGTATTCATGGGAAGTTAGAGATGGCGCCAAGTGAGGACAAGATTCTTTAAATTCGACTCAAATAATTTGGATATGTGCAACGCGGACCATTAGATGATCCCGTAAGGAGGATCGATAATGTAATAGTTAATGGAGCCGCTAGGACTAGAGGTAGGCCCATACTTACCGAGTACACCTAAAATCCTATCGAACTACGTTTCGGTACGAACATTCCAGTTCGGAGTATTTTCGATCCAGATCATTATCATACTCGATCCGGATTACTATTTTTTTGAATCAATCGTGAAAATCTCACTATAAACTTACTTTTGCTAGAGGTTATTTGATGCAAAGAGACTTGGGAAAAAACTTGAGATTTTTTTCAATTGGATTCCCTAACTACACAATTCATATTAACTTTAACTTTGTAGTCCGTATCATTGTTGTTTCCTCATTTCTCTTGAGCCACCACTTTGGTTTTACAAAATGCTCATGAAATGAAAAGAATGAGCGTATGAGATTTTATAATGCTACTTCTGCGTCATTTATCATTTTTTATGTAGTTTATTTACATGTTTTGATTTCGCGTCATTGTATCATTTTATTTTGGAGTGTTGGATTCAAATTGATGTTAGTTTTACATCTTATTGTATATAGTAGAGTTCTGAATTTTTCTTATGTTCTATATAAGATTTCTTTCAGTAACTATTATCGACCCCAATTCATATTTTAAAGTGTACCGCGAATCGAATTGGTGAACCAACTCATTGTATCTCCTCTGTATCGAAAATAACAAGTAACATGCCCCATTTCCAAACTCATATCATACCCCATCCCTAAACTCGTAGCATGACCCAGGACGAACCATATTCCATGTGACTACTAGTAACTAGTGTTGACCCCAATCCCTACTTTAAAGCGTACCACGAATAGAATTGGCGAACTAACTCACCCTCCCTACCCCCTCTGTATCGAAAATAACAAGTAACCTACTCTATTTCCGTACTCATATCGTACCCCATTTCTAAAATTGTTCCATGACCCAGGACGAACCATGGTCCATGAAACTATAGGTAGGCCTAAAGGAACATGGTTTGAATATTTAAAGAAGTATATGGATTTTGTTAGCGTTAAAGAGAACATGGCCCTTTGAAACATTGCCGAATGGAAGAAGAGGATTCAAACAACTGACCCAAAAAAAATTGTTGTTATTTTTGAATGAGAGTCTCTGATGTATTCTTTTTTTTTTCTTTCACTATATTCTTTTTTTCTTTCACTATTTTAGACGCAAGTTTGGTGTAAAGTTGAGATATTTGTATTCACTATTTTATTATCTTTTCGGAGTTGGTGCCGTTCTCCCTTTAAGGGGTTTTCAACATAAAAATCTCAGTGTTGTTATGTGTACCCACGTAAAAATCTCATTGTTGTTATGTGTGTGTCTCTCTTATTATTATCTCTTTCTTTGTTAGTTTTTATTCATATCCATAATCATTCAAGATGGTGAGTTTGTATTACAATTGTGGTGATACTTAAAAAGGTCCCTACAAGTTGGCATTAGTATGAGGCTTTTCGGTTATTTTTCTTGGTAGATGAATGGAGGAGAGTACCAATACCAAGAGGTACCATGATGAAGCTTACCATTTCAAACGTCCTCTTTGGAAGAAGAAGAAAATTGCAAGACTATCTTTATGTCAAATATTTGTTTGATCCTGTTGAAGAAGCTGTGAAGCCTCTACTGGTATGAATGAGAAATTTGATGCAAGCTCAACAAGAAGTTAGAAGACTTTTTGCACCATCCACTGGTGGTTGTACAAAACTATCTGCCATGATTTGCACATGAGGGCGATGCCAAAGCTCTACAGGTGAAGCTTGAAAGAGTCTTTGAGAGGAAATGCACAAAACAAAGTTTTAACGATTAGGCTTTTAAAGTTTAAACACACAGGTCAAGGACCGGAAGTCGGTAGCTGAACACTTGAGTGCTTTCCAAGATTCGATGAACCATTTGAGCACAATAAAAATGGTGTAGATGATGAGATGCAAGTGTTGTTACTTCTAACCTCTTTACCGTATAGTTGGGTGCTCTGGTGGTGTCTCTTAGCAACTCTTCTCCAAGTGGTCTATTAACTCGTGTTATGGTCAAAGACATTTTCCTGACCAAACTTGGAGGAATAGGTAATGGGCCTCAAGCTCTTGGACAGGGGGCGATCGAATACCAGGTGACCTACATGGAAAATCCAAAGATCGTTCAGGGTCGATCGGGGCCAGTTGAATGTTATTAACTTATTATTGTGGTAAGGAGGGTTGTATTAAAAGAAGGTGCAAAGCTTGTAAAGCGAAGCACGAGAAAAATAAAAGGTGGATGATGAAGAAACCTTGACAGTCATTAAGCTATTAAGTGATCTCTGCTGGAGAGGGCGAGAATTGTACTGCAATAGATCCATGTGCTAAAGGAATTCTTTACTTGGCATAAAGAGGAAAGACTTGAAGATTTAAGATGAAAAAAGAATTTTGCCTTGTAGGAGTCTGTGATGTATGTATTCAGACTGGTGTTAGATTTATAATGACTTTGAGGATGTACTACATGTGCCAGATTTGCGTCTTTACTTGATCTTGGCTTATGCTTTGGATCTAGCAGGATCCACAACCATCTCGGTGATGGAAGATAGAAGCTCACGAAGGGATTGATGGTTGTTGCAAGAGTAAGAGGACGTTTTTGGTATGTTATACATGAGTCAAGTGAAGACGCTGAAGAATGGATCAAGTGCAGAGTCAGACAAAAAGGAACTTCCTATCGCATATAGCTGGCTCATGAGAAGAAAATATTTTGGAAAGAAGTTGAAAAAACCATGGTTTTCATAAGTTTCGAAAAGGCAAGAATGCCTCAAGGATAAATGGTGTTCAAGTTGTAGAGAACGCAAAACTAGTTAAGTGGAAGACTTGGGATATTGTTGCAAATTCGATGTGCACGGGAATGATTTTGCACAGACTATCAAGATGACTTCTGCTAAAGGTATTTTTGGTTCTGATGTTGGTTTGGATCTTCGTTTTAGATTCTGCATCGGGGTCAACCAGATCTAGGCTTAAATGAATCATTAAGAAGATGAATGTCTCTTATGGTGCTGGAGGGGTCAAGAGTGCTTGTGATGTATGCTTACACCATATTGGAAAGTCACTTACATAATGGCTTTGGATTTATGTAACATATGCTTTTTATTGACATAGCATGAATTCATGGCAGTAGGCCATGATGATGGCAAGGAGCTTGAAAGGCAGTTGTTTCTCTATATAAAGACTAAATTGGCATATGTTTTGGAGAAGGCTAGGAATATTGTAAGATAAAAGTTAGTGGTTCAGGTGAGAAGAAATTTTGTTGAGTGCTTCCATCAGTGCTTTGGAAGGTATTGCTTCGGGGAATCGGTGACTTCTCTTGGTGTATTTTTGAAGGAGACAATCTCTATTGTATTCTTTCTCCATTGCTATTGTGGGCTCAAGTTTGGTTTAAACTTGAGTAGTTGTATTCAATATTTTATTAGTGAAATCCTTTATGAGTTGTTCCTGTGGTTTTTCTCTTTCATGGCTCTTTCTTTGGCAGTTTTTATTTGTATTCATAATCATTCAAGATGGAGATTTTTTTTATCACAACTGTGGCGGTACTTAAAATCCCTACATGTCCTTATTAGGATACTTGCTTGGACTTTTGTGTCTAAGTATCAAGTTTTAAACACTAGAGGTTCAAGATACATGGACATTATTTTACACTTTATAGAAATCTTGTGGTCATTATATATGAAATCCTGTGCAGGAACATTAGAGATAAATTTTAAACAATGATCCCAAATATTTGGCAGTTATGTTTCTTATTAATGGAACTAAGTCCAAAAGTTTTTAATACATTTCCTCATAAATTATTTGTTTGTATTCAGGATGTATGTGTGCCATTGTCGCGGCTTGCAGAATGTATATCAAAATCTAAACAAGAGCTTGATGCATCATCGTTGCTGTGGTATATAACCTTATCCAATGTTCAGTTCTTAATTTTGATAGGAACTATACATTGTTTCTTATTACTGATGAGCATTCATGTCTCGTTTACATAACTTTCTGATCCTACCATCGGGGAAATGATGACTACATATTTAATATTTTGTCCTCAGCACAGTTATTTCTCATGCTGGTGATGGAAACTTCCATACAGTTATTCTGTTTGATCCACACAAAGAAGACCATAGACGAGAAGCAGAGAGACTTAACCATTTAATGGTCCACACTGCCTTATCAATGGAAGGTACTTCTCTAAAGTGTGTGATTTCAGCAACTTTGACGTTTATGAAGCATAAGTTCATCCAAGATATATAAATTCATGCAAAATTGGCATGTGGCCTTCGTGATTATGTAGCATGGCCATGTTCTCATCCAAAGGCGGAACCAGAAATTCAAGTTTGGGTGGGCTGGGTGGGCTAGGTGTGGGATGACTAATATAAAAAAATGAAAAAGAAAAAAAAATATGATGAAAAAAGGGGAAAATAATAATTGGGGTGGGCTCCCCCTATGTAGTTCCTCCATTGTTCTCATCATTTTTGACTTTGAACTTAGCACAGCAGACAGCAAGGTTACTTTGAGATTTGTCTGATGGTTGCATGCCATAATTCCCCTTAAGGTCAGCCATTTATGTACAAGAAACCATCATTGAGTTGACATTTTTTATGACATTAGTGCCTGCTTATTGCATGAAACATACATCTGCAGGTACTACTTCCATATATTATCATTAGGTAGATGTGATCATTCAATGGAAATTTTAACTAGGTTTTATGCAAGGCAAATAAGTAACTTGGCAAGATGGTAAGAATTTGTGCTTTTAGGATAGCTGGTCCTAGTCACAGAAACAGTCTACATATATTGCCGGTAAGGCTGCATACACCTTGACCTTCTGCAGGCCTTGCATTAGAGAGAGCCTCACGGCACTATGGCATCCAATTTTTTTGGATACAGCTTAATCTTTATTTCAGCTACATTTTGTTCATTGCTAACATATAAGTTTCCTCAATCTTAATAACCCTAGCATTAAGTATTGTCTTTAATATATTGGGCTACTTTGTTTAATGGTTGGCAGGAACATGTACCGGAGAGCATGGTGTTGGTACTGGGAAAATGAAGGTATGTTCTCCCTACCGTGTTTATTATTCCTTTGGTTGACAATTAATTATACGTGTTTGGGACACGTTGCCGTGAATTTGTTTCGATGCTCTCTTTAGTGCATCTTTCATCCGTCTTCATATCCTATATCAAATTTTTGGATATCCTATATCTATCCAATTCGAATGTGGATAGTGGATTCAATTCTGGAAGCTACTTTTAGATCCATATTGTCCCTATAGTATCTCATAGTATAACAAATAAAGTATTTCTCATTTTATTTCTCTTGTAGATCCGCATCATCCGCATTGGATATATGACCTCTTTTTCCTTGCTTGGTGGTCTATTCTCATTCCATATTTATATGTTCTTTTTTAAAATCCTTATGCTTAAGAGTGAATATGCCCTAATTCAATATGCTTCTGAAAGAATCTTTGCATATTGTACACAAATTGGGTTTTGTGGATCTATTTAATTTGACATAGTGAATTCAGACCATTTAGGTATCAGCAGTTCTGAATTTTTCCTTTGCTGAACATATTTGTAATTTTCAGTAGAATCATAGTAATTTTATACGTCCTTTTTTCAGTACCTGGAAGAGGAATTTGGTATTGGAGCATTGAGGACAATGAAAAGAATTAAGACCGCCTTGGATCCCAACAATGTCATGAATCCAGGGAAGCTAATTCCTCCTCATGTCTGTATTTAAGGTAAATGTGAACTTCCAGTTTGCTTTACAAATTAAAATATGATATATAATTAGCATAACCAGACATGATGCATGGGAAATAAATATTGTTGACAGGAATAAAAGATGTTGATGTACATAGAGTAATACTCCGTTATGTTGACATGTGTACACTTAATCATATAACAGATTTGAAAGTTGACAACTTAGGGAGAAAAGTATGCACATGAGAGTTTTCGTATTTATTACAAAGGATATATTCTAAGTTTTGGTCCTAATGTTACAAAGAGTGGTCAAAAGTAGAAAACATGGTTCAAAAAAAAAAAAAAGCATGCTTCTGATGGTGTTCATGTATCCGAAGTTCTTATTGACGCCAGAGTGCAAGTGATTGTACATAAATTAAACGCAATTCTCAAAATTATGCAGTTAAGAAATCTAGCCAAATTTCATTCATAATACCTTCTAAAAAATATTAGACAAGCAAAAATGAGGGGCTAGTTTTACTATCAGAAACATATCTAACATGTAAAAGTAAAAGTAAATTGGAACTGTTAGAGTGAGGCTATAAAGTCTACTCTAGCCCCAACATTGGATAGAGTTGTGTGAGAAGTTCTCCTCTTACTCGTGTGTGCTCAAACTATATCAACACTATTTCAACCAAGTATTCCAAATGATCACAATGTTGTTTTATATCTCAAGGAAATAGAAAAACATTTAAAATCCTTAATACTTTTAATGTCCAGCACAGTTCACTTACAATGTCCAAGAGAATTTTTAATTTAGGATGAAAATAAATATTCCATAATCTTTGTATTTCTCATAGTTTGCAGTATCGGTTGATACCGATCCGATATGGCCGAAACCGATACGGTTTAGCATGTCCCGATACAATACCGACCGATACCGATACTGACATTGGGGGTATCTTTTTTAGTCGATTCCGAAAAAAAAAAATTCAACAAGGTGTAAAAGCATAGTAAGTTTGTAAAAACATCTAAAAGAAGAAAACTTATCTATCAACTTATCTATCGTAGCTAAACAAATCGACAATGACGACAACTATTTCAGTCAATTTCAAAACTATTAAGAAACAACATAAAATACTTAAAATTAGGTCTAAATGAACAAAAATATTTTTTAAAAAAATTATTAATAATTGTTTGCTTTCCGATACAAAATAAATCCAATATTCCGATCTGAAATTGTCGATAATGTTGTTACCGCCAATCCTGACCGATACTGATAGTGCCAACCTTGGTATTTCTTCTCATCACAGATATGATAGATTTAACTCATCTAAATTACTTCACAGAGGTAACAAAAGGAAAATTATATAGATGTTTATTTACTTTCTTTTTGAAGAAGTTGAAATACGTAATGGACTCCACGGAACATTTCCTCTAATTCATTGAGGCATGTAATTAAAATAGGTGCAACCAGTCAACAATATTCCCAGTGGACCCAACAAATAAACCCTAATGGAGCCTGCAAGCCATCAATAGCAGACTCTATGAACCATCACTAGCGGACCCTAAGGGGGCGTTTGGTATGCGGAATACTATATAGCCGGGAATTCTATATTCCCGGGAATCAAATTCCAAGGAAGTGAATTCCCTGGAAAATTACATTCCCATGTTTGGTGACAATATAAATATTCCCGGGAAAAAATAATAATAAAAAAAAATAATACCCACCTATTCTCAAGGGATAGAATTTTCATGTTTTGTGGGTACTATTTACCCGGGTATTTATAATTTCCGGGAATAAATTTTTTATAAGCCAAACAAACGTTGTAATAGATTCTCATCTTAAATTTTTCCGGGAATAAAAAAAAAATACCTCGTACCAAACGCCCCCTAAAAAGCATTCCTCACTTCATTCAAGAATACAAGCAGTAGAAGAGGCCCGTTGAGGGTATTAAAAATTGGATGTCTGGTTCATATTGGATTGGAATTTTCAGTTTACATGTAACATACAGCTTTATGCTTCATATATGACAAATACCAGCGTTTTTCTCAATTTTTATTTTTTTCTCTTATTAAGTTTTACTAGTAGATTCACGTGCAATAATTTTTTTTATGATATAGTTTAAATATTTAAATATATTTGAATTTAGATTTGTTAAATAATTTTAAAATTTTAAAAAATTTCACTTTAAATTAAATTTTAGATTTAGTTTTAATTTTTTTTTAAATATATATATTTGTGCATAAGAAATGAAAGAAAGTTTCATTTATCCGTAAAAAAAATTTAATAAAATAAATGGCGGATGATATACATACGGCTTGGACAGCTCATTTCTGAGCCGTTTCCAAGCCCCATTATATAGTAGAAAATTTGGATGCGCCATCGATGTCTAATGATTTTCCACTGTTAGCAGGTCGAACAGTGAACTTTTTACTTCTAGCAGTCGAAGAGGGGATGAGACAAATTTGCTCAAATTGTCAGAATAAAATGAGTACCTGGATGGTTAGCAAAATGCTCTTCATGTAATATTTATCGGAGGATGCATAAATTCGTCATGTGATCCTTGCTACTTATGATAGATCAACAACTTTTAAAGTCTTTTACTTAGAAGAAGAGGGCTGGTTTTGAGGGAATGCAATGGGTGCGACCGCACTAGGACCCCCGTTTCATATGCCTCCGAAATAAATGTATATGTATATGTTATATATTTTATATACATATAACTACATATAAAAAAATGGTAAAAGTAAATTTTTGATCCATATTTAGTTAAGTCTTTGGTATAATCATTATTTTGCAGGCTTAGCTATTCTAGGAAACTTAAAAAGGTTAATTAGTAGGGTAAATGACAGTTTCTGTCTCAATTGAAAGATATTGCAGTTGAATGATTTTTCGTGGTTGATATATTAATTTTGTTAGCAGAATGCTTCGTCAATAAAGGTCGTGCCTCAGTAACTCGTGATAATATGTTCAAGTAATTCACAGTATGTGATGAATGAGCAAGTAACTTTTAGGTCTGTCTTCATGCTCAAGTTGCACAATGTGCCTGGTGTATCCTATCCTATCCTACGCGGAATGGGTTTTTTGTTGAACATTAAGCAGAATTGGTTCAAAAAAAAAAAAAAAAGAAGAAGCAGAATTGGTTCAGATGAATGTTGCAATCTGTCCAGCATAGAGAAGGATTATTCTCCTTCATGTTGTTGGTAGTGTTGCTCATGTGGTTCAATGAAGGTATTTTAGTCCAGAAAGGATTCTCCTTTATTACTTTCTTCCCTTCACATGTGCTTAAGTTATGAGGGTGGTGGTCTCCAAAATTTGTGTAGCAAATATTTTTCATCTCCTATAAAAATAAAATAAAAAGTGGACCCTACTGGTTATTTAAAAAAAAAAAGAGAATTTTTGATTTTCCCTCCACTTTGTTTGTCCAAATTAAGGGTGCACTCCACTGTTTTGCATTAATGTACACCACTCCCCACATTGGACGGATTCCGTCAAAAATATTTTTTTTGACCAAAATGCTCTCGTCTTCTTCCTCTCTCTTTCCTCTAACCCCCCTCCCTACCTCCCGACCCCCGCGCGACCACCGTCGCCGCTCCCCACCTCCGCTCCCCCCCCCCCCTCCTCCGCCACCGCCACCGCCACCGCCATTCCCCAAACACCAAAGAGAAGATATTTGTTTGGGGACTTTTTAATTATATTAAAAAAAAATCCTCTTCTTCCTCCACACTCTTGCGAATGAGCTGATGGTTGCTCTGGAGCTCCTCCCGATCTCAAGCGTCCATCCTCCACTCCTCTGGCGGATCAAGAACCCCACCGCCACCTCCACCTTCGCCGCCGCCATGGCCGACGAGATCCGGCTGACCGAGTCCCTGACGCTCAGATACACCGACGCCGTCCTCGAGGCCCTCGACGACCTCCCGGAAAGCTTCCTCCTCACCGACCCTTCCATCTCCGGCCACCCCGTCGTCTTCGCCAGCCGCGCCTTCCTCTCCACCGGGGGTGCGGGGGCCGCTGCGGGGGTGGGGGGGGGGGAGGGGGGGGGGGGGAGGGGAGGAAGAGGAAGAAGAAAATAGAAGACAGCAGCGGCGGAGGCGGTGGTGCGGGGGCGGTGGCCGCGAGGGTGCGGGGGGCCGCTGCGGGGGGAGGGGAGGAAGAGGAAGAAGAAAATAGAAGGGCATTTTGGTCCGAAATTTTTGGTCAAAACGTTTGACCGTTAATTTTTGACGGAATCCGTCAAATGTGGGGGGTAATGTACATTAATGCAAAACAGTGGGGTGCACCCTTAATTTGGACAAACAAAGTGGGGGGGCAAGTCAAAAATTCTCAAAAAAAAAAAAGAGATACATCCTTTATCAATGGAACTTTTTTATGGGAGAGATAGACATGTTTGGTACACAGGTTTTTGATATAGCACATCTGCTTCCGTGGGCTAAAGTCATTTATTGTTCAGTATTATTCACTACGGGTCAAGCTAGGGGTAAAAAGTTGGTTTCACAAGTATGGATTTATCTTTTATTTATTTTTATTCAATCAGGAACTGATGAGATATATGGGGATTCTAATATGGCATTCTTCTCCAGAGAGAGACTGGAAATTTCAGTGTCAAGTATTAGTAGTATTAGGTAAAATTGGGCTTTGGTCCTTATGAGATTTGTCGTCGTGTTACCTCTAATGATGGATATCAATAAAACGAGAGCTCGATGTTAGCACATTCTTGTCATGGCATATCTTGTCTATCTTCATCCTGATGCGGACTCTGCTCGCTCTCAAATCATTGTTGGATCTGATGTTGTCTTTGTTAGAGGTGCACTATCGTGTCCTTCGGACAGCGAAAGTCGTTGAGGGCACTACGGGAGATGCTTCTGATGATCTCTTGGTGTTGTTCGTGGTGGACGACGTGGTGGTCAAAATATTGGCCGTGATGGGG
Organism: Iris pallida; assembly: GCA_029216955.1. NCBI lineage: Eukaryota > Viridiplantae > Streptophyta > Magnoliopsida > Asparagales > Iridaceae > Iris > Iris pallida. The sequence continues at coordinate 1,566,689 of JANAVB010004798.1, forward strand.
GACGAGGCAATGGTGGTCGTGATGGAGGAAGAATACACACACATGCTTCAACAATGGTTAGCATGGCCAGTATCAGTGGCAATGTACTAAAGCACCTGCCGCCAACGTAACATCAGATGTTCCTGATGATGGTGTTCGATCTGTCCAGATGATTGCGAAGTCATATATAGATTTATTTATTTTTTTGATTTTCAAGCTCAACGTAGGTAGTGAAGCATCCACATCTGGCTCCCCAACCGGGTACTCAACATGTGTGCTGAAATCGAAGCATTTGGTGATTGACTCTGGTGCATCTTCTCACATGATTGACGACGCAGATATGATACGCAATTATGTATCGGTGGGTCATATTTCCAATATATTGTTGCCAATGGCGGTTCACTTACAGCCCGTGGACGAGGAGTGCATGTCTTTCTTCCGGACTGTCAATCAATTTTGTATTACACACACCAGGAATTCGTTCAATTTGCTTTCAATTAGTCAGCTTGCTCGCGATTTGTATTGCTCGGTAACATTTTTCTGATGGTTGTGTTTTTTAGGACCTAAAAACTGTGAAGACTATTGGTGAGGGGCATGTGGCTGGCAGCTTGAACTTGTTTGACGTACATTCTGTTGTCCGTGCCGACGTGAAACTCGATTCTTTCGAATTATATTGTAGTTAGATCATCCATCAATCCAAGCTCTCCAGAAAATGTACTCATCTTTAAATGTTCCTGCCTCTTTTGTTTGTGAGTCGTCTCGTTTGGCTAAGTATCACCGGATTCCCTATTCAGTGGGTCATAATAAAATTGTATCCCCTCCTTTTGAGTTGGTGCACTCTAATATATGAGGACCTTGTCAATAATAGGTTTCAAGTATTTTGTTACATATGTTGATGATTACTCACGTTTCACTATTGTTTATCTGATGAAAAATCGCTCTGAATTATTTAAAATTTGCTGCAATTTTTATGCCGAAATTAAAACATAATTTGGTGCTCCAATTAAATGCTTTCGAAGTGACAATGGTCGTGAGTATCTATCTCATGATTTCAATACTTATCTGTCAGACAATGGCATCATCCACCAAACTTTCTGTCCTTACACGCCACAATAGAATGGTGTGGCATAGCGCAAGAATCATCATCTCTTGGAAACAATGCGTCCTCTGATGTTTCAAGCACGTACTCCCACAAGGTTTTGGTCTGATGCGATTCTTACAGTTTGCTATCTGATTAATCGTATGACATCGTCAGTTTTCAATGGTATTACTCCATTTTTTTGCCTACTCTTTGTTGTAGTGCCCCGTCCCGCTCAGTCAATCGGAGGAATCGAAACGCCGACGGCGTTCGGACTTAGCCTTGCAACGGCTGCTCGAAGACATCGTTCGGTCGAGGCGACCGCTCGCTCAGGTGGGGTAGTTTCGGTGAACTCGTCTCATCTTTGCCTTCACATAATAAATCGCATGTTTTCAACTTGCACAAGTAGGCTTGATAATAAAAGAGACGAATCCACATAGATAAGGGAATAATCCCGATAGGTCGAATTGAGTTAGAATGTGGAAAGGTCCAACTGTTGGCTTAGAGTTGGTGCACGGCGTGCTTTGAAAATGACACTCGATCCTTCGTCCCGTGGTTTGGGAGAAGGAGAGTAGGTATTCCCTGCAAAGCTAAGAGTTAGCCTAAGTCATAGGCGTCGTCCGCGTAAATACTCGATAAAGCATGCACGCTTCCACGATGCAAGGCTTGGCATAGCCTTTGCTCGTCCCTCTGGTTAAGTTGTAGGTTTGATTAAGTCAGGCAAAGTTATGCCGGTCGACCTAAGACATCCCAAGTACTGTTCCGCTCTTTTGCGGTTTGTTAAATATATATATATATATATATATATATATATATATATATATATATATATATATATATATATATATATATATATATATATATATATATAATATATATATATATATATATATATATATATATAATCTTTTATATATATATATATATATATATATATATATATATATATATAAAAGATATATATATATATATATATATATATAGATATATATATATATATATATAAAAGATATATATATATATATATATATATATATATATATATATAAAAGATATATATATATTATATATATATATATATATATATATATATATTATATATATATATATATATATATATATATATATATAATATAATATGATACATGTAGATACCATGATACATTAAGAACAACTCTCTAATAACATAAATCTGAGATTAAATCTAATTTAAATCATTCCTACAATATATCAAAATACAAGTGTGTCCAAAAAATAGGGATTTTTCCACTAGGACACAATCACAACACAAGGACACACCTAGAAGTCTCCAAATGGACACGAAACGGACACAAATGGAGATACAACCATAGGGGTCATTCCTATGGGTTCAAAATAAACCTATATGCATGTAGGAACGAAGTAGAGAAGCGATTATACCTTCCGGTTGATCGAATCTAGGAAAACTTCTTCCGATACGACATCGACACGTAGAGATCTCCAAAAGGACACGAACGAGTTCCGAAACTCCCAAACTTGGCTAGCTCCTTCCCTTGCTTGAGTAGAGAAGAAATGAAGAAGATTGGGTGGAGAAATGGATTGATTTGATAGTGAAATCAATGGGAACTCTTCTCAAATTTTTGGAAAAGAACAAGAGAGAGAAAATGGAGTGGATAATGACAAGTGGTTCATCCCTATACCCCCTTGCTATGGCCGGCCACCTATAGGCATAGGTGTCCCCTATTTGCAATGACTAAAAAACCTCCACTAGCCTATTTAATTAATATTAGGAAAATGTTTAAGGTTGAGGCCAAATTAGTCATGTTTAAGTCTCTAATCTAACTAAACCTACCCATGAATAATTATTCTAACACACTAACTAAAAATAATGTATGGGCCATACCTAACTAATGAGTGGGTCCCACTAGAGTCAAAACTATCCCGGATCCCCGATACAAGTCGGATTGAGTTGAAATTCGAACCCGACTCAAATAACTCCAAAACAATATCATAAATAATAAAATAAATTTCAAAAATAAAAAATAACAAAAATACTCCTGTTCTTGAAAACTGGGGGTGACATGCGTACACGATAAAGACAATGTTTTGGGGCCTAATATTTGGCTGCAGCGTAGACACCGTGCTTCGGCATGAGATGTGACGTCGAGTCTTATGTTGTCGGCATATAAGTTACATAGTTATGATTGAGTTGTCTTGAGTTTAAGTCAGGAGATGCTGCAAGGAAAAATCGGTCAAGTGACATTTAGTCCACAAGTCCTGATTGGGTCAGTTGGTGATTGAAGTAGAAAGGGCCGCGAGACGACGATATGGTTAAGTCTCACCGAGTTACGAGGCATGGCCTCAGCAAGGATTTGTAGCACGATCACACAGAAATGGAGTCTATCATGTAGTTGCGTCTCTGATTTGGGCCGTAAGGCAAACACGACTTTATAGGTTAACGTTGTTGGCACGAGAAGGGTCTAGAGGCGAAGTATGAGTTAACGTGTTGTTGCAAGCACGGGATGGTCTAAAGACACGAAATAGGCCAAGGCGTCGGTCCTAAAATAATCCTAAGGCAAGAGTATAAAGACAATCAAAAGGATTTTGTTGCATAAAGTAAATGAACATGACGGTTTTGTATGGGTGGGCGAGGAGCTCATTGCACCAGTACAGTTGAGTACTGACACCTACATAGTTTTCATGTGTAGGCACAGGTAGAAGCTCGTGGCGCAGAGCTCGCTTGGATGTGTCGAGGCACGGAGTTCCTTGGCGATTCGAAGCGTGCGGCCGCATGGAGTCAAGACTTATACGGGACATAATGTATGGACGTCGCCTTCCAAAGCATCCGCTGGCTCAAGACATGTATTGAGAGATGAGAGAGAGCTGAGTGACTTGTAATGTGAGATGAGTGAGCTTGAGTGAGCTTGAGAGACTTGTAATCTTGGCCTTGCGTCCCATTATAATCTTTGTTTTAATATCAATAAAAGAGTGTTCTGTTATGACTTGTGTTTTGCTTCAAATTCCGCTGCTATTATTCAATGTCTCTGCTTGGGACTTCTGTGCGACGGTCCCGTCGCAGCCGCTGAAATCGGCCGTTATGGAACCTGCCTTGCACGAGCGCAACCTAGGCTCGTGCAGCATCACGCCTTAGCGAGGACGATCGCTCCTACGGGAGCGGGGCGTGACATAATGGTATCAGAGCACGGCTTTACGTCCTTGGACCTTCGATTGAATTCTTTAACTCCGTTGTTTCCGCAAACTCTGAAGTATTGCTTCCGCAAAGTTGATACCGTTGGTGCGCTCTCTCTCAAATGTCCCACGGGATGTCCATACAATAAGTCTATCTATTTTGCAAAACGTAGAAGAACAATTTTTGACAAGAAACGAAAAGATGGTTTGCATAAGCACGGTTGGCTAAGTCAGGCTGGGCATATACACCAAAGTTGCGTCGACCTTAGAAAAGTCGAGTGCGGGAATTGAATAGTGTCGAGCAATAATTACTTGAATTCGATTGAGTAAACAAGATGACTATCGATAGGGTGCTATTGAGCAACGATAACATCGGTACGATATAGATGAGCATGCTTGGAAATTGAGGAATGGTTCGAACGAAAAATTTGAAGAAGTGGATTTTGATTCGAATGATAGTTGAGGATTTGATAAATGACTTCATCCCTGAGTAGTGTATGCGATTGCCTCAGGGATATCGATCGATTGAGGATGCGGGGTATCGGTGAGTCTATCAGCAAGCATCGCGTTATGCAAAGCCTTAGATTGAGTGTCGTTGAACAAGTCGTAGTCTTAAAGATTTGGATGAGTTGATTCGAACAACTTAGAATTGACTCGCACGAAACGTGCACGGTGTGCGAAGAATGAAACGCAAAAATGATTGAGTAGGTAAAATCGAATCGAGGAAAGGTTAGGGTATACGAATGATGACTTGATCGAGGAAATTGACACGGATCGTATACGAAAAGTTAGCACGACAGGTAGATAGCGTGCATAAAAAGTTTGAGTTTGAAGTTACGCAATGACTCTAAGGATTGGATTGAATGTTGCTCGATGATTTGAGTTAGCAAAGAATGATGCGAATTGAAAAAATACGTTGGTCGATGATTTAAGATAAAGGATGAACAATACGTGAAATTGGTTTGAGGAAATTGATGTTGTGATGATTCGAGAGATAATGATCGAACTTGAATTTGAATGTCGAAAAGATTATCCAGTCGGATGATAGCATCATTCGCATGACTCGAAATTGGGTGAAAAGGAAGATCGTCAGGTTACGCATATCATCGATGGTATTGAGGCGTATCAAAGATCGATATACGATAACTCGAGGGTACTCTGACTCGGCGAATGACGATCGTGCAAGTGTTATTATTCGGTTGGATGCTATACTTAGGATTTTGATTGAGATAAATGTTGGATAAAAGAACTGTTTTGATGGTTACGCGGATAACCACGGCATCGACATTCTTGTCTTGTGCGAGCGCAACTCTAGCCTCGCACATGCATCGCGTCGGATTTGGGACGATCGTTCCGCATGAGCGCTGACATGGTGATTCATGTCGCAGGAATGAATCGAACTCGGAAAATCAGGACGCGTCAACTTTGATTGTCTCGACTTGTTGGTTTGATGCGAAGGAAAATCGAGGATGTTTGGACTTGCGATGATGATTGAGTAAACTTGAGGATTGAATAGATCCAATCTACGTATCGAGAATGAATTAGTCTAGACATAAAACAAGAGTTACGTCCCGATGAGGATGATTAACCCGCGGGAGCGTGCATGGTAATTCATGCCCACCGTGGATAATCTGAATCGTGTGAGATCGGGGCGCAACATATTGTTAAGCTTAACGATCTCATGATCGAATACGTGAATTGGGATGAATGACTTAGGGAATATGAAATACGAATTATGGTTTAGCGGTGAATTATGTCGTACCGTGCTTAACTTGGAAGGATTGATAGGCGGAGTATGTCGAACGTGTTCGAAGAGATAGACTAAGAGAAAAGGCTTGTTGGACGAGCGATATTGATATATCGAAGATTGGTTGAGACGTGAGTTATCATAGGATGGTTTTGTTGAATGACTCGGACCCCGTGCAACGAATGTTGGGATGTGAATAGGAAATCTGTGCTCGATGTTTAGAAATCGAAGTGATGCGAGCTTGGGTAGAAAATTCCGTACAATCAACTTGGTTTGACCTTAGGATGGGGTCAGTGTTGATATTGTTGTTTGGGAACTATGATTCCAATACTGACAATTGACTTTAGCCTGGAGAGATGGCCTAGCGGCTATGCGAGATGTCCATGTTGCGAGAGTTAGCCTCGGTACGATTGATTTTTGGGATTGAGTGGATGAATCGATAGGTGGGATTGGATTCACTATCACAAGGCTTGGTTGAAATGCATGCATTTCGGGGACACCTGGAATGTGTGCACGATCCCAACTAAGTGATACGTTGAATTCAAGTGAGACTTGAGGAATGAGAAGTGTCGAGGATTTTGAGATCGTGAGTTTTGAAGAAAGGATTAAGGGTAGCACGAGCGTGGCTCGGATTTGAGAAATACATAGGGGAAATGTGCGCGAGAGTCGTTGAACATTCGAGTGATGAGTCGATGAGTAAGTACTCAGTTAGTTTCGAGGACAAACTTTTTCTGAGTGGTGTATGATGTGCCCCGTCCCGCTCAGTCAATCGGAGGAATCAAAACGCCGATGGCGTTCGACTTAGCCTTGTAACGGCTGCTCGAAGACATCGTTCGGTCGAGGCGACCGCTCGCTCAGGTGGGGTAGTTTCGGTGAACTCGCCTCATCTTTGCCTTCACATAATAAATTGTATGTTTTCAACTTGCACAAGTAGGCTTGATAATAAAAGAGATGAATCCACATAGATAAGGGAATAATCCCGACAGGTCGAATTGAGTTAGAATATGGAAAGGTCCAACGGTTGGCTTAGAGTTGGTGTACGATGTGGTTTAAAAATGACACTCGATCCTTCGTCCCGTGGCTTGGGAGAAGAAAGTTGATATTCGCCGCAAAGCTAAGTTAGCCTAAGTCATAGTCGTCGCCCACGTAAATGCTCGATAAAGCATGCACGCTTCCATAATGCAAGGCTTGGCATAGCCTTTGCTCGTCCCTCTGGTTAAGTTGTAGGTTTGATTAAGTCAGGCAAAATTATGCCGGTCGACCTAAGACATCCCAAGTACTGTCCCATTCTTTTGCGGTTTGTCAAGTTAAGCATTCCTACGATCTCAAGGCCCATCGACTTGGGCAGGTGTGCCGCGTAGAACACAGTTGGCTTAAGACAGATGCACGGACTTAGTGTTTAAGACAAGGACCACAATTGATTCAAAGTGAGTTTTGGAGAAAGGACTATCAAATAGGCATTCATGAGTTGAATGAAATGATAGGGTAACATGGAAAGAATGTTCGCGACCATGGGTCGTTAGACTTGTCAATGGTAACTTATTGGTCGAATATTAGCATTACCATATCCGAACCATTAACTATCGGATATATCCGATAACTATCCGATATCCGATCGGATATCAGTTTTGGCTACCGTATCCGTTACCGATAATTTTAACGGATATCGGATAATATTCGAACCAATAAGATTACTAAAAATAATTTAAAAAGGAAAGAAAAAAATCAGAACCAGCAGATTTTGTCATGAAACAACATATTTCCACATTGAAACGACGGATTTTGTTTAGAAACAGCAGATTTCCACATTTAAATATCAGAAGCAACATATTTCACATTAGAACAGCAGATTTTGTTATATATGTGCATATTTTCACATTGAAATATCATAAGCAGCAGATTTCCATGCATACATTGAATACATTTGCACCAAAAAATTCTCCAATCAAGCACATATAACTAATAGTCCCATGCATACATTGAATATATTTTAAATTTATTAAATAATTTAAATACTATTGGTTCGGATATTATTGTCCGAATATGACACTTACCGTATCCGCATCGATATCCGATATGTATCCGAATTCGTATCCGTATCCGAAATTTTGGATATTTTCGGTTCGAATACGGATCGGATACGGATTTTCGGTCTACCATTGACAGGCCTATGGGTCGTCTAGGGGTCTCAAGGATGGAAGTCTTGAACTTGGTTTTGAAAGAGATGGTAACACTGAAAGTAGAACTGTGTGAGACGTCAGTTTGAGTCGATCTTGCATGGTCATTAGACAACTTGTCGAAGGTAGAGTTTCTCCGTAACGGCAACCCAAGGCCATGGGACCATTTCGGCCCAAGGAAACACGGTGATAGCTGTGCTGAATCGATAGCACCAGGTTAGTCGGGGACTTCCAGGGGGCTAGCTACCTTGCGCTGGAAGGGTCCCGGCTAATCGCAAGCTATGAGTCCAGGTATAGCTTGTTATGCTAGTGACCTCATATAGATGAGTCGGCATGGGCGGCGATCCGTGTATATGCCTTTGGACTTAGTCGAGTATTAGGTGAAGTGAATTAAGATTCGGAAAGAATGCGTACATGATAAAGACAATGTTTTGGGGCCTAAGATTTGGCTGCAGCGTAGACACCGACTTCGGCACGAGATGTGGCGTTGAGTCTTATGTTGTTGGCATATAAGTTGCATAATTATGATTGAGTTGTCTTGAGTTTAAGTCAGAAGATGCCGCAAGGCAAAATCAGTCGAGTAACATTTAGTCCACAAGTCCTGATTGGGTCAGTTGGTGATTAAAGTAGAAAGGGACGCGAGGCGGCGATATGGTTAAGTCTCACCGAGTTGCGAGGCATGGCCTCAGCAAGGGTTTGTAGCACGATCACGGAAATGGAGTCTATCGTATAGTTGCGTCTCTGATTTGGGCCGTAAGGCAAACACGACTTGATAGGTTAACGATGTTGGCACGAGAAGGGTCTAGAGGCGAAGTATGAGTTAACGTGTTGTTGCAAGCACGGGATGGTCTAGAGACACGAAATAGGCCAAGGCGTCGGTCCTAAAATAATCCTAAGGCAAGAGTAGAAAGACAATCAAAAGGGTTTTGTTGAAAAAAGTAAATGAACGTGACAGTTTTATGGGTGGGCGAGGAGCTCATTCCACCAGTACAGTTGAGTACTGACACCTACATAGTTTTCATGTGCAGGCACAGTAGAAGCTCGTGGCGCGGAGCTCGCTTTGATGTGTCGGGCACGGAGTTCCTTGGCGATTCTAAGCGTGCGGCCGCATGGAGTCAAGACTTATACGGGACATAATGTATGGACGTCGCCTTCCAAAGCATCTGCTGGCTCAAACATGTATTGAGAGATGAGAGAGAGCTGAGTGACTTGTAATGTGAGATGATGAGCTTGAGAGCTTGAGAAACTTGTAATTTTGGCATTGCATCCCATTGTAATCTTTGTTTCAATATCAATAAAAGAGTGTTTTGCTATGACTTGTGTTTTGCTTCAAATTTTCTGCTATTATTCAATGTCTCTGCTTGGGACTTCTGTACGACGACCCCGTCGCAGCCGCTGAAATCGACCGTTATGGAACCCGCTTGCACGAGCGCAACCTAGGCTCGTGCGGCATCACGCCTTAGCGAGGACGATCGCTCCTATGGGAGTAGGGGCGTGACATTTGTAAATTAGATCCTAAGGCGATTCAATGTGTTTTCCTTGAGTATCCTAAAATCAGAAAGGGTATCGCTGTTTTTTCCCAACCTTGAAGAGATATTTTTTTTCTCACAGGATATTACCTTCGTTGAAACCAAATTTCTACCATTTCCATAAACTACGAATCTAGTTCCCCAAGTTTATCTAGATAAGGATTTCTTGTTGTTCATGTTTAAACAGCAGCCCCGGTAAGGATGCCCTCTCTTACCAGGCCAGTATCTCAGTCCAGTGGTCCGCAAACACCGGGTCAGACAATGTCGACGTTGCCCGAACGATCATCACAGACATTGCCTTCGGACACAAAGCCATCATCCTCATCTAGCTATAGTGTTTCGCCCCCCTCATGTTCCACCATCTCGACCTCGTCGTGCCTGTCGAGATCATCCATATGTTTAAATTACAAAGGGCTCGCGAGCCACACTCGATCGCTACTAATGATGGGATTCAAATTCCTGTCGCTACTGAGGAGGGTCGCAAACATCCTGTTTGGTGCACTACAATGGAAGAGGAGAAGAAGTGCTTCGGAAGAACCATAATTGAGACTTGGTGGATTTGCCTACTAATAAGCGGGCATTATTTTGCAAATGGGTGATCACAATCAAGGTAAAATCGAATGGCACTCTTGACTGTCTAAACGCTCGTCTAATGGCTAAAGGATATTCTCAGACCTATGGTGAGGATTATTTTGTGACATTCTCTCCAGTTGCATGATGACATCTGTGTACGTACTTTTGGTCGTAGTTGTTCGCTATGACTGGCAATTACTTCAGCTGGATATCAAGAATGTATTTCTTTACTGGAATATTGAAGAAGAAGTGTATGTGGTGCAACCACCCGGATTTGTTGCATGGAGGGTAAAGTGTGTCATCTGCGGAAGGCCCTCTACGGTCTCAAACAATCGCTCGTGCGTGGTTTGCTTGATTTACACATGTTGTTACTCAGTTTGGC